>CM053757.1:22458990-22536908 GCA_028658305.1 Pachyuromys duprasi
CTATACCACGGAAAACCAAACCACAGTGGGTTTCCAGAAATGTGGAAAACATCCCTCAGGAATCTGTCGTCCCCATGGCTCTCCTGGCAGGAGGAAGCCGGGCTGATGGGGACTGTTCAGGGCTGGAGGCAACAGTTGCCCAGGACACTGCAGTCGCCTATGGGGAATGCTGGGAAGAGCGTCTACCGATGAAAATCTGGCCTGGAGCCCAGGTCTGTAAAGGATTCTCTCACAGCCCCTGGGCCACACGATAAGGCCAGGATAGGAGTGTAAAAGCCATGAAAATCCACTATCATATCTCCTTGTGCCAGCATATATATACACACACATACACATGCACACGTACACACACAAACACACACCTCTTCACAATTTGTCCAGCTAGGTACTGGGTTCCAGGATGTTTACCCTTTTAGACACATTGTCTCTGGGTGAAATGATTGACATATAAGAAACAGAGGCTTGGAGAGATGAGCTCACTCAACCTAGACCTCACAACCAGTGGTGAGGGTTGGGAGATTCGAACCTGGTATTTGGGAATCTCAAAGCCTTTACTTTTAACCACCAGTCTAGAATCCTTAAAGTCCAGAGCCAGTGGCCCTGAGGTCAACTCAACATGCACACGTGTTTTATTTGGCCTCAACACTGTTTTAAAAGGGGGGAAAATTTCACATAAAAATCCAGATTTCCGGCTTCTCTTTAGAAACCAGATCTGGCCCACGTTTCCGCAGGGCCACTATTGGCTAAGCTGAGCAGCAGCTGCCCCTTGTATTAGGTTGTGCTTTTCCCAGGGCCACACCCCCAGCCCTAGCCCCTCCTTGATGTCCCTGGCCTGTCCCTTCAAAGCCTAAGGGTATAGTCTGCCAGGCCCAGGAAAGAAAGTCTATATACATACCAGTGTAGAGACCAAGTCTCATCTCCTTTCCCAGCACTCTCTCTCTCTCTCTTTCTCCAGTGGCTTCCTCTTCCCAAGCTTTTATTCCCAGGCTCTAGATGGGTGTCCTAATTTTCTTTTCTGTTGCTGTGAGAGACACCGTGACCAGAATCAACTTGGGAAGGAAAGAGTTTATTTCATTTTACAGGTCATAGTCCGTCATTGAGGGATGCTAAGGCAGGAGCAAAACCACAAAAACAAAAACAAAACAAACAAACAAAGCCCTGCTGCTTACCAGCTTTCTCCCAAGCTCACCTTCAACTACTTTTCTTTTTTTTTTAATTTATTTATTTTTATATCAATCACAGGTTAGGTACTTTGCATCCCATGCGTAGCCCCTTCCCTCATTCCCTCCCACCCTCCCACTCCCTCCCTCATCTCCCTCTTCCCCGCCCCCTCCAAGTCCACCAACAGGGGAGGAGCTCCTCAACTACTTTTCTTAAGCAGCCCAGACCCGCTTGCCTAAGGCCAGCACTGCCCACAGTGGGCTAGGCCCTCCTCTGCCAATTAAGAGTGGAGAAAACGCCCTGCAGACGTAACTGGAGGCCAATTTGATGGAGGCAATTTCTCAGCTGAGAAATGGAGGTCTCTTAGAGGGCTGTGCAGAGAATTACATGAGCCTCCAAACTCTGGGTTGGAGCCCCACACACTTCTCCCCTCTTCTTTTTACCAGACATAACAGCTCATGACACATTTATGAGTGGCTTGGGCTAAGTGACGCATCAGTTGGGGATGGCCCTTTAAAAAGGCTATCAGGCTTGAATTTGCTGATTTCTCCCACACCTGCAGAATGAATGTTCTGTGAGGCCAGTGACCATGTTCTCATCATGTGACCCCAAGTACTCACCATAGACTAGAACAACCCTCAGGGACAGGCGGCCCTACTTCATCCCTTGGCCCTCTTGTCTTCACTGTCTATACTCTGGCTTCATCCATGCTTAGGTCTTGAACACATGCTTAGGTTTTATGTCAGTGGCCTGCTCACACATATCTTGAGCCGGGACCAGCAGCTGATCTGAGACCACCCTGACCTGTGGCATGGCATTGCCACTACACAGTGACAATTCAGACAGGAACTCCAAATGTCCCTAGAACTGGCTCCACCCATAGTCCTCCCTCTCTCAGGACATGGCATCATCTTCATTACTCAGGCATTAACCAGGAAAATCATTCCTGGGGGGGTCTCTGTTCTTGCTACTCATTCATGGAATACTGGCATCTCTCGCCATTTCTAATACAACCGCTCCGGTCTAAGCCACCGTTCATCTACTCCCTGGAGTACTGAAATAAGTTTACAGACTGGTGCCCACCGTTTCTGCATCCTTCTGACCGACAATTACATACACAAGACTTGGAGCAGTCCTTTAAAATCAAGTTACATCCAGGCAGTGGTGGCACACACCTTTAACCCCAGCTCTCAGGAGGCAGAGTTAGACAGATCTCTGCGAGTTTGAGGCCAGCCTGGTCCACAACACAAGTTCTGGGTCAGCCAGGTCTACGCAGAGAAACCCTGTCTCAGAAAATCAAAAATAAGATAAAATAAAATTTATGCTGGAGTACACGTACGTCTCTGCCCCAGTCCCTGGCATGATGTCCATTGTACCCAGAATAAATGCCCAGTTCTGCACAGTAGCTTTGGGCCTCTCTGCCCTCACATACAGTTGTTCGCTTCCCTTGCAGAGTCAGCATGACTAGGAGTGTCTTCTCATCAGAAAGGACTAGAACTTAGGTCTGGTTTGACTTCAAAGTTTTTACTCCTTCTGCTCAAATGCTCAACTTTCCAGCAAGTCTCATTCATGTCCCAGAACTGTGGTTCCCTCTTAGAAAACAAGGACAGATCCTCTGTCCTGTGGATGACTATGTTTCTGAGACCACATTCAGTGCCCAATGGCTTCAGGATGGAGTTGAGCAGGCACCACATTCCAGTCACTTCTCCTTTCCTGAGTAACCTAGGGCGCCCTGGGGAGAAGGGTTTGATGTGTAGCAGGATGGATGGTTGGATACACAAAGGGCAGATGGAAAAGAGGAGAGAGGATGAGTGAGATGTTAGGTAGGTAGGTGGCTGGCGAGCGAGGAAACGGATGGCTGAAGGTGGGCAAATGGATGAACGGATAGGTAGAAGGTTGTTGGGTGTGTGGTTAGATGGATGGATGGACAGAGATGGGTACAGCGGTGAGCAGATGGGTGAGTAGATGAGTGAAGGGCTGAGGGAAGAAACTAGAGACTCGGTTAAGACAAAAGGAGTCAGAAAGGGGGAGAACATAGTGCTGACAGAGTTGTTTGGGAGCTCTGGTTTAGAGATGGAGGGCTGAGATAGCTTCAGCTGGCTGAGCCAGGGGGCTTTCTGAGCAGCCAGTGAAGCAGGGGACACAGCCCAGACTCTAGGACCAGACAGACTTGGCTTCGAGCCCTGTCACTGCGACTAGCTACACGACACTAATTCTGAACATCCTTGGGGCTTTGGGGATAGTATAATCCCATCTCTTGAGGCCACCATGAGCAGTAAGTGAGAGATCATATTGACAAGTTTTAAAGTGCCTGGCACACAGTAGGTGTGCAATGATGGTACCGCTGTGGTTTTGAAAAGCCCAAGCCGGAGAGTGGCCTTGGCCAGGTCTGGCACCTTGTTGTAACTCACTCCCTGTTTTGAAGCTGCCCAGCAGCTTTGATGAAGGGAGCCAGCAGCCCAGGCCAGAGGCTCTGTCTGTATCTGCCACTCTCTGGGCCATCAGCTGAGCCGTCCAGCTGGCAGCCGCCTTAACCGAGAGCACAGGTCGGACTGGCTGGGTCTAGGTGCAGGTGGGCCTGGCTGGATCCCTCCCTGACCAGTTTGGAGGGCCTTTTCTGGGGACTAGCCACCTGCCCTTGCCCCACCCAGAGAACTTGGCCTGGAGGTCCAGAGCCCCAACTTCTCAGGAAACTCGCAGACAGGAAAAACTTTCCATCCACACTGCAGGAATTTTGTGCAGAAGGGGGAAAAAAAACTAAAGCCCTTCATCCTTTGGCCTCGGAGAGAATATTTCTTTTATGTGAAACTGGCGGGGAGGAAAGTTTGAGATTCTTTCTCCTTTGCCTAATTGATATCAACATGAAATATTCTAGTGTTGTTTTAATAAGACTTGGTTTTCCAGCAAGAGTGGGGGGGGGGGAGCTCTTCTGGATCAGAATATTTTTAGCAAAAATATTTTGCTTGAATCCTCCTCGCCCCCCCCCCTTTTCCTGCCCTGGCTTCAAAGGCACCACAGCGTGTTCTGGGGTGCTGCACCCACACTCCACAGCCCCCTCCCCTGCACGGCAGGCTGGCTGCCTGGCCAGCCAGGAGTGCCGAGCCAGGAAGCTATTTTTTCCAGAAGCGGCATCTGGCTCCTTGGCAGCCGCTCAAGCAGTTGTGCTGGCAGCAGGGCTGGCCGGGGTCTGTCGTGTTTAGGCTGCTGCCTGGCTCTCACCCGCAGACACCATGTTCTCTCTCCACATCCGGGCCCTTCCTGCCCTCCCCCCCCCATACACACACACCCCACAACAACCTCATGAGGGTGGGAGCACCTCAGAGGACCCAAATGCTCTTCTTCTCGCCTCCCAATGGGGCTTGGCCCCAGAGACCCACCTGAGCTCTAGCTCTGGCCAGCAGGTGGTTTAAACTTCCCAAGTCTTCCATTTCCGCTGGTGGGAAATAGGATCATCACCACAAACACCTGCCTGTCTGGTCTGACCCCTACCTGACTTTGTAAGATTCCCATCGCCCATGAAACCCCTTGAGAGCATGGCCTCCTAGACTGCCGCCCTCCAAAGTCTTTGCAACCCCAGGCCATTGTAGTTGTTGCGTGCACACTCCAAACACATGCAATATTGAAACAGCTCACAGCTCATTCCATTCAACTCACCACCCAAAAGCCCCAGCTTCCTTGAGGACAAGCTCCCTCAGCTCAAGGAACCCCTTAGCCAGCTATGAGAGCTGCCGGGGCTTTTCTATAGAACCCTTACAACACAGTGTTCTATGTATTTAATGTTCTCCCATCTAGGGGCTTCATAAGAGACAAGACAACACCTGTCCAACCAAGCACCCACACAGGAGCTGGCAGACAACTTCGGATGGATGAGAACAATGCCAGCCAGGTCCCTGTGAATGCCTCACGGTTCCCCTGTGAGCAGCCCCTGGGGGTCATCAGGTGCCCAGCTCACCCTTAGGGAAAAGAAGGAAAGCAGCTAATGGTAACACGTCCTAGGACCCCAACACGTCAGAACTTTCCCTGCTGCTCATGTTCGCCCCAACCCTGCAAGGCAGCAAGCATCAGTGCTGATTTGCAAATGCGGGTGTGGAGACGTTAAGGGCTGCCCATTGCAGCACGGCTGGGATATTACAGGCTCCGGATGGCTAAACTGCCCTCTTCTCCTCCTCGTGTCTGGTGCCAAGATAGCTTGAAGTGACAGCATGGTACTGTGATGAATACTGGTGACAGCTGCTGTGTGGAGCCCTTTGTGCCTGCATCCGTCACCCCACCAGACTTTTTTAAAGGCAGCCTTAAAAGGATGTGGCGGGCATTAAACCCCATCAACGCAGATGAAAACACTGAGGCTGGCAAGGCTAAAGCAGCTTCCCTGGCACACAGAGGACAGGGGAGCTGTCTGAGCGGGAATCGGGCACCAATCTCCAGCAGAGACCCCATTTGTGTCTTCGGCTGTTTTCTGTTGCGTTTATAGCTGAACACAACAGCCCGGGAAATTAATATACTGTAGGGGTTCTTGTGCCCCACAGTTCTGAAAGCTGAGGAGGCCAAGAGGGTGGCACCAGGCTTGCATCCTCATCTGCTGATCGAGGGTCTTCTTGCTGCGTTGTCTCTGAGACAATGGGGACCCAGGGCACCGCACAGTGAGGGACAAGGGCATGCGCCACCTCCGGAGAACTGCAGAGAGCCCCCTCCACTCTGAGAGCCGCTTTCACAACGAAGCCACTCCCTCAACAACCTGTCACCCACTGATCTATGAATATGACCCTGTCACTTCCCAGGGGTCTCACCACGAGCCTCACTGACATGGGCGCTTGGAGAGTGTTTCCAACACGAGCAATTTGAAGGACTCTGTCCAACCATTCTAACGCGTGGCTACGCTTTCTACTGCACCCTCGACACCCACTTTTAATCACACAGCCTGGGTGTGCCTATGATCCACAACCAGGCAATGGGTAGGTGGGCAGAGAACGAGTGGATGGATGGGTGGGTGGGTGGAGAATCAATGGATACATGGAGGGACGGGTGGGTGGATGGATGGAGAATGGGTGAGTAGTGAGTGGGTAGAGGATGAATAGATAAATGAATAGATGGACCCAGGGCTAGACTGTGAGTCTTGATAACTCTACACAGGGTGAGTCAAGGTCCCACGTTTGACCCCTGTGTATGTCCAGATGCCAGTTTCTAGGCACACGATGCAGGAAACCAGCTTGATAGTGAAGGTAGGGCAACTAGTCCATGAAGGTATCCCCATTCTCACCACCTAAGGAGGGACCAGGGGTGAACACAGCTGTTAACTCTGTGCCTCTAGCCACCTTCTCTGCAGCCACCACAGATTCCAGCTCTTCATCTCCTGGAGACAGCGGAAGAACAGAGTTGCCAAGTACCCCGATGCTGGAACCTTTCGGCTGTCACCTGTGGGCTGACCATCGTCAGGGAACACAGTCTCATGACTGCCGTTCTATCAGCTCTGAAGGCTCAGACCTCTCTTGCCCCCTCATGGACAGAGCCCCAGCACCCTAGATGGCATGGGTACTGCCTATTCCATGCCCATGTCAGCTGAGCAGACTTTGGGCAGTCCATGTTTACATCCCTTTCATGGGCTTGAGCTGAGGCCTGGGACAGAATTTGAAGTCTACTTCTTCTCAGAGCTGGGCAAAGCACTCAGGGCAAGGCATGTTGTGGAGTTGGGTTGGATGCACGTATGCAGGTGGAGAGGACTGTGGTGTTCACACACACACACACACACACACAGAGAGAGAGAGAGAGAGAGAGAGAGAGAGAGAGAGAGAGAGAGTGCAAATGCCTGGTAAAATCCCCATCTTCCATCTACCTGGTTTATGGGCAGAGGCTGTCAGGCCTGCCTGTAAGCTCTGCCTGCCGTTGCTGGGCAGGTGAGTCTGGGAGAGCTGCTGGGCCACTTCCTCCCATCCCTTCCCTTCTCACCCGCCCTCAGACAGGCAGCCAGCTGTGTGGCAGACATTCCTAGGCCTGCTCATTGATATTCAGGAATGGAACTCGAGCTGTTCCTGGTGCCCAGCCTCAGCCTGGCTCTTCCACCCATACTGGGAAAGCCTAAACACCCTCTCCAGCCAGAAAGAGCATCCCAGGCCATGGACACTGGAACTGGACCTCTGGAGGAGCCTTTGAGAGAAGACCCCAGGTGCTCAGGAGTGCTGAGAACCTTAGTGACTGACTGAGGTCTCCTGACTCACTGCTCAAAGCTCAGTCTCCACCCTGAGCTGCAAAGTGTCCCACAGTTTTCTCCCCTTCCAGGAGCTTCTCTGTCCATCCAGCAAAACACTGGTTTCTGGAGGAGAGCCCATGCTAAGGTGGGGGAAGGGAGGATGGAGCCCAGCCTTCCCACACCACCCCAGCAGGGAAAGGACACTCCTCCCTGCCAGCCCCTTTCCCAAGCCCCCACTCCCACCTCTAGGGTTTGCATATGGGTTTGTTTTTCCTTGAGGTGTGAAAGGGCTATTGCAGGGGCCTCGCTCCCTCCTAGCAGCTGGCAGGAGCCAGACACAAACCCTCAGCCCCACCAGGAGAAGGCCCCTGACCCAGGGGTCATGGGGTAGAGGGAAGGTGATGCCTTCTAAGATCCAGCTGGAAATAGCCAAGGGGCCACTCCAAAGACTCAGGCTCTCACCCAGGAGGTGGCAAAAGGCCCTTCTACAGCCACCTCCTGCCCATCACACCGCCCTGTTCCTGATGGGCACATTTGCAGGCCTTCAGCTGACTTCTGTTAGGTTCAAGCATCCAGCAAAAAGACACACAGTAAGGCCTCCCATCCCTGTGCCTGAGGCAGCATTCCATAAACATAGCCAGACTGCTCAGGCCTCGCGGTCCAGCTTCCAAGCACTCCAGCCTCTTCATCCTCTGGCTTTGTCTTCTGTCTTCCTTAGAGGCAAGGTGACCAAGATCCCAGCTGGTCTAGTTTGAGGGGTATCTCTGTTCAGGTTCACAGTGAGCTCTCAAAGGTTGGTCTTTACCTCCTGGCCTCCCAGCTCTGTGGCCCTGTTCCTGGAGACTTACAGAAGAGGTAAATGCCCATGGCTCCCAAAGGAGACCTGAACCTGGCCAGCTCTTTCCAGCCAATCTACCAAGTTCCTCCAGAAATCTCCCGCAAGCTTGCAGCACAGAACATTGTATCGATAAGTAGCTCCCATGGACTGGGTCCTTGCCCTGTGCTGGACACTGCATGTCCCTGTGTTCTCTCAACAAACGCCATAAGAGCCATTTCAGAGAGGAGGGAAGGAAGGCTGCAGGAACCCAAGACAGGGGGCATGGGCCGGGATGGTTCTGCATCCCCCCCATGCCCAACCCCCACAGCAGGAGGCTTCACCTGGAACAGTGGGGCTCTTGACTTGAGGACTGAGTCTAGTTGAACTCCCCACCACGGCAGGAACAGCCCTCCTCAAGTCCACCCAGCCTCCTCCTGCGCTTAGAGAACTGTAGCCAGAGGTACCATCTGCCAAGACTGAAGAAATATGCAAGGCAGCAGTTAGCTGCTGAGGCTGGGTCTGAGTTCTGGTTTCGAACGCCAGCTCTTTCCCCCACAAGTTCTTGGATCTCACGCCAGCAAGTCTTTATTCCGTGCCTCAGTTTTCTCAGCTTTAAAATGGGAACGGGAACGGGCGAAGGAGAAGGCACGTGTGAGAAGCGGAGCCCGGCAGCCACCCGGAGCAGGTGAGCAGCAGAGGCTTCCTGACAGTCACAGGGGACAAGGACACCGACTCCTGAGAGCCCTGCTTTCTTTGAGGACTGTCGCCGAGCTGCTGTGTGACAGCAGCTGTGGGTCACTGCCACGCCTCTGCCTTGGCACAGGCCGTTCCCTCTGCTATCGGGTCTTTCCTCGGTGCTTAACTGAGTCATGTCTAATGAACCGATGACACCTCAGCATCACCTCGTCTATGAGGTGGCTTCTCGGTCCCCCAGGGGGCATCAGTCCCTTCCTTCCCTCTCCCAAGGCATGGGCGGCTTCCCCGGCATTTTGTACACCCGGCTTTACTAGTCTTTCATTCACACACAGACTCAGCCAGTCAGCGCATGCTCGTTTGCTGCGTCGCAGTTCCCCATTCTGAGAACTGAAATGGCAAAGTGAGAGCCCCGGCACTAAGATCTCCTTCACACCTAGGAGCCCAGCTGCTTTAAGTGCCAGATGCGCAAGTGGTCCTCTGTGCCAGGCAGTACTGCGATCCATGTCTCTGTGTTGTGGATGGGTATAGAGAGGTTTGAGTTGCTTACTCACAGCTGATGGCTGCCGGTGCCTCCCCCGGCCCGCCAGCACCATCTCACCCCCTCTGCCACACTGTCTCTCCCAGGGCTGGATGAGTCACAGTCAAGGCTCCGCAGCTTCTCTCAAGTACAGCCACTTTCTTCGAGGCCAACAGCTGCGGACTTCCCCAGGGGAGCTGAATCCGGAGACTCCTATAGCAAAGATGGTAGCAAAGATGGCTTCCCATCAGGAATGCCCCCGCCCCAGCAGCCTTGGAATGGAAGGGAAGGAGAGGGAGGCCTGCTGAAGGGGAGGAGGCCCCTTGTGATGGTTGGCACTGGCCCTTCCATTGCCCAAGACTGCAAAGCTGGTGCAGAAGGAGTCAGGGAGAGGCGTACTACAAGTCCAAGGGGTAGGGCACTGTAGGGCAGTGTCAATCTATCTCAGTCCCCACCACAGAATGCAGCACACTCCCTACATCCAGCCTCGGCCTTTAGCATGGGAGAGACGTGGACCAGACCTCTTGCCCAACACAACCGGGAATGAAAGGGTTTGAGCTATCCTGTGCCCAGGGCTGACTGGCCCTTTCTGCAATCAGGGAGGGAAAGGCCATTTAAACTAGGTAAAGTAGCCTCCTTGGTCCCGCCCTTCTCCCTTCCAGGCTCTATCTGATGTGTTTTAGGCACACTCCTCTCTACAGTTAATAGCCCACACTTCCAAAATCTGTTCCTCAAATCTGCCTCATCTCTCTTCATGCCGTTCATAAGAAATTGTCACGTTACACATGCATTTGCTTGTATCTAATAGAATATGATCTTCTTCAGGGCCAACTCTCCTCTGCTTTATTCTTGACACATTTATTTCATTTTACTATGTTTGCCATATTTACTTATTTTTGAGATGGGGTCTCCTCATAAAGCCTTGGCTGGTCTGGAATCCACCATGTAGATCAG
Source organism: Pachyuromys duprasi (assembly GCA_028658305.1). Classification (NCBI taxonomy): domain Eukaryota; kingdom Metazoa; phylum Chordata; class Mammalia; order Rodentia; family Muridae; genus Pachyuromys; species Pachyuromys duprasi. Next base: position 22,469,320 of record CM053757.1, read on the forward strand.
GCTGGTTTGGAAGCCGCAGAGATCCACCTGCTTCTGCCTTCCCAAGTGCTTGGATTAAAGGAGTGTGCTGCACACCCAGCTCCAACACGTTTAATAAGGATAGATTTTTGTGGTTAATCTTAATCAATAGTTCATTTGACTGACAGGGGCCTAGGAGTCTAATAAAGCATACTTCTAGCCATGTCCACAAGAGTGTTTCCCAAGACCAGTGGAAGGAGAAAGATGTGCTCTGAATGTGGGTGGCTCCATTCAATAGGCCCTGGTGGAATGAAAGGGGAAAGGAGAAATCCTAGTGACACGGGCAGACTCCTATATCTTTGTTCTACTGAGCTGAGTCACTTTGTGCCATCACGTGTTGCCCACCATGGTGTTCCACCTCACCACACATATCTCAGGAGCAGCAGGGCCAAGTGAGCATTCGCTGAGCCCTGGGATGCCGTGAACCAACACAGCTCTCTCCTCCAAGTTGTTTTGACAGTGAAAAGTCCACCGCACACATTTCCTGAACACATCTGATCTAACACTATGCAGGTCTGGTATCAGCATGGGATCGGTCGGTGCTCTAGCTCCCCCTCTATCCGAGGTTAAGATTTGCATGTTTTTTAGTCACTGTCTTAGTTTGCTCTCTGTCGCTGTGATAAAGACCATGGCCAAAGGCAACTGGTGGAAAAAAGGATTTATTTCACCTGACAGCTTACAGCCTATCGTGAAAGGTTGCAGGGCAGGAACTCTGGGGCAAGGAATGGAAGCAGGGAACATGGAGGAAGCCCACAGCAGAGTGGGTCCTCCTGCATTGACTGCTAGCCAAGGAAATGCCCCCTGCAGACTTGTTCACAGGCCAAGCTGACAGAGACAGTTTTCTCATTTGAGGGTTCCTCGTCACAGATGACTCTAGCTAGTGCCAAGCCGACAAAAACAAACAAACAAACAAACAAACAAAAACTAACGAGCATAGTTATCTACAGTCAAAAGAAGTCCAAAAGTGGAATATTCCAGAAACAAGCAATTCGTAAGGTTTGACTTGCATACTGCTCTGAGTAGCATGATGAACTCATGTGCCATCCCATACCATCCTGTCTTGAGTGTGACCCATCCCTTTGCCAAATGTATCCACACAGCACATGTGACTTATTCATGACTCGCCTAAGAGGCCCCTTGGTTGTCAGGTCGGCTGAGTACCTCAGCATTTGTGTCGAAGTAGTATCTTACATGTAATAATGGTGGCAAAGCCCAAGAATAGTAATGATGGCGCTTTTGCTATAAGCCATTGTCTTAACTGATTTATTATTATTAGTTATTGACGTTTATCTCTTTTCTGATTTATAAGTTAAAATTCATTGCCAGGTAGCAGTGGCCTACACCTTGAATCCCACCAGGAAGCAGAGGCAGGGGGATCTCTGAGTTTGAGGCTAGCCTGGTCTACAGGGCTAGTTCTAGGACAGCTGGGGCTACACAGAAAAAGCTTTGTCTTAAAAAAACAAAAACAAAACAAAACAAACTAGTATAGATAGTAATAATGTAGCGCATATAGAAACTATTCAGCTTCAGGCATCAACTGCAGTGAATAAACACTAGAATGGTTAGTGAATAAGCTGAAACTACATGAGCAATAAGTGGGTGGTGACATGTGCCACTATAACTCAAAAGTAGCAATAAGTAAGAGGTAGTACACAACAGTATAAAGGAATGAATGAATGATGGACACACGCAATGGCATGAGTGAATCTCTAGATGGGTAAGGCGAGTAAAGAGGCCAGACAGAAAGAGTATGTGTGATTCTTTTCTCTAAAATTTCAAAAGTCATGAGCTAATGCAGGACAGGGGCTTTCTGGGGCTGAGGTTAGAGGTAGGGGCAGACTACACAAGGACACTGGGAATCTTTGGAGTGACAGAAATGTTTCTGAATCTAAATTGTAGCCATGGCTTCACAGCTTCGCTCATCTGAAAACTCACCGCTGTGCATTTTAAGGGGAGGCACCTGACGGTATGTCACTCCGACCTCGGTAAGCTTGTTAAAAAAAAAAGTTAGTGGGTGAATGAATGAATGAGTGACTCAATCAATCAATCAATCAGTGCTCTCGCCTGCCTCTCCTCACAGCTCCTCCCACTGGGGCTTCAAATTTGAAGTGTAATCCTAACTGACACACTTGAAGCCTTTTTTTCCCCCAGCCAGATAATTTTCCATCAAGGTTAGGAAGTGGTCTTTATTTAGTGCCTACTGTATGCCAGACACCTTAAGTTCTTTCTCCAAAACACCTGTGTGGTGGGCAATGCTGTTTCCATTTTTTACAGAGAAAAATCACTGAGTCTCAGAGAAGCAGGAGACCTCTCCAGAATCACTGAGCCCCCAAACGGCAGAGCCAGGCTTTTAATTTGGCCTCATCAGACTCCTAAACTGTAATGTGGACTCCGTTCACATTACCAGCCCCTGTACAAACTGTATTGTTCACACGTACATGAGTGTGCATGTGTGTGGCCGCAGAGGTCTCTCATCTTCCCATCTCTCAGGGAGAAAGTGTTGTTACGGCCAAAGAGAGCAAATGTGTTTTTCATCATGTTTGAATGTCATGAGAGAATGTCAAGGAGAATCAGTAGCCAGGCCAGATGTTGTCTTTGGTCCCTTGAGAAATAAGAAATTATCCCATCTGGAGCCAGATATTCAGCCAGTGGTGTCCTTTTGGGGGTGAGAAACATTGACGGGGACTCTATACTGAAGTACGGGGCTGGAGGGGGAGCTTTGTGTTTACATTAAAACAGAGCTGGAGGGGCCATAAGACCTGAGCTCTGACACCGGGTACCCGGTACCCATAAAAGTCGCAGTGCTGGGGAGGGAGAGACAGGAAAACCCCCAGGGCTCTCTGGCCAGCCAGTCTAACCAAATTGGCAAGCTGGAAGTTCAGCAAGAGATTCTGTCTTGGAAAACAAAGAGGCCTGTGAGATGGCTCGACAGGCAGGTAAAAGTATTTGTTGTGTAAGCCTAGTGGCTCGAGTTTGATTCCAGGCATCCAGAGTTTAAAGAGAGACCTGACTCCTGAAAGTTGTTCCCCGTCCTCCACATGGCACACCCTGACTCACACATACACCCAATCAGTCAATAAAATCAGGCGGAGTTGAGGAAAGACACCCAGTATTGATCTCTGTCAACTATAAGTACGTGTAGGTACGTACGTGACACGCACATTTGATCATATCACACGTGCGCGCACACACAAACACACACCAGACTTGGATGGGCATACAAAGGGGACCTTAACATTGTAAACGATGCCTCTGAAATTCAGGGAAGAAGGAGGAGAAAGGCAGAAGGGACACAGAACGCAGACACTTGAGAACTTAGTGAAATGAGAACGTGCATCACTAGCTGTGGCCTCACAGCCCCCCAGCAGGTGGGCAGGGGGGTGAAGACGAAGCGAGAGATGGAGGAAGTTGAACGAACCATGTACATGGTGCGTGATCTGCTCCTTCTCTTCTGCCCATCCTTTTCCCAAAGAAATCTTTGCTGACTTGATTCCTCAGCTTAGCATTTTCTCCAAGGGCTCTATGAATGCCCAATGTGTCCAATCCCACATCTATCCCCTCATTCACTCACTCTCTCCTTGCTTCATGTCTTCATATTGTAGACCTAGGTGCCCAGCTGTCCATTGCCCCTCTTATAAATGTTTCCACAACCACTTGCCAATCATGCAAATATGCAGCCATCAGCCCTTCATCCAACTGCCGGTCTCATGACAGTAGTGAATTGCCCATCCCAACACTTAATTGGCCAGGGAGTCTACCTTCTCCCACTTTTATTGACCAACCAATCACCTATCAACTTATCTACCTACCTACTCAATAAACCAGTTCTTCCAAGGATTTATCCACCATCCATCCATCAGTCCATCATCCTATCTAAACATAAACTTATCACATTCTCCATCATACCCTCAAGTCCAGTCCGCCACACATACATTTGGACATTACACTTACTGTATACAAAAAGACCTATATAATGGAATGGTGAATTTCATGAGTCAGTTTGGCTAGGACACAGTACTGAGATATTTGGTCCAATACCAGTCCAGATGTTCTAGTGGAGACTTTCTGTTGTTGTTGTTGTTGTTGTTGTTTTATTTTGGTAACAATTCACACTTAGGAAAGTGGATTTGAAGCAAAACTAATTGCCCTCCATCATGTGTGTGAGCCTCTATCAGTTAAGGGCCTTGGGAGAGGGGGCGTCTGGGAGGAGGCAATATCCTTGGTCCCCAACAAATAAAGGAATTCTCTACTCTGCCTCCAGAGTCCCACTAGGGTCCCATCAGCCCTTTCCTGAGCACAGCCTGCCAGTCTGGCCTACAGATTTTTTATTTGCCAACTCCATAATCATGTAAGCCCATTCTTTAATATAAACCTACAAATCTGTCTGCACATCTGTACCTATGTCTATGTCCACACCCTGTTGTCCTATTTATATGGAGGGCTCCTCAGCTATGAACATGTATATACAGCAAAGCAACGCTCTCCCAACAGTCTACCCCACTCTCCTATCAGGACTTTGAGAGTTTCTGTACGGCTCCACAGGGTGTTATATATTTGGGTGTTTTTAAATGCTGATTTTTTTTTCCTTGAGAACTTTGAGTTCTACTGGCCCCATAGGAGAGTCAACTGGTTTGCCTGGAACCTTGCTGTTACCTTTTAACTATACTGAGCATCCATTTGCAGAAGCACATCCTTAGGCAGCGAGGGCAAACTGGGGAACAGCGTGTCCTCGTGTGTGCCTCAGAGGCGACTGCCCATTGGCAGAGCGGTCTCTGGGTTCGTGAAGTGTTTCCAAAGTATTAGCAACTTGGTGAAAGATGAAGGTGACTCAAACAGGCCTTCGAGTTTCTGGCTCGAGGGATGGGGGCCAGGAAGTTCTTCCCACGGCTGAGAAGAGAGCAGGTGGGAGAGGAGGAAAGCCCTGGGTGACGCTACCTCTGCAAAGGGGCAAGAGAATGAGGAGGCCCAGGTGACGGGAGCTGAAGGGCAGGTGGAAAGCTTGACTTAGAGGAAAGCAAAAGATGAGCTCACTCCATGAGCCGAGGCGTCGGGGCCTCCAGCCACAGAAAGATTCCCGCGGGGGGAGCAGTGAGGGGCCCCAGTTCTTGCTCATGTGTCCGGGAGCCTGGCTTCTATTCAGAGCTGGACCCTACTAAGGGGTCCTTTCACAGTGCTTTCTCTTTTTCTGGAGCTCATGGGGTGGGGGGGTTTCCAGCAGCAAAGTAGCCTCACGAGGTTCGTGCACAGATGGGAAATGGGGCCAACCCAGGCTCCGGCCAAAGGCTGGGCCCCAGAGCTCCAGCTGGAAACCCCATTTGGGGGCTGCGGGGAGGGGGGTGTTAAAATGCTCCCTGGGTGGCTCAGGCCAGGCAGTTTCAGAGTACAAACTGTTGTCTTGGCCATAAATCCCCTCGGCCATAAAGCCTCCCCACCTCCCGTGACCCCTTAGTTGGTGTGAGAAACTTAGGGCAGGGCAGGGCAGGGCAGGACGATGACCTCCTGACTCTAGGGCCTCTGGCCTCCCGGGCCACCATTTCATTACTTTCTAGACTCCATGAACCACTCAGGGCCCAACACCAAGAGGCACAGCTCTGGCCTGGGAATCAGAGACTGGACCAGAATCCAACAATGCCCTGGTCCACCTTCAGTTACCACCTGACTGTGCACTTCTGCCTCGTTGGCTTTCTCCTGGTATATCATCCATAAGAATTCCTGCCCTGCCTGTGGAGAGGATTCTGGGGGTAAAGGAAAAGGGACAGTGTGCTGTCACAGATAGGAAGGATTCATATTAGCATACCATACCACCACTCCATCGCTCTGAGTCTCAGATCACTTACGTATTAAATTGGAATCGTGGTGGGACTTACATCCAGGGATGTGGGAATGATGGGAGACGGCAGCAAGGCAGGCCAAGCACAGAATGGAGAAGCCTCTGGGAAGAAAAGCCTCTGTTCACAAAATGCCTAAAAGAGGCTAGCAAGGTCATCTAATGTTGTGATAGCCTGGGAAAGCGTGAAGAGTATGTATTATCCCAGAGAACTTAATAGAATATACGTTTGCCTAGGTAGGTAGAAAGATAGACAGGCAGGCAGACAGACAGTAGTAGGTACACACACAGTCAATCCTTTTCTATCTGTAAGTTCTGCATCTCCTGATTCAACCAGCTGCGTGTTGAAAATATTCAGGGTCTGTTCTAAACATGTGCAAACTTTTTTCTCTTCGTTCCCTGAACAGTGTAGGACAGCAACTATTCACACGACACTGACATTGTGTCAGCTATTACAAGTTGCCTGGGGATGATTAGCAGTGTACAGGAGAGTGTGGGGGAGGGGCTATGGGTAAATACCATCTCATTTTCTATAAAGGTCTTGAGCATCTTTGGACTTTAGAGTTCAAGGGGAATGCTGCACCCAGTCTTCCATGGGTACACTGTGTAGCATTTGTAGACATGGACATAGAAAGGTAGAGGGAGAGTCGGAAGGAGAGAGAGAAAAAGCAAAGGTGCCCAGACAGTGATATGTCATGGGGTCACAGATAGGATGTCCTGTCTCCTCAGGTCTGGGGACCTCTCCACTAGCCTAGACAGGGACTAGCGTCTAGTGGATGTCAGGGGATGCCAAGATTTTTCTGCCCCCAGTGTCTCTCAGTCTTCACCTGACCCTCATCTTTCCCCCTCAATCCATGAGGCATGCACAGGGGGCGATTTGTTCCTGATTTCTTCCATATTGGTGAGTTCTGAGCAGGCAAGCCTCTACCTTACCACCCAAACCTTGATCTGTGACCTGCTGCCTGTGTCTGCTGCCCTGTTGCATCATCATAGAGGTTTTTGATAATGGAACCAACAGTTCCTACATAGGAACACCTGTAGAGTGACCTGTAGAGTCACTCTGAGAATGTAATGTGACACGGCCACTGGCCTTTGCCACTTGCTATTCCAATGATGGTGACAAGAGAGGTCAGAAGGCATTTGCAAGCCTCTGAAACACAGGAGTGTTTTCTGGCATTACACCTTCCGTAAGCCCAGGTGGTTCATGAGGTCTGGTGATAGGGTCTGATTTGGCTGTTCCTTACCATAGCGAGACAGAAGACGGGGACCAGGCAGAGCTGGGGCCCTTAGCAAGGCCTGGCTGAACAGAAGACTTTTACTGCAAATGGCAGATCTAGCTTTGCTGCCCCTGAGGTACCCTGCCTTTAATTGTAAGGCTGTATTTTGCGGCCATCCAGGCTGAGGCTGAGTAGAGATGGCAGTCAGCCCACCGACTGAACTTCCCTGCCCCAGGATAGCCGTGCGCCTCTGGTCCTGCTGAACCCTGGAGGGGTGAAGCTCAGGGTGCTGAGTCCTCATAAGGAAGCCCTAGCCAACACTGGCTCAGCACTTACACTGTAAAACATCCAGACTTAGCTGGTCACTGGGAGGGCAAGTCCTAGACCTGCACCCCCAACTCCTCTCATAGGACTTCAGCAGGCTGCTTCAGCCCTTGGGCCTCAGTTTTACCCAGAAAATTTGTAAAGGAAACGAACCATCCTGGGTTGCTATGGGGAGCAAATAAAACAGCCGTGAGCAATACAAGCAAACACCAGGTGGGCTCCAGCCACATCCTGGGCTGGTCTCCCCCAGCTCCCAGCAGGGCAAGACTGGAAAGCCTAAGAAGAGGATCCTAGAGGCAGTCTCCGGGCTCTGTGGAGGGACTCTGCGGCCAAGCATAACAGCGGGTGATAAGAACTGTGGACTGCAAGGACTGGCATGGCTGGCCTGGGCACAGGAGGCAGCAGACCACAGCCCAGCTGCTCCTCATGCCTCGTGGCCACGCCACTTGTTGCCCAGGAAGGAGGGGGTTCCAAAGGCACCCAGGACAGACTGGCATGCTTGGGAGCTGAGCCCTGGGCCCTGGCCAGGCCTTGGCGCTGTGACGAGAAGACCTAAGAAAAAGCTGATGGGTCCACGCACAGAACAGGGAGGACTCCCACTCTGCACTCCACCCTTGGCCACCAGACAGGTCTGAGGGTACAAACAGAAACCAAACCCCCAAGGGGTCCCCACGGGCTCTGGCTGGAAGCGTGTGCTCGCTGGAGTGTAGAAACCTCAGCAGCTGTCTAAGAGCGAGCAATTCACTTTTGCTCTCCGAGCCCCAGGACCGCATCCAAAACACCAGACAGTAAGAAGCCACTCCAGATTGTGGAATGCAGGTTAAACTAGAAGATACACTGACAGCTCAGTGCCAGGCAAAGCAGATGAAAGGGAGCCGGGCAGCAGAGGCGCACACCTTTAATCCCAGCACTGTGGAGGCAGAAGCAGGCAGATCTCTGAGTTCAAAGCTAGCCTGGTCTACAGAGTGAGTTACAGGTCAGCCAGGGTTAAACAGAGAAACCCTGTTTAAAAACAACAACAAAAACACACAAAGGGAAGGGCTAGGGGTGGAGGGCCTACCTGCACCAAAGACCCACAGTGGGCTGCCGTCTGTGGAGCCAAGCATAGATGAGCCGGGTACAGGGCTCATGGCTGTACTCTCAGAAGTTGGGAGGCTGAGGCAGGGGGATGAGTTCAAGGTTAACCTGGTCTACACAGTGAAAGCCTGCCTGAACAAAACCAAACCAAATGAAGCTAGATTCAAACCTTGTGGTGCCATGGTTTCAGTGCCCTGCTGATCCCCCAGAAATCTGTCTCTACCTGGGGATAGGGACAACCTCAGAGCTTTACCGGCTTGCTCAAGGAGGCATAGAGACTGCAGCTGAGCACATTGTACACAGCCCTAGGACCCGTGAAATGACTGAGTTCCTGTCTCTAAGGAAGGGATTCTTTGCATGGACAGTGCTGGCATCTAGCAAGCTTCTAGCACGTTAGTCAGATTGCCTAATTAACTGACTTCAGTGGTTTTTCTCTTCTTTCTGTCTCCCTCCTTTCCTTCATACTTCCTTCCTTCTTGTCTTTCTTCTTTCCTTTCTCTGTGGGGCTTGAATCAGATAAGCACCCCACTACATAAAAATGGGGTGCAGGGTCCAGGCATCTCATTCCCAAAGCAGGTGCCAAGCCTTTCCTGACAGGAACATTGGCAACCACAAGAGAGAGACTTCAGAAAAACTATCCACACGAGTTACATTCTAAATGACCGAGGCTGGGACCCCAGGACCTTAATCCTGAGCTGCAGGAGGGAAAGGGTGACTTGGCAGCCTCTGGGTGGGCTATTCCAGCCCAGAGACTCAGGGAAGCCCAAGGCATCAAGGAAGCCTCTTGAGTGCTTCCCTGAAGAGGCTCAAAGATGCTAGGGCTGGCCCAAGATGTCCACTGTCACTCCAGTCTCACAGGGAGTAAGGGCCACAGACACTTCAGGCAAGGCCTCCTTGGCCACCTACTCACCAGCTCACCACCTGGGCCCAGGAAACCCAAGCCAAAGATATGGAGGCGGACGAGCCAGCCGGTTCTGTTTTCACAAAGCTTCGCTGTAATCAGTGTTTCCCTGCTGTAATTAGGAAAACGTGGCTGTTTTCTGTGTTCCTGGAAGATGCCTGAACTGAAGCCAGCTCCCTGGGGCTCCTCTGACGCCTCTCCAAACAGGTCCATCAACAGCGAGAGGACTGTCCAGCATGTTCCCGCTTAACCAGAGACCATTAGCACACCCCCGCTTAACCTAAGTTCCCACACTTCCTGAGTTGGAACACATCTTCTTGGCCCCTCGAGGACACGACCTGGGATTTAGCACAGTGCTGGGCAACTGTGGTTCATGGCCTGGTGACTGAGCGACCGAACCAAAAGCTGCAAAAGAGCATGTAGGGAAAGAAATCTTTCTTTGGATTTTCACAAAGACTCTCAAAGAAGGGCAGTGTGTGTGTATGGTGTGTTTCCAATGTAAGCCGTGTCCTGATTTCTTACTATCAACACTAGTCTATGCTATCTAACATGAAGTTGTCTTAGTCATTCTTGTGTTGCTATAACATAATATCTGAGGCTGGGTACATTGTAAAGAAATTAGGTTTATTTGGCTAACCATTATGGAAATGTATGAGTTTAATGCCAACATCTGTTTGGCTCTAGTGAGGGCCTCATAGGGAGTGGAGCCATAATAGTGAGAACACCAGTCAGGAGAGGCTAGCAGTGTGCACAGCAAAAGACTCGGAGGGTGGGGGGACAGGTCTGGCTGGGTTATCACAACCCATTCTTGTGGGGATTAATCCAGTCCCACGAACCCTGCCTCACTCCATATCATAAAAAGGACCTGAGCCAAAAAAAACCCTGTACGCTTGCACTTCTCATAAAGATTTTATTATTCCTTACCTTTAATGATGTGTTCTGTGTGCACAGTGTGGGGCTGCCTTCAGAGGGCAGAGGCTCTAGAGATCTTCCAGAGCTACAGTTACATATGAGTGCATGAAATCCACAGACATGGGTGCTGGGGTCAGAACTCAGGTTCTTGGCAAGAGCGGTACCCACTCTTGACCATTGTAGGCCATGCATCTTAAAGGTTCTGCCACCTTGATACACTGGGAACAAGCTTCGAGTGCACAAACATTTAGGGAACAAAGCACAGCCAAGACACAAGTGCTTCACCTCCATTGCCAACTCGATGACATCTGGGACCACTGGGACATGGGCCTCTGGGCATGCCTGTGAGGGATCGTGTTCATTAGGTTGATTGAGATGGAGAGGCCTGTCCACCTTGGGTGGCACCAATCCCCATACTGGGATCCTGCACCGTATAAAAAGGAGAAAGGGAGCAGAGCACGAGGCGGTCACCCCTCCCTGCTCCTCGCTGTGAATGTGATGACATCAGCTGTTTTAGGCTCTTGCCACCTTCACTCTCCTGCCACAGTGGACTTTACCCTTGAACCGTGAGCCAAAATAAATCCTTTCTCCCTGAAGCCACTTTCATCAGGGCGTATTATCACAGCAATGGGAAAATAAACAAAGACTATGAGGGGTCATAGTCCCCGTCAGACAGGACTTACCACAGTAGTCTGAGCATAGGGCATACTCCTTAAAGTTGGCATCATGGCACCTAGTTCACAGAAATAGAGTCATGGGGCCCTGTGTGCCTCAAGCAGACTACGCATGTCTGTGAGCAACTTGAATGGATGCTGTTTAGGCTGTTGATGTCATTGTCAGGTGAGTAACCACACGGGCTTTACCCTCTTGGTGGATCTATAATGCTTAGACAGGATCTCTATCTGACGTTTTCCAAACTAACCCCTCAAAGTTCTGTTCCTGAAGGCAAAGGACCTAGAAGGGCCTCTGCATCAGAGGGATGTGTAACTCTGGTTGGCTGAATTTAGGTCTCAGAGTGTTCTGATTGCCCACAGCACCAGTGGGCCTGGCCCATACCCCAGGGAGTATTTGATGGTGTTATTGGAGAGTGACATCAGATCAAGGACTTACCTTTTTACCTGGGTCACTGTTCTTTTTATCTGTCCTAAGAAAAGCTCATCAAATGTCCAGCTCTGTGATTTCCATAAGAAATTGTTTCCAGCTGGCACGGTGGCGCACGCCTGTAGTCTCAGCACTCAGGGAGGCAGAGGCAGGCAGATCTCTGTGAGTTCGAGGCCAGCCTGGTCTACAAAGTGAGTGCAGGACAGCTGAGGCTACACAGAGAAACCTTGTCTTGGAAAAAAAAATCTTCCCAGATGCAGCTCCCCTTATAAGATGCAGTAATGCTGCAGCCAATGTGGCAGCCTGCTTGGCTGGATGGATGGGAATGTGTTGCATATGTGATGTGCAGTTATGCCTTCCACAGTGGAGAGAGGCATCCTCACGGTCCCAGCTTGTGTATAGAACTTCCTCGCAGAAACATATTTTTCCCTGATTAACCTCTTTTTGACCAAGCCCAGGAAGAGAATCATCTTTTTGATGCTTTTGCAAAAGACTCAAGTTCAGTTCCCAGCACCATGTCAGGAGGATACACACACACACACACACATACCACACACACATATATCCTGTGTATGAATGTATCCAAGACCACATAGAGATATCCAAACCTTGTATTGGTTTTTGAGACAGGGTTTCTCTACATAGCCCTGGCTGTTTTGGAACTCACTCTGTAGACCAGGCTAGCCTCAAACTCAAACTCATAAAGACCTGCCTGTCTCTGTCTCTTAAATGCTAAAATTAAAGGCGTGTGCCACCACTGCCCAGCTACACAAAATAATTTGAAAAGGAAGCTTGCCCGCCATAACCATCTTTAAGCATAAGCTTCACTCACATTAAGTACATCCACAGACAACTAATCTCAAGATTCTTTTCATCATGCAAAACCGAGGCTTATCTTTGCCAAATGATCCTCCTCTGTTCCTTTACCAGACTCCAGAAACTTTGTTCAACTGTCCCTATACACTTGACTCCTTGGGGTGCAACTCATAAGTGGAATCAATAGTATGGTTCTTTGATGACTGGATTATTTTATCCCGCAGAACATCCTCCAGGCCATCCCTATGGCAGCCTGTGCCAGAGTCCCCTCCACTCTGAGAGAACAGCACTTCCCTGCATGTGTTATTCTTCTTTCTCATCCGTCAACAAGCCCTTGTCAATGAGTAGACGAGTAGTCATTCTCCTAACAACTCTACCATCTCCCATTCCTGCCGGTGCAGGTGCTCTGCCTTCTCCACACCCTGGCAAATACTTATTTTCTGAAAATTTAATTTCAGTCTGTTTCCTCAGCAGCGGCCACCCTATGGGTCTAAGGTGTTAGCACATTTGTTCTTGATTTTTATTTATCCAGTGGTGACTGATATCACCTGTCCTGCTTGGCTGTTTTGTCAACTTGATACCAGCTAGAGTTGTCTTAGAAGAGTGAACAGCATATGCCCCCTAAGATTGGCCTGCAAGCGAGTGGGGGAATCTTTTTAATTAGTGGTTGAAGTGGGAGGGCCCAAGCTATTGTGGGCGGTGCCATCTCTGGGCATGTTGTCCTCAGTGCTATAGGACCACGCTTAGCAAGCCAACAAATAGCACTCTTCTATGGCGGCGGTTCTCAACTTTCCAATTGCTAAGACCCTTTAACACATCCTCATATTATGGTCATCCCCCAGCCATAAAATGTTTTTGCTTCTGCTTCATAACTGTAGTTTTGCTACTGTTATGAATCATAATGTAAATATATTTGGAGACAGAGGTTCACCAAGGGGGTTGCAACCCACAGGTTGAGAACTACCGCTCTGCAGCTTCTGCTTTCTCTCCCGCCTCCAGGTTCCTAGCTTGAGTTCCTACCCTGACTTCCCTCAGTCATGGAGTGGGACCTGAGAGTTTGTAAGCTGAAAAAAAGAAAAGAAAGAAAGAAAGAAAAAAGAAAAAGAAAAACTGTTTCCTCCCCAAATTGGTTTTGGTCATGGTATTTTATCTCAGCAATAGAAACCCTAACTGAGACAGAAGTTAGTACCAGGAGTGAGGTTTTAGGCAAGATCATGGTGACATTTGACCTTTGCACTGGAAAAGCTATCGAGTGTGCAGAGCTCAGCGGGTTCTTCTGTGGTAGGTTGGAAGGTAAGAATTTTGAGGGCAATGCAGGTGGTGGGGCCTGTCTTGCTATGTTTCAGAGGGGAGTCTGAGATTCTTTTCGACACTCTAATAGGGCCATTTGATATTTTGAATTAAGACTCTGTGGTTCTGGACACCTGACACCAAAGAATCAACCGTGATTGAAAAGAGACCAGAGCCACTAAAGTGAAACTTCTGGGGCCTGGAAAGATGGCTCAGCAGTTAAGAGCACTAGTTGCTCTTCCAGAGGACCCAAGTTCAGTTCTGCATGACAGCTCAACTGTCTGTAACTCCAGTTCCAGGGGATCTGGCACCCTCACATAGACATACATGCAAGCAAAACAGAAACACACATAAAGCGAAACTTTCACATTTCTGGAACAATTGATGCTGGTTAGCCGGAGCTGAGAAATAAGGGACAATTAAGAAGAGACCAGCATCATTAAGAAGAAACCTTGTGAGAAATGTTTTCTCAGGTCAGCACACAGAAAATTATTTTCCAGAGGGGCCCAAGGCTGCACTGCATGCTGGCACCTACGCTTGGTAATGTACAAGTGTCACCCATGTGGTACTGGTTTTGAAGGCATGAAGGGGTCGTGGAAAACACCTAAGACCTTTAGCACTAAGTGCCTAAAGCTGAAGAAGCTATTGGTGAAGGCACAGCCTCATTTGCAGTAGAATCTCCTGAATTAAACGGGCCATGGAGAGAAGCTGGACCTTGGAACCATCTGGCAGGGTCAGAGTCCCTGAGGAGAATCCGAGAGAGGATGTTGCTAAAGGTATAATCCAGTTGCAGCAGAGACTCCGGCATTTTAAAGATGCCAATCCGTGGAATGATGACCAGGGACAGCAACATCTGTGGAGTGGGACTGGCCTGAGCCTACAAGGCAAGTTGCATGGGCTGTGGATGGCAAAGCAACAGAAACAGAGCTGCCAGTGCCCTTGGGAGCCTGGAGAATGTTGAATGGGTCTGAGACAGCAAGCCTGGAACTTTTTACACTGTTGAATTTCGGTTTTGCTTTGGTCTGATTGCTTCTGCGTCCTGGTTCTTCCCTCTTGGAGTAAGAAAGTATTTAACTTATTTTTTATTTTATGGGGTAAAAGTAAGAGGCTCTGGAACCTGGGAGTGGTGGAGCATAATTTCAGCACTCAGGGAGGGAGAGGCAAGTGGATCTCTGTGTGTTCAAGGCCAGCCTGGTCTACAGGTGAGTACAAGATAGCCAAGGCTACACAAAGGAACCTGTCTGGGGAAAAAGAGAGAGAGTTTGGAATTTTATAAAGATTTTGGAATTTTAGAGAGACTTGGTCATGGTGTTTAACTAAGATACTGTCCTAGAGACTCAGTTTTGAGTCATGAAATCAGATGGAGAATTTCTCTATCATCTCTCATAGCAGAAGTGGTTGTGCAGGGTCATTCATTCCCTCGTTCACTGACTTGTATGCCTTAGAAGTTTTGCTGAGCACTCAGGTGTTCAAAGAGATGCAACCCCAAGGCCATGGCTCTATGTAGAACCATTTATTTAAGTGCATTAAATACACGGGAAGTCCTACCTCATCAGTCAGCATAAAATTCCACATTTAGGGGTTAGAGAAATGGCTCAGTGGTTAAGAGTGTGTACTGCTATTGCAAAAGACCCAAGTTCAAATCCCTGCACCTATGCCAGGTGATTCACAACTATCTGTGACCCCACTCCAGGGGATCTAATGCCTCTAGCCTTTTCAAACACACACACACACACACACACAATTTTAAAAATACAAAGTCTTTAAAATTCTATATTTAAACAAAAAGACATAGCCAAGTGGTAATCCAGCACTTGGAAGGAAAAGACAGACAGTTCTCTTAGTTCAAGGCCAGCCTGGTCTACAGATCCAGGAGAGGCTACACAGAAAAAAAAAAAAAATAGAGAAGACACTTCATTTCATGCCTCACCTCACTGAAAATTTTTAGAAGGCTGCTAATAGAGTATGAGCAAACAGATTGTTATTTTTTTTCTCTCATATCATTGTAGGGAATAAAAACTGAGGCAACATTCTCAGAAGATAATTGAACACATTCACACCTAGCATTCATTTTAAATAGAATTGGGCCACCACATGCAGCCTGGCAACTGGTCACATGACATCTTGATAAGAAAGTAAAAAAATGGAAGAGGACTGAACTGAACAGAACACAAATATGGATGAGCCTCCGGCTTATTCTCTCTGTCTCTCTCTCTAGGTCTCTGTCTCTCTCTCCCGCCCTTTCCACCAAGCCTTCCTGACCTGTTTCTGCTCAAGAAGCAACTGTGCCAAGTTTACAGAAACTTGGTTTCCTACTTCCCAGAGCAAGGAGCTACAAAGCAGCTCTAATCCTGCGCCCAGCCTTACTGACAACTGCAGAACAGACCGGTTCACGTGTCTCTTGCTGCCCCACAACTTCCGTGTCCTAGAAAAGCAGCAAGCCTGGGCTCAGCTGGGCAGTTGTTCTGTTCCTTCGGTGTCTACCGAGGCTGGGACACACAAAGCCACGTCGGTCCCCATGTTTCTGCTGTTTCCACTAAGTTGGTGGGTAGATAAGGGCTCTCCTTTCTGTTCCCTCCTCTCCTCTAGCGGGATAACCAGGACTGTTTTTTGTTTGTTTGTTTGCTTGCTTTTTTAAATCATGGTTCCAAGAAGGATTCCAATGGAACACTTTTTAAGCCTCTGGTTGCACCATGCTTGCTGACGCTCCATTGGACAAAGCAAGACAAAAGACAACTAGAGTTTTACACATGGGCTCGAATACTAAATGTGTGGTGGGACCAATCCCACAGTCTCCTCCAGGGACCCCATGAGGATAGCACCTGTTTGACCAGGGTGCAGCCCAGCACCGACTTAACAGCAACACTGATTTGTGCACCTGTGGGTGCCCACTTGGCCTCTCAGGATCCTTTGAAGGCTTTGGTGTGAACTTGCTCAGCATTGGTCCCACTGAGTGCTTGTGACCAACATCACCTGCCCACCTCACCTCCCATGACACTCTCCTGCTTCAGGAAGTCAGAGACACACTGCAACTACAAATGATCCTCCCAGCTCATGAGAGAAGTTAGAAAATCTAGAGACTGGGCCTCTGTGAAGGAGCAGGGTGACCTCTGGGTGGGATCCGTACAGAGGAGAAACTCCTGAGGATTGGGGCCCACGTTGCCCCCTCAGTCCTCCCAGGCTGGACTCACTGCTATGAAATCTTGGCTCCTCCCTACAGGCCACGACTCGCTCTCTCTTACTTGGAAAAACCTCTGGGAGAGCACAGTGCTCAGAGAGAAAATGGAGATCTTAACTGGGACACTCGAGAGAGAGAGACTGATAGAGATGACAGAGACATAACTATTTTGTCCCCCAAACCATCTAAGCGTGGGCTCGACCCAGGCTGATCATGATCTGTCCCATCTTTGTCACTGGAAACTGGGTGACCTTAGTGAGTCATGTTGTTTCTCTGGACCTTAGTGTTGACACGGACTAACAGCACTGTGGATGTCCCAGAGGTCCTGAAGGAATTCCACAACACCCAGAGCATAAAAGTACTCCCCAGAGGCTGCTCTGGCCTTCACCTGGGGTAAGCGGGTTTGTTTGTTTTAGTCACATTGGGGATGTGCGCCCTCTAGTGGTAGAGCCCCTCCCGGTGGCGGTGAGGTAGCATTCTGCCTTGAGGGAGGTCAGAAATGGACCACAGTAGGTTAGCTCTTCCACAGGGGCCTCTCCTAGGGCAGGAGCTGAGTTCCCAACCAGGGCCACAGCAACCAAGTCCAGGAGTGAGATCTGTGTACACAGTTCTCCAGAAAGACAGTAGAAAGTTGTAGTCTGGGCCCCTGGTACCTCTAGCGAACTCTTCAAGAGGGTATAAACCATGTCTCTAAGGAGAGTCGTGAGGTGTCCAAAGGCAATTCCCACTCTCCCTCCCTCTATTCAACCCTCACCCTCTCCATCCTCCAGTTCTGCTTGAGTTGTAGAGGCTGAGGCCCACAGAACTCATAGGACTCTCCACCATCTCCCAGGACATCAGAGGCACACTAGACCAGCCAGCGCCTGGACTCCGGTGCCATGCTCTCTGCCCTCCAGCAAAAGGTCAGCTTAGCCCAGCAGGCAACAGGAAGCCTGTTTCATTGAATCACAGAGTAAAGTTTCGAAGAAGGGGAAAAGGCAGCAGGCCGAGTTCCCAGGGCTGGAGCCTTGCCCGGCTGGTCCCCGGTCTCAGGGAGGGTGGGAATGACGCAGCCTGGGCCCGGCAGGTCTCTGGAGCGCCATTCGCCGGGAATCTGCAGGCAGCGGCAGCCAGGAGGACTGTGGGGCTCTGGGAAGGACAGCTGAGCCGGGCCAGACTGACTCATGGGGGCTGTGTGATGGGGGCGTCAGCACTCTGTCTGAGAGACACCCCCAACCATACCCACGCACACATATACACCACCACAGAGAAGCACCCGGTGCCAGCAGAGTGGGTATAGCTGGGAGTGAGGGAAGAGAAGCCTCCTCAGCAAGGAAGGGGCAGTTTGGGGCAAAAACAAAATTCCCTAAGTGCTCATGGGAAGCGGTGGCAGAGCAGGAGGCTGCAAAGACAAACGGTTCATTTTCCCTGGACAGACCCCCTTCCACCGCCATATGTCCTAGAAACCTGCTCGCAGGGTGAAGCTCAGGGGAGACTCAGCAGGCTTTTGTGGGATCACCCCAAAATACAGATGGAGATGAAGCCAAGACTGGAAAAGGAAGCTGCTTCAAGTGTCTGGGACATTTCTACCCAGCACAACTGTCCATGGTTCTCCCCTGAGGTTCACAGAAGCAGAGAACTGGGATGAAGTAGGAAAATCTGTCATCCTCTGTCCCAGGCTCTAGTGAGATGCTATAGCCATCTTGTACCCCAGCAACCACCAACCTAGAGCCCCTCCCCAAAATGTGTACTCCTGGGACCAAATGTATTTTTTTTTTTTGACCAAATGTATCTTAATGCATGGTGATAAGAAGAAAGCAATATCAAATCCCGGCTTTGCTCTGCACTCACTGCAGGAACTTAAGCATGTCATTTAGCATCTCAGCTGCCCATTTTCTTGAAGTGACAGGAAGTGTCCTCTGCATAAAGCATTCATGAAAAAAAGAAAGAAAGAAACCTGTTCAAACCTTGGTTGAACCCTTCAAGATCAGGTAATGTTTAGTTACTCCGGCTGTACTTCATGATGGCATCCCCGAATGCCCGGTCACTGACAGCTTCGTTGTCCCACTAAACAAGCTACCCTGTCAACTAATAACATCTGACTAACATACCAGTGTCATTATATATGGGAGCTTAGGTTTGAGTGAGGTGACAGGGCCCCAGAACACTCTGAACGGGGCACTCCTGTCCCTGCCAGGATTTGTTGCGACTGAACAGATCCTGGCCTGAAAAGCCAAGAGAGAGAGAGAGAGAGAGAGAGAGTCTGCGAAGGTCTCTACTTGGAACCTGGGCTCCCTGACCAAATATGTTCACCAGCCACCCCTGAAGCACCCGTCTGGGGCAGACTTGAGACTAAACGCTTGGGACAAAGCAGCTACGGGCCCAACTCCCTTGTTCTCACAGCTAGATGGAAGCTCTCTGGATGCTATAATAGTAGCAGGCAGGAGGCTTGGACGTGTGTCTTCCTGGCAGAATAACTCACTAGTGGGAGGCCCTTAGTTCAGAGCTCTCCACTAAGCCCAGGGCCTACTTTCAGAGGTCTAGCTGGCCCCTTTAAGAAGGGAAAGGGAGAGGCCACTTCCTACCCTGTGCCCCTCCAACTGCCTCTGTGAAACCAGGGCTCTCGCACCCAGGCTGAGCTGGCTTGAGAGAGTCTCTGCTCACTCCTTGACCTCCCAGCCACCCCTCTGCCTCTCCCAGCCCCGAGTCCCCATGCCTTGGTCCTGGCCCCTCGGCAGCCACAGCCATCTCAGCTGATCTCTCCCTGGCCGGGACTCCTGGCTGAGCTGTACAGCCCTTCCCTTCCCACTCCGTGCTTGGCAGAAGGGTTAGCGTCTGTTCTCGAGCAGGGCCCAGGGGGCTGGCCAAGGCTAATGAGTGAGAAAGAGGGTGGAGGGCTGGGCTGTCTAAGACGGAACCCCCTTTCCCAAGGAGGCAGCCCCACCCACCAGGGGGATGTGAGGTGAGATCAGCTGTGTACACAGAAGACAGGAGAAAGTGGTTAGGCTTCTAGGAGAAACGACTGGCCAAAAATTAGTCCAGACCCCCTACAGGAACAGACAGACCTCACCTGCTGTCCACCTAAAGACACACAGCCACAGGTCCAGGTGAGTATGGGCCCCGTCTGGCACCATGCTGACTATCTCTCAGCCTGACACTTTTCCAGACTTGTGTCAGCCACCTCCCATCTCAAACGTTCTCCAAACTAGGAGGATTCCAAGCCCATGCTCAGGGTGTTGATAAATGTTGGGTATTAGTCCAGGAACCACCACTGTATGGCCTCAGTTCCCCATCTATAAGATGGCAGCGATGGTACCCACCTGGCATTCATGTAGAGGGCGATGATGATGCGCTCCTGGCCTTAGACTGCAGTCAGTTGGTTCATGCTTCTCTCCAGGGGTCTGCTGGCTCTGCAACTCCACCTGCACTCACAGTTCCTGTGAGTCCCAGGGAGGGACCCCTGACCTACCTGAGCAATGGGACAGCCCCTCCTCTCTGCTCTGCCATTTTCCTGCCTGCAGATGGCCTTGGTCAGCAGAACAGGGACAGAGCCACAGCGTAGCTTTCCTGCAAAAAGAGTCTGGTTTCCTAGGACCAACCCCCAAAACTGCTCCTGTACCATCACCTAGAGAAATCAAAGTGAAGCCGAGAGAGGCCACCTAAAAAAGAATGGACCCCCCAAGATTCGAGTCTAGACACCCAAGGTCAAAAATGCCCCTGCTTAGCAGAATGGCCTTCACGCTCTTGTTCTTGCTGATGGACGGAAGGTCCTGAAAGATCGCCTAAAGGCGTCAAGGGCTCAGGGCTGAGCAAGAGGGGAAAATGCAAATTCAGCTCTCAAGATATCTCTGGCCTTTCATTGCTTTGTTGAGTCAAAGAAAATTCTTTGACCCCTTTTTATGAGGATTTGGGGAGGGGACGCTTCATCCAAGAGAAACAGCTTCTGAAGGCCTCCAGCCAAGAAAGCCTAAGGGCAGGGCCAGGAGGGCCGCAGGATCACAGCATGGGTAGGAAGCTGAGGGAGCCGAAGCCAGAAGACGGGCCCGTGGGAGGGGACCTCCATTCCAGCTGCTGTACCTCTCCCTCTCTTTTCCCCTGTTGCTGCTGCTGCTGCCAAAGCCACGGCCACCCCAGGGCTCGGGCAGAACCCCAGCCCACCAGGACTCCTAAAATGGCAGGTTTGTTGCCTTCTGATGCACACTCACGAGTTCTGTCATTCATTTTCTCACCAGGGTCCAGGATCCTGCTCTCAGGTACCCTCCAGTTAAAGCAGAAAACACACCCCCTTTCCCCCAGCAGGTCTGCTCACCAGCCCTGGCCCAGTCTTGAAGCCCCAGGAAGGGGGAGGGGAGACTCCATGGAGGTGAATCTTCACCCAGGCTCTGAAAGACCTTCCTGCCCCAAATGCTCAGAAACTGCAGACACCTGACACATGCATCCACTTAACAAAGAGGACAGCTGAGAGCCTGAGACCTCGTGTCCCCAAAACAGGACTGGCCAAAGGTACTGTAGCATGCTCCAACTCTGAGCCAGTGGTTGCGGCTGCCTGGGGGGGGAGGGGGGGCAACGATACTGAAGAGGTTTTATCCGGGCTCCCGTGGGACAGAACGCCAGAATCCTTTAGTCATGTCTGCCATGAGCAGGTGTAGAGAGCCCACAAGAGGCTTTTACGTTCCTGAACATTATGATAAAGATGGCCATCTTTATGTACTCCATAAAACATTTATGAACAGGCAGAACTCAAAACAACTTAGTCAATTGGGAGACTGTGTGGATGCAAGACATTGGGACAGTCTGGGCATTCATTTCAGGTAGTTTTTGATCTGTCACCAAACAGTTAGTATCTAAGAAGCAAAGACTAGGTGACTAAACATTAATTAGTGGCCCATTTACTGAGCACATGAGAAGTAACTAGGGTTTTGTTTTGTCAAAACAAATAAAGAAAATTGCCATTGACCTGAGGTGTGGAACAAATATTGGCTTTAACTATTCAGGAACCTAGTGTTTTGTTGTTGTTTTGTTTTGCTTTTGTTATGTACAACAAAAGCTGTGTTACTATTATTGTTGCTGTCTACTCTAAAATATGAAAGATGTGTTTCAGCTCACAGTCCAAGAGACTCCAGGCCTGGGATTTGTTGACTCTGGGTCACAACAGCAAAATGTCATGGCATCAGGGGTATGTGCAGAGGCTGCTCGGTTCATGGGGAGCAGGAAGCAGAGAAAAACACATCCACATACCATCCAATGGCACATCTGCAATTCCAGGACTGGGAAGGCAGAGACAAGGCCCCGGAGTTCACCAGCCTAGCCAACTCAACAGTCTCTAGGGTCAGTGAGAGAACCATATACACACAAATTAAAATAAATTTTAAAAAAACGTTAAAAAATGTAAAGTTGGCAACACACACACTCACTCGGTCTTTTCTATCAGCTTCTTGTCGCTGATGGAATGTCAGACATAAACAACTTCAAAGGAAGAATTTTTTTTTTCTGTTTCAGATTGCTCCATGCATGCTTTCTCGACTCCTTGGGTTTGACAGAACATCATGGCATTGGGAGAAGATGATGGGAAATAATCTTCATCCATGGTGGACAGCATGCAGGAGGACCCGTCATGGCAGACAGGAAGTCAGTAAAGGGAATACAGGAAGTAGCCAGACCATGACACACTGTCCAAGGACACACACCCCTATGGTGTGCATCTTTCACCCAACAGGAAGTCCTGACACCTTCTTACAGTCTGTTTGGGTTTTGAACCTGTCAGTACCAAACCATCTAAAGTTTAGATTCTCAACCATCATCTCTAGCAACAGCCTTGGAGACATGCCCAGAGCTGTGCATCACCCATCTCCTAGGTATACATTAGTCCAGTCACAGTGAAAAAAAATTCAACATTACCCATTACACTAACTTAAGCCAAAGAAATGTGTGGGGAAAAGTGACAGGGAGGCTGGCAAACAAGGCTTGGAAACAAAGGGCAGTCAGTGGCTGGCGGGACCAACCTTCGCAATGTCAGGGAGAGTGGCCGGCTGCTGCTGTTTGCATCTGAGAGAAGCCTCTGGCTGCAGCCTGGAGGGAAAAGGGGGGGGGCAGAGATGGGAGAAAGGAGATTAAGACAAGGCTACTGCTGTTCTCCAAGAATCCCAGACAGGGCTTGAGGACCGAGAGACTCTAAGAAAGGGATTCAGCAGGATATGAAGGCAAAAGTGGAAGCCACCAAAGGCTACAAGCCTGACAGCTGAAGCAGCAGATCCGTGCCCACTGAAATGGGACACTAGAAAAGGTTTACCCTAACTTGGGTCTCAGTGGGGCCGATGCGGCCAGTGTCCTTTAGCCTACTCAAAGCCCAGGCAAGGAAACCAGTCAGAGATGGACAGACCACAGAAGGATGCTCAGCCTGGCATCACAGACGTCAGGGTAATTCCAAACTCCTCTGGGTACAGCGTGGGGCCTCTAGAGCCAAGTTCTGGAATGCGCCTTGCCTCTGGCCTCCTGCCACGAGCATCATCTGCAGAGAACAGTCCCAGATGTAAGCATGATGATTTCATCAGGGTCCTCGTGTGAGGGGACACGTGTGCAGGAGATGGCAGCCCATCAGACCGTGGAAATTCTGACCCAGGAGGCTGAGACACAACAGTGCGGTGGCCTCCTGCCCCTGCTGGCCTGAGCCCAGTTCTCAAACGTGGCTAATTAGTGTAATGAATTATGACAAATGTGGATGGCGCCTCTGATTTGCTGACAGCAGATACAAACAGAGGCGCTAGCCAAGAACCCCAGTGCGTACATCACACACACACACACACAACTCCACCAAAAATAGCTTGCCATTGGTCTGTAATCCAGTGACTTCTATCTGTACTAGAACCTGGCTCCTGCTGAGAGTAGAAAAAAAAAGAAAGCTGAAGACTAGCTACCTTTAATCCCACAGGCCTCCTCACCTCTATCTCTCTCTGCCACATGCACAATTGGGTTCCACTAGCCAGCACTGCAGTCCATCCAGGAGGAAACTTGAGTTCTCTGAGAACCTGCTATGCACTTTATATACTGGATCAGAATGGCTGGGGCCGTGGGGCTACATACCGACAATCAACCAGCATTGGAGAAAACAAAAAGGGACACACCTTGAAATAGTCCTATAATCAAACAGAAGTTGAAACCCAAACCAGGACAGGAACACAGCTAGAGCTGGTGACTGATGCATGAGCTGACGGACAGATGGGTGAATGGATGGATGGACAGGTAGAAGACAGATACGTAAATAAACCGATGAGAAAGAGATGACAAAGCTGGTTGATAGGTAGCTAATAGATAAGTTGGTTGGTTAGTTGATTCTGTGACTGAATGTTTGCCTACTTACTAAAGTGTATTTTCAGTGCCTAAATCACTATCCAGAGCCCTATGACAGGTCGTAGACACCATGATGGTTAGTGCTGATTGTCAGCTTGACTGGATCTGGAATCAAGTAAAAGGCACAACCCCTGCATAGGTGTGTGAGGACATTCCCAGGAAGGGCTGAAGAGAAGCCCTTTCCCCAGGGCCCAGGGAGAAGGAGGTCTGAGGGAAAAGCCATGCTCTTTCACCTGCCCACATTTGTGTCTTGTTAATGAGTGTGTCTACATCATTGTGTCTACCTCGCTGCTGCCACCCTCCACTGATACTAGGCCCCAGCTTCTTGGGCTTTCCAATGTGGACCAAACACCAGCGCCTTTCTGGGTAGCCTCAGGCCTCTGGCACACGCACACTCTGGCTGGGTTACCCAGCCTTGTGGACTGAGCAAGTTCTCAGCCTCTCCAGGGGACAGGCAGCCATTGTTGGGCTACACGGTGGGTATCTAAATTTTCTTTGCAATATGTATTCGTTCTTTAGGGGCTGTTCCTCTAGAGTACCTGATAGATTTAGACATGCACAGAATATTATAAATGTTTAGGTCACATTTTCAGCCAACCTCAAACAAGGCATTTCTGCCTTTGGCCCATGACTTTGCTGTTTAAAATGGTTCCAAGCATGAGGACGCAAAGCTGGAGATTCCACCTCAGGGAGAGAGGGCCCATGTTAGGTGGGCTGTATCCCAGCACAATTCACAGGCCTAAGGCCTGAGCCCATTGCTAAGGAGTGTGTTAAACGAGGTGTTTAAAAGGAGCATGCCAAAGGTAAGGTTGTATTCCAGTTTGGTTGATGAAGAGGCAACAGGTGCTTGGCTTACAGGTGCCTCACCGTGAATCGCATTCCTGGCGACATCATACAGCATGACTCCCTGTTAGCATGTCAGCTGCACATCCTGTTTGCCAGCCGCCCATCTTGCCTTCTTCACTGTAGCTTAGAGTCCCTTAAGGGGCAGAGAGCAGGTGCTCCTGTGCTTCCCAGCCCTGACTTTCGAGAATGGGGCTGCTCTTTCTGGGTCAAACTCAGGATTAGCCAGCAACGCAAGGGCAGAAAGCCATGGCACCTCCCAGGAAAGCTCAATAAAAACTCAGAAACAGCAATTCTAAAAGAACCTGTTGTCATAGGCCTGGAAGGGCTGCTTAGATAAACATCACTCATCTACACAAACACATACAGACACGTACATTTATACACAAGTGACATACATCTGCACACATGCATAAGCACATACACATATATATACACATGCACACTCACACATGAACATGCTTACACATACACATCCAAACAACATACATACACACATCCATGCAAAAAACACATCCATGCACACACATATACACACACATGCACACACACACACATTTGCAAATACGCACACAAACACACATATGGACACAGGCACACATACACATGAGTACACACATCTGTTAAATTCTTATTGCACGTTTCTGTGCACCCACATGCCACCTGTAACAATACCAACGAGTTTCTCTTAAATTAACTCTTTCTATTTTTGCTCCTATGTACTTAAAAGGGAATTTTATATTTCTTCCATATATAGAAATTGATCATCAAAATACACTCACAACATTAAAATGGAAAGCAAATGTTGGTCCTGGAGCCAGCTGCAGCCCTCCCTCTGCAGGCTGAGTGCATGTTTATAGCCGGTTTGCACCAGCATGCACCCTGTCTGGGAGCTCTGTGCGCAGGAACCACAGTTTACTCTTTCAGCCCAGTTCAGGGTCTGCCCAGAGTGAGACTCAAAGAACATTAGATGCCCAGGCTTAGGTGGCTCCTACCTGCATGTCCCTCATAGGAAGATCTGGAGAGGGGGTGGCCGAGGAAGGGAAGCAAGAGCTTTGGAGGGCAAGGGTCAGAGCTCTGCCTTGTCTGGCTGAGCCCTGTGCAACTTCACCTCAGAACTAGGCTTGCTGGGACTGGCTGCCCAAGTTATCCCTGTGTTCTCAGGGAAGAGCTGTCCCCTTCCTGAATCACCTTCCCTTCTCTTCAGGACTCGCTCTTCAAATTCCAGCTCCTCTTCTGTAGCAGTTGAGTTTTCAGCAACATATACCATGAAACCCAACTGAGAAATTAACTCAGGGAAATTCTGTTATCTCACCATATGGCTTTGTTCTTTCTGTCTCTTTGCTCAGTATAATGAGTTCCTCTTCTTATGGTTACAAAATGGCCACAGCCATTGCACCCTCACCAAAACCCAAACTGATAGAAAAAGAGTCATGACTTTATTACACCCTTGTTGCTTTGAGAGAGGGTTTTCCTGTATAGAGCAGGCTGACCTTGAATTCACAATCCTTCTATCTTTGTTTCCCAAATGCTAAGATTACAGATGTGTGCCTCTACGCCTCTCCCTTTTGTCTAAGAGTTAAGAACTCTCCCTAGAAAAGGGAAATTCCCCACCTCTATAACTCATTGGCCGGAGCAGAATCACATTTCCCTGCTTGAGCCAGTTACTGGCAAAGAGGATACAGCTGGCATGAAGGATGTGGGAAGTCAAGATTCATCATACAGACTCAGGTGGGCGTAGCCTCTGAGGTTCCCACCCCCATTATGTATTCAGAACTGACTGTTCTCTGGGATGCTCACCATGTTCTTCCCAGAACCTTCCCTTTAGGAACCTGGAAGAGCCCTATGGCCAACGGAAGCTTCAGAGACAATGGTGGAAACACATTTGTCTGTCTCCCCTTCTGGCCTCTTATGCACAAAGGCCCCTCCATTCCCAGTCTCTCTGTAGGTCTTGTCTAGTCTCGTTGAATTACTTTACACTTACACCAAATACATGTTTGATGTTTGGCTTTTTTTTTTAACTTTTTTATTTTCGAGACATGTTTCTCTGTGCAGACCAGGCTGGCCTCAGACTCAAATCGATCAGCCTGCCTCTGCCTCCCAGTGGGCTGGGATTACAGGTGTGCGCCGGGATGTGGCTGTGGCTAAAACCTAAGGCCTCTTGGATACAAGCATGCACTAAGCCACATGCCACTCCAAAATGGGGTGGAGATCAGCCTACTTCTGAGATTGTCTTTGTCGCTAGCCCATGAGACCCTTCCACCATGGGCTGGATTTGCTCTGGGATCCATCTGGAAGTTCCAGGTAAACAAATGCCAGCCCCGCTAGTGTGATGGAACTGACTGGACCAGGGGAAGGAGGAGGGAGGAGGGAGACACAAGGAGGACCACGAGGAAGCTGCAGTCTGCTCCCTGGGCAGTTGTTTCCTATGTGAGGTCCTCCTAAGAGAAGCCTGCCTCTTTTCTCCCTTCCTACGTTTGCCCTCTTCCGCTTGAAAGTGGCTTCCTCCAGGCAGGCTTCTCTGACTGCATCTGCGTGGTCCTTTCCGTGGTGGCACTTATCACACTGTGCTTGCTATTGACTGATATGCTTCTCGGCAGCGTGCATGACCCTCACTTTTGGATTCCAGGGAGCCCAGTGTAGAGTAAAGCCCCAGACCTTCTGAAGATGAGCATGTTGGTGCATCCCAGCAACCATGTGTCTCCTGGGCTTGTAATTTGCCCTGAGGTGAGGACCCCGGGCAGGAACTACCTTTTCCCCTATTATAGCATATCTGTGACCCAAGTCCTACTCTCAGAGATTATAGCTGAGTGGAAGTGGCTTTTCCCTGTATCAACCCGGATCCGAGGACAGCCCCCAGATCTAATCCTGGGTACGTCAGCTTCTGTGTCCCTGGTGACTGGTGTAAAACTGTGCAAGAGAGAGGTTCACCGGATCAGAGTCAGTAGGACGTTTGCTGGAGCCTCCGAGAGTGATTAAGTCATTAATTTAGTTGGACAGAAGGCAGGAAGGACAAGAAACCTCTTCCTGAGAATCAAAGCAAACACAGCAGGATAGAGAGTGAGGAAACTGTGTGCCTGGACCAAGTTTTACCTGAAGCCAGCTGCCAGCTCACGTTTCTATCATACATAGTAATAAAGTCCTTTCTTGGCTTCCGGTGTTTCTAGCACCTGGAGCCCAAAGAATCTCAAATATCACAGCAACAGATGTGGGAGTGTGGGGGATAGTTAAAGCTCTTTAACCTAAAAGACATTAAGTTCAAAATCTGTTTTTTTGTCCTCCGTCCCCCACCCCTTAATAACTGTGTGACTCTGGATGAATCTCTTTGCCTCTCTGATCCTTTATCCTTTGGTGAAGCAGGAAAATCACCAAGTTGTTGGCGTGGAAGAGGGTAGTGGAGACTTCTCTCTGGCTTAATAAATACGTGTATGGGTTGGGAAATCAAGCCAACCACCTCCAGGAAGCAAGTAAGCGTCCCTCCTTGGTAAGAAACAAGTTGGAGAACCAGGGAGAAATAAGTGAAAAAAGTCAGAGAAGGCCACATGAAGATGCTGCGGCGTGATGACACCTCAGCCTGCAAGGGGCCAACCAAGCAAGCCCTCAGCCGCAGAAGGAGATGGAGACCCTCTGCAGTGCCTCGGACGGAAATTCTAAACGTGCTAATTAGGCCCGCACAGTGCCTGGAGACAGGGAATGCCTGCTTAATAACTGGCTTTCCCAGCAGGAGGCCACACCCAAGGCTACCTACTACCTTCCCTCCTGGCCAGAGCTGGAAACCTCAGCCAGAAGGCCAGGCAAGTCCTGTCCCAGGACAGCAGGCAAAGCTGAGCCTGGAAGCCATCTGGTCCCCGATTCTGCCTAATGTCTGCAGCAGACCTTGAGCTAATTGCCTGGTTGGGGCACTGCCTGGACATCTTTAGCACCTAATTCACTACTGTTTCTCTGGAAGCCTCATTCCCCACCTGCAAGGGAGGGACATGCCTGTTTACAGGGATTTTAAGCCCTTGGAATCGTGGTCTGACCTGGCAAAGCTCCAGCTGGCTCCATAGCCAGGAGAGCATCCTTGGTTTCCAGCTCAAGCCCTAAGCTGGCCCCCTCCACCAGACCAGTCTCTTGCCCTAGGCTCTGGGTTCTATCCCCAACTTCACCCCCAGCAAAGGTGGAGGAGAATGGGAAGAAGCTGAGAAGTGAGACATGGGATCGGGGACGTGGGTTCAAATCTCAGCTCAGTCACTTCCTAACATGGGTCCTGGAAACAATACCATTCTACTCTGGTCTGTTTTCCCATCTACGAAAGAGACTCTGATGCCTTGCTCGAGGTGGTAACAGCTGAGATACCAAGAGCTCTGCTGGTGAGAGTCAGGCATGTCCTGCTACAGAGCCAGCAGGGAGACTTCATCTAGACAGCACCCCTGGGTAGATGAAGAAAGCACCTTGTCCCCAAACTCACTCTATCTCAGATTTGGTGCCCCTCCTCCTCTCCTGCCATCATCTTGAAATGCTATGCCCAGACCCCTTTGGACCCTTACCCAATGACCAGGTACACATCCCCGCTGTGAGTGTAGGGCGAAGAGCCAGTGTCCCCACCAGAAGCCCCTCCTCATCTGCCGCTTAAGATCATAGAAACAGTTCAGAAGGGATATAAGGGTGTCTAGCCGCCCGATGCTGAGAGCATCCTAACTCCCACACTCAGCGCAAGAACCTCCGCTACCTCCTTTGTCATGTCTCCTGGGCTAAAACAGTCAAAACAGCTGGGATGTGAAAGATACCACCCTAGAAAGACTAGGATGTGCCTGAGGTCACACGGCCAGGCAGAGTGGATGAGTTACGCACACGCTGGTGGTAGGCCCCATCCAGAGAATAGGAGGAGTAATAACATAGCAAGTATGGAGAAGCCGGACATGGGGTCTGAACCTCTTTGCTCCATCAAGTCGGAAGGAACTTAATGGGCACCCAGGCTTACTGCAGCTCTCGGGGCTCCAGGGAGTCACTTAACTGGGGTGGCAGGGAGTGAAGAAATGACAAAACACAGACATAAGAGAAAAGCTGGGATCAGGCAGTCTGGGCTCTCAGATGGAGAAGCTGTGGTTCTCCAGAAGCTCAGCTTGTTTGTTATATACAGTTGAACAGGGAGGCAAGTTTAGCTAGTCTCTGCAGGGGCAGTCTCTGTAGGGCAGTCTGTCTATAGGGTAGTCTCTGTCTGTAGGGCAGTTTTCGGACAATAAATGCTACAGTGGGCATTTTCTGCACACGCTATCAACATCCACACTCATACCAAGGAAAGGCTTTGCCACACCTTGAGCCTCACCTAAGGGGAAGCCATTGCCATTTTCCCATGAGTCTGAGGTTTTGGTCTTTTGCTGTCTCATGTCAATAGCACACATCCACTTGAGGATGTCACATACTTAGGGCACCCTCTGCTCCCCACAAAGGCTGAGTTGGGGGTCTAGAGTTATGAGGACACTGGAACTCTGACAATTACGAACCACTCCAAGCATCCAGTTTGGGGGGTCAAGCTATAGCATTATAGATGGACAGGGCTGGACCCAAAGCATAGCGTCTCTGCTTCCTGTGTAACCTCAAGCAAGTGACTCCTCTCTGATCCATATTGATAAAGTATAGTCAGCAATGCCCACCAAAAAGGCTGCTTGGGGAGGGTCCTAGTGGTCAGCCTAAGTTATGAACACAGTGACTGTGATTCTCAAGGTTCTCTGCACAGCCGGAGTGTGGAAGCCTGTCCTAGCCTCTTCAGAGTAAACGTTCCTGAGAAGCCATCATCCGTGGCAGGGAAGCCTTCTCACCAGCTCGCCATGCTTATCATTCGCACATTTCTCCTATGTTGGGAAATATATAGAATGTGCTGTCTAGAGCTGGACCACATCTGCTTGCATCTTCCCACCTCAGGCCCAGTGACCCTGAAATGGAGGCAATGCAGCCTGGGGACCAAGCATAGCATCCTGAGTCATCTATTTATGCATGGTTTTATGTGTGTGAGTGTGTGTGTGGGTTTAATACATGCTATTTCTGGGCAGTCAGAGTCTGTGGGAGCCCAAGTTACTCTGAAGCAGCCTGAAGCTGGAGTCCGCCATTTTCTTCTGTACAGCAAAAGGCCTTGCCTATCTCACTCCAAACAAACTTGAGCTGGAGTCTGGCTGCCTCCGGACCCTGACTCCATTACTCTTGCAGGACACAGGCTGTGCATGACAGGAAAGAGAGCCTAGTGGCTGTGGA
The DNA here is from genome assembly GCA_028658305.1 of Pachyuromys duprasi. NCBI lineage: Eukaryota > Metazoa > Chordata > Mammalia > Rodentia > Muridae > Pachyuromys > Pachyuromys duprasi. The sequence continues at coordinate 22,500,381 of CM053757.1, forward strand.
ATCGGATAAAGGTGGCAGGTAGAAGACAATGCGGATCTGCTGGTCCAGAGTTCAGGGCAAGCTTTCAGAAGCCATCCAAAGCCCTCCTGGACCAGAAGACTTCCCCCTCCACATCCCCTCCACAGGTGGGGAATCTTTGCAGGAGGAGTCTCAAAGGAGGGTGTGTGTGACACAAAGGGTTTCAGGGTCCCTTCCCACCTCCCTGGACTGAAGGCAAAGGAGGGAAAGGACATGGCTGCACACCCTAGCACTCTCAGCCCAAGCCTCAAGAAAACAGGCTCCCAGGCACCTTGTCTGCTTCCAGCCCTGGAGTCACCGTGGAGGAGCTGGTCCTCACAAGTCATCAAGGCATAACCCAAACTCACAGCATAGAAGAGAAACTCCAGGGACGGAACTCCAGAAATCCAGCCTCGGCTTGATCAAACACTGTGCAATTCACAGACTGGGATGGATTCCCAGCAAGAGTGGTTTATCAATGGTGAATGATAAATGAATCTGAATCACTAAGGGGGAAGTTCCCTGTGGGCTATGGTAAATCCTAACATAGAGGATATGTAAAGGCCTATGAACATATTTCTGAGTCGATCACTACATCAGGGACACTGGAGAACTAATTCCTCTGAAGAATTGATTCTCATCTGCTCAAAGTTGCCTGCTCAGTGCCTAGAATAGTTCTCTGAGCACACAGCCATGGTTTTGAATGAAGAGTGAATGAATGATCATGACCCCAGCCCTCAACACAAAGACCAAGAGGAAGGAAGCACAAAGAGACCACCCTACCGGGGCTCTGCCCCCAGCCACCACGCTCCTCACCATTTTTTTTAAATAATTTGTGGGTTGTTTTTAATTGTTGAGGCAGTAATACTTGGTTCATGAAACTGCAATATACAGAGAGGTGAAATAAATAGCTTATATATATAATATATATAATATAGCTGGTTTTAAAATATTCCCTTATCATTGGTGTACTAGGTCACGTGAGTCACGGAAGGTCCATAGCAGCATCCTCCAGAACCGCAGGCAAGGCAGGCCACCATGATTGGACGAGGCGTCTGTCGTCAGAAGGTCGAGGCGCGGAGAATTCTCAGGGCGCCTTCCCTGCGCGGTGTCGCGGGACAGCTTGCAGTGGACAATAAATAAATGACTGCAAACCAGAGAGCGATTCTTGTTGGAGTCTAGGGCAGGAAGAGGATTTGAGAGAGGGACTAGGGGGGGGAGGAAGGGCACTACTTTCCTTTTTTTTTTTCATTTTGTTTGTTTGTTTGTTTTGTTTTGTTTGCTTTTAGAACCTTTGGGGAAAGGACTTTGGTTTCTCGCAGCATCAGCTTTCTCATTCAAGTCCTCCTCTGGGGGATGAGTTTTGGACTGCCCCCTCAAGAGAGAGGCAAGCACCTATGGGTTGACAGCAGTCCCCTTGCGTGAGTACTTTGTCATGGGGTTCAGGTCAACAGTGGAATCCTATTGCCCCTCCCCCCCAAAGACTTTAGGTTCAGTTTTTGTCTTCTTTTAAACACAATGTACAAAAATAGAGATTCTTCCTTATTTTTTCATGTAAAAATATTCCTCTGATGTAGTTCTCTGGGGGTGAGTGTAGCCGGACCTAGCCGGGGTGAGTGGGGCGGATCCGCCGGGAACGCTTGGTGACTGTGGTATACTTGAAGGGCTTCTGCAGCTCAGCCTGCCCCTTGGGGTAACGCTTCATGAAGTGCACATCTTGCTGGTTCTCCCGGGTCTTGGGACCCTTGCGGGGCCGCCCCTTCTTGGTGAAGCCCACGTACCAGCCCGAGTACTTGGCTGACATCAGGGCTGTGTAGTTGTTTTCCAGAACCTTCTCAATGAACACGCACTCCTTGCTACTGCCATCGGGCTGCAGGAGAGAGAGAAGGAAGGGGTGTCAAATAAAGTCAAGTCAATGATCCCTGGTAAGCATGCCACAGCAAACATTACTCACAACCACAGTGATGGCTGGGTATTGGGGGCGCATTGCCCCAAGGTCCCCCCAAGTCTAGGAAGGCTTTGCTCGGCTCCCAACCTCACAGGCACCAGCAAATATAGTCGATAGCCACAGAGCATGGAAGGCACAAGACTAACTGCCAGGGGAAGAGGTTGGAGACAGGCTTAAACCTGGTGGACATGGAGGGTGAGGAGATATCAAGAAGAGTTCTGCTTAAAACTGGACTTCACAAGCATTATAGAGATTGGCCTAGGAGAATATTAGAGTATTCAGGAGCTTGACTAAAGCCCAGCAGGAAGCCTTTGCCAAGAGGAGAAAATAAAAGATATTGGAGGAGCACAGCTCTCTGGAGAGTGCACAGGGTTCATGGTTGAGGCTGGGACAGCACAGCAGAGAGGGTCTAATATCTACTTCCTACTATGCAAATAGCCCTTTGTCATGGGCCCCTACATCTTCCTCCATCTTCCACCCAAGGAGCAAAGTCCCCGTGTCTTGCAGAAATCTATTCCAATGTTACTCTCCTCCTAGTCATGAACTTGATGGTCGACTCTTTGACCCTCCCCCATACAAGCCAGGGAGTAACAGCCTGGCTAGTTCCCAGGGGAGGACATTGCAGCCAGCCCTGAGGAGACAGGATAAGCTGGGGTTGGATGGAAGGGGAGGAGGTCCTCCCCCATTGGTGGACTTGGAGGGGGCAGGGAGGAGATGAGGGAGGGATGGGGAGGATGGGAGGGAATGAGGAAGGGGGCTATGCCTGGGATGCAAAGTACCTAACCTGTGATTGATATAAAAATAAATAAATTTTAAAAATAGATACAGGTTCCACATCAACTCTATCTGAGCAAGAGACCTGGATCTAGCCAATCAAATGTGACCCAAGCCCACCAATCAGTGTGCTATATGGGTTCAACCACCAGTGCCCAAAATAAAAACAAACAAAAAAGAAACTAGGTTTTACACTTGAGGTATTTGTAAGGCTGAAATGAGGGAAGCCATTTTACCAACAGGAAGGGGAGCCTGCTGGGCAGCAATGCCAGCCCCGAGGAAGCGAGGCCAAGCAGGAGAACAAAGGAAACAACCAAGCCCTGGTCACATCACTGAGGCTCCAGACCCAGCTGCATCTGCAGTTCACGTTACCTCACCGCCATGTGGGCCAACAATGTCTCATTTCCTCTAACTCAGCTGATGTTTTAGTCTATCGTTTGTAAGAGAAATGGGTCCTGGCAGATCTGCACAAAATCTGACGTTAAGTCAGCTACTCAACCCTTCTGCGACACAGTTCAACACAAACTGCACTCCATGTGGGATGTGGCACACTTTAATACTTGGTATGAAGCAAGCTGGGAGCCTCCAAAAATAAGGCATAGCAGAGCCAAACTCCACAGGCTGTGTAAAGGGGCCCCAGGGTCTCAGGTTCCTGAGCAGATGTCTCGAGAGACTAGGTGTCAAAGGGCACTGACTCTGGAGCCAAAAGCCAAATGAACTCTGGTACATCCTGTGACCTCAGACTGGCCAAGTCCTTGCTCCAAACCTCAAATTCCTCACCAGGCAAAAGAGTACAATGACTTATGTCTGCGTCATAGATACACAAGATGAATGACACTTGTGAAGGAGTCTGACACTCTCCAAGGGACTCTCCAAGTGGTCTCACAAGATCAGGTGGCTCTGCTGGGACTGCCCTGAACCAAAGATGGTGGGGACACAGGCTCGCAGCCTCCTTCTGGGGCCGCGATTGCTCGATGGGAGAGAGTGGGAAACACAGAGTTGGATGGGCTGGCCTAGCAGCGCAAGTTTCCAGCTAACATCTCCAAATTTAGGCCGGGCCCACTCCTCGTTCCGGACGGCTTCCCAGCCAAGTTGGAAGCCCAGCGGTCTGGCTGTGTGTGGAGACTGAGGTGTGGGTTCCAGCCTTTTGTTTGAAGTGGAAAACTGGCCCGGGCTTCCAGGGACATTCACCTTTGAGAGGAGGGCAAGCCTACTCCCTGCAGACAGAGTGCTGAACTCTGCAGAAAGGCTGGGAAATGCCGTCTTTTGAGACAGCTGAAGGACAGACAGAGGGCAGGTTCAAGACACACACTATACCCAAAGGAAAGCTTGGGTAGCCGCTGAAGTAAGACTGTTAGAAAAGAAGGCAGAAGACATGTGTCAGGCAGCTGCAGCGAGAGATCTCTGGGCTCTGAGTCTCCTGAGGAAAGGTCTAGAGGTTCCTCATCCAACTCTGCATGATCTTCACCAAAGCCAAAGCAGCCTGAACAAAAGCCAGACACCACCATTCTGTCTCTGCCCTTCAAAGTTCATCTCTGCAACTGCTACCTCTGGGAAGCACCTCTTGACTGCCGCTCGTCTCTATGGGCAACTCCTCCACTTCATCAAGAGACAACGGTCAAGCTCATGTGCAGCCTGCTGTGAGCCTCTCAGCCTTTCTGGCTGAGTCCATAGTGGAGAATCTCTGTTCATCAGATGCCTCACCACTGGTTCCCAAGAGCCCCCTCTGCGCCCTGGGGTATTGGAACCAGCCCAGAGCCCAGTTTCTTAGCCCTTTGAAGCAAGCTTAGAGAGGTACTGAACACCCGTGCTTAGAATTGTCCTGGTTCATACACTCCATCTCTGGAAGTCCCTGGCTCCCCACTTCTCTCCTACTCCATGCTCCCAGCAGAATAATTCTGCATCCACCTGCCTCCTCCTCAGTCCAAGAGCTCCAGAGATTGCTGCTGACTTATTCTAGTTGCTGACCGCTGACCCTAGCCCAAGACAGGGTCTATGTTCAAACAAATGAGAGCCTTACCAAGCAAGGCAGGTGAAAGAGAGGAGTCTCTGAAGCCCTGACAGTGTCTCACAGATGTCCCTCCAGGAGGGCCAGAGGTTCAAGCAGACAGAACAAGCTAGGCGCTTGAGAGTCCCACTCATCCACTTGGTCTCCCCACTCACTCATTCAGTATCTATTGATTGCTGACCACGGGCCAGACATTCCCACATCCATTATGTCATTTCACCCTTTTAAGTCACTGACATTCACTTTACCTAGAGAAAGGAAACAGCTAAAAGAGCCAAATGGGCTTGCCCAAGGTCATGGCACTAGAAAACGGGCCCCTAGCACACTCGCCTCACATCCAGTTCTAGAGAAGTCCCTGGAGAGAAGAGAAGAGGCAGGGTGACTGATGACACCCCCCCCCGCCCCAAAAACTCACCCCCCACAGAGCCATGGTGGAGGGACACAAAGTAAAAGGTTGGGTGCAGCACAGATCAAGCGTGCAGGCTCGGTACATGTCAATGATTACTTCAGAAGACGCTGGAGTGGTCCCAACACCCCAGGGCACAGAGGGGCTCTTGGGAACCAGTGGTGGAGCCTCTGATAAGGAGAGATTCTCCATCATGGACTCAGCCAGAAAGGCTAAGAGGCTAACAGCAGGCTGCATCTGAGTCTGACCCTTGTCTCTGTTTCTGACCCCTTCCATGACCCTAAGTCACCTACAGTTACATTAAAAAAAAAAAAAAAAGTCAATGCTTATGCCCCACCTCCACTGAGGAAGGCAAGCAGGGGAACCAGTTTTCAGAGAGCAACCTGGCACTCCCTGAGCCTTGGAAGGTTCATGAAAATCAGTCCTCTCCTCCATCCCTCCCCCCCTTTACTTCCAAAGAGAGCCACAGCCCTTCCATGACATCACTAGATCACACCTCACCTAACACCTAGAGGTTTTTCATGGGTTTTTGGTTTGTTGGTTTGTTTCATTTTTTTTTGTTTTATAAGCTCTTTGGGCGGGGGTGGGGGGTGGAATCTCCTTCTGTTTTCAGTAACTTGCAACCAAAATGGTCTTAAACACCTGCCCCGAAAGACTCTGAGGCCCTGTTGCTCCTAAAAGGTCAGGCAGGGGCAGATGAGGAAATTCTGATTAGCATGTGAGAGAAGAGAGGAGATGCTCAGCCATTCTTTCTGGACCGTGGATCTGGTTCAGAGGAGTGGCTAGGAGCAGGCTACCAGCCATGCATGCCTCCAAGACAGACAGAGGGAAGGACTCCAGCCAACAGCTAGTGCATATGAAATAGCTGTTCTCAGGCCCAATGCATGACCCCTGTTCAAGGCTGGCACCTATAATGCACAGGAAAGAAGAAAGTTTCTGTGGATACAGGAGTGATGTCAAGTCCTGGCTTCAGGCTGAGGGTGCAGCTCAGCCCATGTAGTACCTGTCTGACATGTACAGAACTCAGGGTGCATTCTCAGCACCCTGGGGAGGTTGTGCATGCTTCTAGTCTCTGCACCCAGGAGGTAGAGGCAGGAGGATCAGGAGTCCAAGGTCATCCTTGGCTACATAAGGAATTCCAGAGTCCCAGAATAGCCTTGGCTGGAGACCATGTCTCAAAAAAAATAAATAAAATAAGTAAAACAAACCTATCTTCAAAGGGGAAGGAGGAAGAGATTAACAAGTCAGGCAGAGCCTGCTTAAATGCCAGCATGAGTCCCCCTTACAAATGAGGCCCCAAGATTCAGTGGGCCAGGTATCTAGTGGGCCAGAGTGCCAGGCTCCTTGGCATCATTCCTGCAGGAGGCTGAATCAAGAGCCAGTGTCCCAGCCTCTTTCTTGCTTCTGCATCCCTCAGGCTCTGCATGAGCTCCCAGCTGGGAGGAGAATACAGACCTGAGGAGAAGTAACATCCAGGTGATCAAGGGCAGCCACAGGCAGCTGAGAGAGGGCAGTGAGCTAGCTAGGGGTCAGGTAAGTCTAGAGACCACTGAAGATGAGCCAAGAAGGGTCCATGGAGAGAGCAGGATAGGGCCAGAAGGGCTTGTGCACAAAGCCCTAAATCTACTTCTAGGGGATGGGTGTGAGCAGTGTAGAGAGCCTGCCTGTGGCATAGGTTTCCAGGAGTGTGGAGAGGCCGCCCTGAGCCCTAAGCTGGCCCAGGGAGGAGGAGAAAATCAGCTGAGGCCTGAAGCCTCCCGAGCAGGCAATGAAGTCACAATATGTGGAAAGGGCTGAGGGCAGGCCCAGGTTGCAGGGAGGAGACACACCCAGCCATCAAAGAAGGGACTCCCCACACAGCCTGGGTGAGCAGGGAAGGTCCCCTCAACAGCCCGACAAAGGCATGATTCCTACCCCACCCAGCACAGGTGGATGGGGGCCACCAAGCCTCTGAGCCCAGAAGGGTGTTGGAGGCAGTTGGGCTGGAAGAAGAGCACAGAGATGGAGGCAGGGGACCAGGCCTGCTTCACTGCATCGCCTTGAGCCAGCTGAACCGTCACCAATATTAATGATGGGAGAGAGGGCAAGGGGGCAGGAAATCGGAGCCGGCTCCTGTGGAAGCGGTGACTCAGCGGACAGCCGGCAGGAGGCTGACGGGGCTGCAGCCAGAGGGGACTGGGAGCTCTCCTGACCCTATGATGGCACTCCTGGGGGGTGGTCAGGATGCCGGGAAGAGCACAGGCGGGAGGCTGCACGGGGCGGCACCGGGTGGCGCGGACACTGGGCACAGAGCGAGCAATGGGGAAAACCGAGTCTCAAAGTCAAAGCAGGTTGGTCTGGGAGGAGGCCCAGACGGGCAGGAGAACAAAGCGCCTGACAAGGGGCTGGGCCGTAGCCGCAGGAAAACTACTGGCCAAGACGGGCCAGGCCAGGCCAGGGGACCAGGCACCCGCCCCTGCCCGCCGTCCCAGCCGCTGAGGGACCCCCTTGGCCTGCCTGAACCGACGACGACGGAAAGTGAATCACTAATTGAAACCACTCCTGGGCATTCCGACGCTCTTCGGATTACTATTATTTTGCAGCTTGGGTTGGTATGGGTGTGTGGCTGGAATCTTTCCCTTCCAAGCCCGGCTTTGAAGCCCACCTGGCACTACTATGGGACCTGGGACAAGTGCCCAGGGATGTGGACAACCCTTGGCTCTTCCACCTGTGAAATGGGGATGATAGTGGTGCCAACCTGTCAAAATTATCTGCAGTTATTCTTTGCCCGATGCCCGGGAGACAGCAGGAAGTCAACTAAAGGAAGCAGTCATTATCCATGAGACAATTCCTTGGTCCTCAACCCAAGGATAAGGCGATAGAGGGCAGAGCTAAGAGCTTAAGAAATCAAAAACTGTCTCAACAAGACTGACCCTGACAAGTACAATGAAATCAATTTCCTGGGACCTTGTTCCTCAGCGGAGGTCCACTTCCCAGGCCACCTGTCCAGACTGACTCTACCCTCAGTTCAAGCATATAATCTGAGAGACTCACTGCAGAGAGCAGAAGACAGAGGTGACATCACTATAGAACTACTGTGAGTGACATCTTCCTCTTGAACCCTTGAGAGAAACAAGATCTTGACCCTCACATGAGGATATAAAGAGATAAAGGGCAGCCTTCAGGGAGCGTCCAAGCCCAGCAAGTAGTATACCCACACACACACACACACACACACACACACACACGAATGTATTCGCACCTGCATGCAAACACATACACATACTCTAATGTACCACCTGCAGCTCTCTGGCCTGTTCCAAAGTAATAAAAATCTTCCTGAGCTGCTAGAACCCAGCTCTGGGAGTGAAGGTTTCCTGAGGTGGCTGCTGCTGCTGCAAACCAACTCCAGGTGATTGTTAAAATGCTCCCTACAGGGCTGCAGGTTCCCTGTTCCCAGACATCAGAAGCTCATGAGCTGGATGCCTCAGGACGCCACATCCTTCCCCAGCGGAAGCCAGGGCTCTGTGGCACCAAGTGACAGCCATAAGTATACCTCAGCCTGTCTGCTGCAGGCATCAAAACAAAAAACATGGCCACAGGAGGAGAGGCCATCGGATGCTGCTCTCCCTCATCCGTATACACGCCACACCTGTTTCCAGGTAGGGCCAACAAGACCCTGGGTATTTTTGCCAGTTTTCGAGATCTGGCTGAACTGGACCCACCAAGTACCCAGGACATCATTACTCACCTTTCCCACGAGCTTGCCTTTTCGGTTCATACACAGGTAGAACTCCGTCTCCTTGCCCTTGATCCGGACTTGACTCCCGAAGGTGTCTGTCTCCACTAGGAGCTGGGCTTCGAAAGGCAGAAGGAGAGTAAGACAAGCTTTTTAACCGGAGGCAATGGTATAGTTCGCTGACTGTACCCCTGATCCCTCCCTTCCCCAAAGTCAAGCATAGGGGAGGGAAACTGTCTCCTTTTTACACATAATCTAGTCTGAGGGGAGCTCTGTCTATGGCCCTTCCCCTTCATACACCTTCCAGCCCCTCCCTTTCACTCCCCAAGTGGGACCAACAGTCATTCAGAATACCTGAAGAAGTAACCAAGGGAACACACAGACACAGACACATACACACACAAACACAAACACAGCCTTTGGGAACTCATGCTGTTTCCCTCAAAAGTTAGGTCAGATGTCCTTTTCCCCCAGGGCAAACATCTGGCATGCCTACTAATGCAGTTTTGGCACCTGGACCCTGGCCGCTTGACACGGGAAGACAGGAGGTGAAGGTACCATACCCCATATTCAGAATCTCCTTCCCCCTGACTGAAGCCATCAAAACTGACGAGTAACTAATTTTCAAGAGCACAGAGGTCTGTTCAGGACCCAGGTCTCCCCACCCAGGACTGGAGCCCATCCATGCCTACCTCAGCATCAGGGGGAAGTTGTCCAAAACTGCTTCCTTCAACCCCCAGCAAACAAGGGCATCAGTGACCTGCTTCCTTCTGCCAGGCTACATTTTCCCCTATAGTATTCATTGTGACTTGGGTTGAGCTCTCACTCCTCTCGGCCCTTGAACCCCAGCGACCCATTCTCCATTACCATTTCCCTTCCCCGTGGCTGTTTTCTTTGGCTGTGACCCTTCCCTTCCAGCACCTGCCCCTCCCTCAGCTACAAAAGTTTCACTTCGGTGACAAGGGACCTGCTTCTCCATAACAAAATCATAGCCCCAAATTCCTGAGTACAGTATCCGTGGAGCGGCAAGGAGTGTACCTCGGTGCCCCTAAAATACACTAGGTATGATTTTAATAAAAAAACATTTACAAATATAGGCCCTGGTGCCCTGCTGTGAAAATTGAAACCACCTGGAACTTCGGATTTCTATAATTAATCTAGCCCTCCTTTGACACCACTTCTAATTAAAATATGATTCCCACTTTAAAAAAAAAAGAATTTACATAAAATTTAAAGACCTAACAAGAATTTTGTAATTCTGGGAGCAAGGTGGGGCACATTCTTCTTTCTGCCTTCCCCCACCCCGAGTAAACACTGAGTTAGGAGCAGGAACAAGGTCTTGGTGCACTCTGCTTGCCCTCATTCAAACCCCTTGTCCTTTTCTCCACTCTGTCACAGTTGCTCCGCAGCCTGCTCTGCCGCCTCCTAGCAACACTCAGGCCTCCCATGTGAGAACGTTCTAGCAGTTTCTATGGGGGCTGAGCGTATGTGGGGAAGGTAGGAGTCTGGTGTTCCTAAACACGGACTTGATCCCTGGGCTCTACTTGACTGACTTCTGTGTGGCCTTGGGTAGCCACAGGGTCTTCGCCAGTGAAATGGGAAGAACTGTCCTGACCCCTCAACAGTGCCTGGGAGGCCTGTAGCATGAGAGTGCCGTGTTCCAGAGGTCCAGAGGGGAAACTCACTGACGTTCATTTTAAGTTTTGTAAGAGCCATAAAGTCGAACCTTTCCTGGAAGAAAAGGGAGCCTTGAGCCTGAGACTACATGTGCCTTCTCAGGAGAGCAGGAGGGAGCCTGCTTCCCGAGGCCCTGCTCTAACCCTGTTCAGCCTTCTCCAGGCACAGGCATCCCACACCAGATATGACACCTGAGAGTGCTCACAGGCCGGTTACCATCCCACACTGTGTAACTTGAACCCTGAGTGGATCGCCACACCCCTCTCTAAGCCTCAGTTTCCTCCCTGGTGCAAGAGGGTTCTGGAACCCTAGATGGAGGGAGTCAAGCCTGGGAGAAGGGCAGACTCTACCGGAAGCAGGGAGACCATCATTAATGGAAGAAGCACTGGGGAGAGGACCCAGGAAACCACCACCCAGTAAGGGGTGGGGGGAGGTTCTGTCTACCTTCTCCCAGCACAGGTCCTCCTCTGTGGAGAAGATCTGCTTCCACACAATACAACTGAAGCCCCACCCTAACATACACTTGAAGAGGCCCTTGTCCTCACTTTTCAGGGTAAGCAAGTGAGATGCCCACCAATAGCCCAGCAGGAGAAACTAAGTGCAGGGTTGGCTGGCTCTGAAAGCCACTCCTAACATTGCCCCACCTCTCAGCAGCCAGGGCCCTGACCACACCCACACTGACTCTCCAGGGTGGGTTCGGATATCCAAAGGGCCTGGGGCAGAGGCTAGAGCTTCAGTTCAACTCTGCCACAGGCTTGGCCACTGCCACACAGCCTGGGGAGGGTCTGGGCCTAGCCACTGGCGGTCTGTTCTTCCTACCCACAGCATTCAGTAGAGTGACCTAGACTCCACTCAGAGGGTGACATAATGAGGAGGGAGCCAGGCCAGAATTATGTAAAGTCTTCGGGGAGTAATAGACCAGCAGCAGCAGGACAGAGAGAGGACAGAGACTCCACCCAAGCTAGGTTTGCTCCAGAGCCTTCCTGGTCCTCCTCACCCTCCACCCCCTTCCCTGAGAGCCAAGCTCCCAAGATGCAGCTCTTAGGAGCCAGAAGCCTCGTCTTGGTTCAGTTCCATTGGCAGGGCCTGCAGCTGGCCTGGGGGATGACATTATCTTGCTGCCCCTCCCCCTCCAGCCTGTACAGCTCAACAGCCACCACCTCCACTACTCTTGCCCTCACCAATCTTCACACACACACATACACACACACACACACACACATACACACATACACATACATCTGCCTGAAGCATCCTTTCAAAATACCAATTTGGAGATGACAGATTGTTCAATCAGTAAAGTATCGGCCACGTAGCTTAAATACCTGAGTATGGATCCCCAACAACCCACATAAAAGCTGGGCACAGTGGCCAACATGGCCTCACAGGGATTCCCAAGCTACTTAGAGAAAATCCAAACTCTTCATTGGGACTCACCTCATCTGCCCCCTTCCCCCACCATCACCCCCTCTTGTCCTTCCTTCCTAACTTCCCTCTCAACCTGCCAAGCACATTGACTCCCTTGGTATTACTCTGACACACCTAGTTCCTGCTGCAGGCCCTTTGTGTTTGCTATTCCTTCTATCTGGAGGTTGCTTTGTCTAAACCTTCTCATCCCTCAGGTGGCCAAACATCATTATCTTAGAGATGCTGTGGTCTGAATGAGAAGGGTCCCCATAGGCTCATACATTGGAATGATTAGTCTCCAGGCAATGGCATTTGAAAGGATTAGAAGGATTGGGAGTTGTGGCCTTGTTGTCAGAAGTGCATCACTGTGGGTGGATTTTGAGGGTTCAAAAGCCCATGCCAGGCCCAGCCTCTTTCTTTCTCTCTCTCTCTTCAGATCAGGAGGTAGCTCTCAATTACTTCTCCATCATCATGCCTACTGTGAGCATAATGGACTAAACCTATAACACTGTAGGCAAGCCTCCAATTAAATGCTTTCTAGTAAGAATTGCCTTGGTCATGGCAATAGAACAGTGACCACAGCAGATGCCTTCCCTGACTGTACTGTCTGATGTTAGCACCACCTTCCCTAACCCAGCACTCTCTGAGTACATGCCACATTCCAACACCCTATTTTATTTTTTCTGTGCACTGTTGTTGGGTCTGTGTGTTGGATTCCCTGGAATTAGAGCTGCAAGACAGTTGTAAAGGCCCACGTAGGTGCTGGGAATTGAACCCAGGTCCTCTGGATGAGAAGCCAGGGCTCTTAACTGCTGATTCCAATATTCCAGCACTCTAAAACTGTTTGTTGCATCTTAAATGTTCCCTCAAGGCCCACGTGGGAGGCTTAGTGGCCCACCTACAGCATTACTAGGCCCTTTCAGATGTGGGAGGAAGTTAGCAGCATGCCCCATCCTGTCTCTTTCTGCTTCCCAGCCATCACGAGGTAAGCCTCCTCAAACCATGACATTCTGCCTTACCACAAGCTCAGGTGCAAGGAGCTAGCCAATCATTGACTGAGCCTCTAAACTTGAACCAAAATAAACCTTTCTTCTTTTTAACCTCAGACATTTTGTTACACAAATAGTAAGTTAACAGAATGTCAACCTTTCCGTTATACAGGTAATCTCCACGAAGACAGGAAAAGCTCTCCTTACTCCTCATTGCTTTTTTTTTTTTAACATCCAGCCCAGGCCTGGCTCATAGTAAGTGGTCACTAGTTAAATTATAGCAGGTACATGGACAGCCTTGTGACATAGGCAATGACTACCATGATTCAAGAGCTGAAGGAAGCTTCGGGATGGGGAAGGGACATGTTACAGAGCACATAGTTGGTGATGACAAATTTAATCAGCCTCTTATTCAATGTTCTTCATCACTCTATTCCCTCCTGCTTTGACCTAGGGCTGGACTCATGCCATAGAAAGAAAAGGAGAAGGACTCCCCAAACCCTCCAAGGTGGGGCGAAGGGCTGGAAAAAGCTATTTCTAGAAAGCTTCCTGTTGTCTTGTTCCTTCTGCTTCTCAGTAATGCCTGGCAAATAAACATGGCGCCAGTAGCCAGACTGGGAGGTCAAGGCAGGAGACACACAAGTTCAAGGTTCACCTGAACTAAAAAAATAAGGGAGACTAATAATAACAGCCAATATCCATAAAGTGTGCCGTGTGTAGTGGGGAGTCTGAACACAGAATGTCTCACTGTCTCACAGCCCTGTGAAGCAGGGACCAGGACTGCAGTTTACACATGAAGACGCTGAGGCTTTGCAGCTGGCAAAGCCGAGGTCACTTGCCCAGAGCACACAGTGAGAACATTAGAACAAGCGGCAACTCCAGAAGTCACCAAGAGGCATGAGCAGAGTGAGGGCACACAGTGTGGGCCTCAAACAACAAGAAGGGACTAGTGGCCACAATGGATGGACAGACACTGAAGCGTAGGTCCCCAGCTGGTCCCACCAAAAGCAACTTAGGGCCTCTGTTTTTTAGACTCTGAGTTTCCAGGGTAGGAGGTGATGGGAGAAGGCAGAGGCAGTGGGGGTGGAAAGACTTGGGAGCCTACTTCAGTGAGAGGCAAGTCAGAGAGTAAAACCAGTATGGGTTAGATCTCCCTGGACCCAGGGAGATCCCTCAGGACCTTTTCAGAATACGCGCGTGCACACACACACACACACACACACACACACACACACACACACACACCAGGGGAAAAGCTGGACAGAGCCCTGTGCAGAAGTGCATGAGGGACTTCCTGACACATTCCCACATCACAGAGCTATTGGCTCTGCTCCAGACAACATCCTCCCATGGGGAAAATGTCCTTGCCTCCAAGAGCACTCAGAGGTCACCTCTTCAGCTACCCCTTCCCTCTGAAGGTGGGCTAGGTAACATGAAGCAGGAGGGGGGCTCCCTCCTGGAGCCATTACCCTGTTGCTGATACACATACATGCTTGAGTGCCCGGAATTCCCCTTCTCCATATGTCCCTGAGGAGGTTTGCAGGCCACATAGACTCACCAGAAAGGACCAGGGGAAGAAGAGAAATCAATAGGATTGATCAGAAGCTATATTGAATCCTGGCTGTAATTCTAACACAGCCCTTTCAACATGGGATCCACAAGGCGTGGGTGGCCACTGCTCCCTGGGGACAGAGGCAAGGACAGAGGATGGGAGGCTTAAGCTGAGATGCAAAGACCCCATCGCAGATGACAGGGCTCCTAGGGGAAGCCAGGTCTGTTCATCTTAGTATTCTCAAGGCAAAAACAGATGGGAAGAAGGGAGAAGGGCTTGCCTGAGCACTGGACCAGGTGCCTCCTGGGTATGGAAGAGGCTTCTTGCCCTGATGTCCTGGGGTAACTAGCTTAGTCCCAGTCTCAGGTGTACACTGGAGGTATCCTTGCACTCTGACAATCCTGATCACCTCTCTGGGGCTGGCTCTGTATCCTGGGGAGGGGACAGCACACATAACCCCAGGGTCCCAGAATCTCCTGAGCACAGCACATAAGAAGATGTGGTACACCCCCCACCCCGAGGTTGTAGGGGGATGAGAGTGTCTCATGAGCAGACCCATCCCAGGTCTCTGGCTGACCCAAGGGCATGGGCTCTAAGTCACATGAGTCTTTGAGTAATAGAGTGACATTTTGGACTGGTAGACAGGAAATGGCATAAGGGGTCAGACTCAGAGACTCAGGCTATAAGAACAGGGGCCTCAGCCTTAGCCATGCTAACCGCTCCATGGAACCTTGCTCTGGGCTCAAAGCACCTTCCAGAAAGTATTAGGATGAAGAAGCAGCAAGATCAGAGGGCAGACAGACCAGGGGTCCTGTAACCCAGCAGAGGCCAGCCTTTGAGGACAGACCCAGAGCTGAGGATTCCAGGTGTGCACTTGGCATCTGTCGTACTTCTTGCTCAGCAGATGACACAAGGCTGTGTGGTCAAGTGGGTATCGAAAGTCTCTGGGGGCCAGACCCAGCCCCCAGACAGCAAAGCAGATTCTGACGTACCCTGCGTTCCGCCGCCCCTCCCCCCAGCAAGGCAGCTCCTGGTGCAGAGAAGTGGCCCATCCCTCCTGCCCTGCGTGGTCACATAAATCACCCTCCCAATAATATTTGTATTGATCATCTAGATTGGAAGCCTCAGTGGGTTCCATTGTCTCACTTCCTCTCCCAGGGCTCACAGATGGGGTCTCCCAGCCTCATCTGCGTTTCTAATGGGACATTCAAATGGAACAGCAGCAGCCTGCAAGGCCCCATGCTGCTCTGGGTGTTGGGGGGGGGGTGGAAGATCATGTAAACACGTTCCTCGAGAGGGCCAAGAGTTTGTGAAGACAGAAGAGCAGCAAGCCAGGCAGATTCTAGAAACGCAAAGCAGGCTTCTATCAGCAGCACCTGGGCGCTGGTCGGAACCGAGTTGGCTCGGACTGCACCCTGGCCCAGGACACCCATGAATGAGACAAGACCCCTCTCCCAGAGAGCCAAGTGCATGTGGCTAATCCAAGCCTGGAACTGTACAGACAAGAAATGGGGACAGAGAAGGCAGAGTGCCAGGAGAAGATCACAGAGTGGCCCAGTTGAGGCAGAGAAAAGTCAGAAGGCCAGCAGCCCTTGCAACGAGGGTGGGCCTACGACTCCTCTCCCTCCCCAGTCCCTGCCTCCTATGTCAGGGTGTGGACAGATGGCTCAACCAGAGTCTGACACCCCCCCCCCGCCCCTCGTACTCTCCAGCCTGGAGGGGCCAGAGTGAGCTCCTGGGACACCCCAGGAGGGCACCTCCTCCCGCCTGGCCAGCCAGCTGCCCCTTTCCTGGCAGCACTGGGCAGAGGATCCCACGGAAAACTAGCACCTGGGTCTGCCCTGCACAGCCCAGCATCTGGGGGTGCCCCCACAAGAGCCCAGAGGGCCTGAGACCTGAGAGGAGGGAAGCTGTGGTCGGAGCAAGGGAAGGACAGAGACCATGGGGAAGGAGATGGACCGAAAAAACAAAGAGGGAAAAGGGTTCGAGACAGGAATGGGAGAAAAGAAGAGGAACTGTAAGGAATAACTGTGCAGGAAGAAGCAGGGAAGGAGGCAGCTGGCCTGGAGGAGCTGGGGCCCAGGACGGAGCCCAGGCTGCCCCCAGTGTGGTGCAGCTGCCTCACTCAGGGCCCCACCATGAGGTCAGTCCTGCCCTGGGGCTGTGGGAAAATAAATGGTGTCCAAGATAAAAGGTCCAAGAAATTATTTGTCTTGTTGTCACGTCCTGATGGCAACGGGCAGGGGCCGACGGGGCACCATCCCAGAAAGGCTAGCTAGGCTGGCAGGCTCAGTACACATGCAGGACCCCGCCCCCAGCCACTACCTCGAGAACCTGGGCCCAAGTAGTCAGAAACTGAGACGGGTGCATCCCAGAGATGGGCAAGGACCAGGAGGCCTCCTGGTAGTCCCAAGCCTTTCCTGTCTAGCAATTTTAAATAAAATATCTTCATGTTAAGTGTTTGCCCAGCATCTGTCTTGGCTCTCCAAAGCGCTGAGGAGGTGGAGTTATGTCTGCTCTGTTCATTGCCCAGGGCTTTCATGGGCTGGGACTTAGAATTCCAAGGTCCCTTTTCTGAGCCTCTTCAGGGGTGTAAGGGTTCCTCAGCCCTCCAGGAGGACTGAGCTGTTCCCAGGTCAAGAGAAGGTCACAGGGTCCATGGCCCCAAGTTGTTGTGAGTAAGCATGTCTTGTGGGTGTACATCTTCAAGCTTAAACACACACACACACACACACACACACACACACACACACGCACGCACGCACGCACGCACGCACGCACGCACGCACATTTGCATACACACAGATGCACACTCCCGCATGCATTCATGAAGATGACTCCCATGGCCTCCAGAGCGTCCAGAGAGCATGGCCAGAGGCTTCCACCTCTCCAAGCAGCTGAGCCTGGACCAGAAGGAACAGCGGTGCAAGGTGCAGCCACTGACATTTGGGCATTCCCGCCTAAGCCACCATGTAAGGGGACACTTTTTATTCATGTCCTAGCTTTTAAAAAGGCAGTAACACCTCCCCATTTTACAGACAGACAAAGTGTGACCCAGGAGGGCGACTGCTAGGTCCAACACGATGTGTCCGGCATAGTACAGAGCCAGGATCTGAACGGGAACTCTCCAAGGCTGGGGAGAACATGTGCAAGGGGTACAGATAGGGTCTGGCACATACCATACTTGTCCCCGTCCTCGCCACGGGCACTGATCCTACGGCCCAAGACTTGAATGTGCTTCCCGCTGGTCCTGCTGTAGAGCTGGTACAAGCGCAGCTGCTTCCGACTCACATCATCTCGTGCCCGCGTCTGGTTCTCCACATGGATGCGGAAGTCCACGTTCTCCTCGGCCGCCAACACCTACGCAAGGGGAGGGGAAATGGTAAGAGAGAGCCCTGTCTCTGCTCTGCACCCCCTCAGGCCAAGCCCCACTTCACAGACACTGCAGCCGAGGCAGCTGAGAAACCATGAATCGGGGGCTGGGTATGCATATAGCTCTCGGCACCCGTGCACACGTGGTGTTTTCCGTGACCTCTGCATGCAGGTTGCTCTGCCTCGGTTTCCCTTTCAGTACAGAGACATCAGGGGCTGCAAGGAGTGCCTGAGCAACTAGGCAGAGATCTGACATCCATGGGGCTGCCAGGAGATACAGGGACACATGGCAGGGAAGGGATGGAATGAGAAATCCCAAGGACCGGTCAGTGGGCTGGAGTGCAGCATGTCATCTCCCCCAGACCTCCACAGGGACCCGTCACACTCATACGATGGCACTGGCCCATGTCCCAGGACTCCAATTTATATCCCCCATTGTAAGTCCGTGGACCTCATGCCATTTAAATCCCTTCGGCCATACCCACTGGGAAGCCTTCTTAGGTTGCACCCACATTCACAGATCCTTTCCCTCGTCAAAAGTACAGCCACCCACCTGAACAGTCTGTGCCCATCCTGCTCATCCTCCTCCATTTTTGCCCTACTAGTAACCCATCTTCCACCCAACAAAGCCCTTCCATAGCATCCTCCCTGTGCACATGCCTCAGGGATCCCTCACACCCAAACAGCAGTCCTGGCTGGGGCTTCCAGGCCCGACCAGTAAGTAGCCCCTGATAGTTCCCTCCTGCTCTTCCTCTTCCTTCTCTTACTTGACAGCCATAACGCTTTACCTTTAAAGGCTTTGGAACCTTCCTAATATTCAGCATACACCAACCTCAGGCCCTTTGCACATGCTCTCACTTCTGCTCTGATGTTCTTTCTCGGTGGTCTACACTCATTTCCCTCAGGTCTCTGCCCAGTATCACCTCAAACAGCCTCCTTGAACGGCCCTACCCCTGCCGCTCTCCATGCTACCACCCTGCCTTGAGGTTCTTTCTAGCACACATGACTCGATATACCATCTACATCTACATACTCAGCTTCTGTTTGTCTGCTCTTAATATACTGGCGGATACCATGGAAGCAAGAGCGCACGCTCTCTCTCTCTCCTGTTTTGATGTTCCTATAGCCCTGGCAGCACAGACACCCAAGTGGTTGTGAATAAATGAATGGATGGATGGATGGATGAATGGGTGAATGAATGAATGAGCATGTAACGTCCTGTCATGCCATTAGGCACTGAGTTATATTTACCAGGGCCTGCTAGTTAGATGCACGGCCCATCCCATCTTATAAATCAGAACAGGTACCAAAGCACAGTCAGCATTATGGGGTTGTGCTGTGAACTCAACAAGTGTGGCACAATGCCAGCACACAAGACCCCAGTCCCAGAAAAGCATCACCCACCCAACCTTTACTGGAACTCTCTGGACCCTGGCTGCCCAATCACGATTCTCAGCCTTAACTGCGGGCCCCGCTGTGCCTCAGTTTCTTCACAATGAACAAGATGAAGACAGCACCCACCTCAGGGGTCGCTACGAAGACTAAATACAAAAGGCAACACGGCAGGTACTTCCACAGCTGAGGAAACACCAGGACTTTTGACAGGACTCCAAAGTGAAGCTCAGCAGAAAGCGAGGTTCACAAATGTCCTCTCTGCAGCCACTACCTGCCTCCCTCCATTTCTACCAGCAAGATGGCCAGCCCACAGTACCAGGGACTGCCTCTCTTTCAGGACATCCAGAAAGGAAAGAGCCTAGGACCCTGGTGGCCCACACCTGGAGGGCATTTTTTTTTCTAGAAGACCCCACACTTGGGGCCATTGACCTTTCTGGAATGATTCCTGGAGTCAGTTTAGTCCTGTCCCCTCCCCCGAAAGTAGGCACGGTATCCTTGTCCTCCATCGCTCCTGTTCTCACAGGAGACTATTGACTAGAGGTCAAGCCAATCTCCTCACCCCCAGTTCCCATGGGGCGCTTCCCTGCCCCAAAAGCTGGCTTTCTATTAATGATTTTCTTCCTGGCCCACTGGACAGAAGCAGTGGAGTGACCCAGGGTCAGCAAGGTCTATTGGGTGGCCCTGCACCAGGATGTGGGGATACAATCCATCTTGCCTAGCTTCCACCACTTAAGCCATGCTCTGGCCAGCTCAATCCCTAGGGAAGTAGCAGGCAGCCTCTGCCGGAAACTGGGGCCCATCTTCTAGAAAGGATGGATATCCTATCAAAACCTTTGTTGGGCTCAGGACACCAGCTCCTTCTACCTGCCATTAGAAGCCTGCTCCAGAGATGCCCTCCCAACACTGCCTCACAGGGCAGGATTTGGACACACTATTGTCCCCAGAGTTCGAATAAATCAGGCTCACCTCTGGGCATTATCTTGTCCCCAGGAAGCAAACAGCAATGTTTGTCAACTGACTAGCCAAGAATAAGGCACACCCAGAAGCCAGCATCAGGCTTTTCTCTTCCCAGAAGAGGGAAGCAAGGGATGTCACCCTATGGGGGTTGCATGTTGCTTTGCTCCAGGTGTCCTGCTAAGAAGACCTGAGGCATGGTCCTGTTGTAGCTCCATTAGCTTCCAGAGCTATGGACTATCAGGGAGCCAGAGAGAACCCATTTCCCAAGCAGGTCCTTGAGACCACCTCTCAAGAGCCATAGGGTATGGGTACACACAGTTCCGACTCAGGCAATGCAAGCTTGCCTTGGGAGAGTCACTGCCCCTGCTTTCTAGCTGAGTGAGTGGCAGCTCTCTTGGCTATCATGTCTAAAAAGCAGTCTGCCTGGCAGATACACCTCCAAGCTCACAGTGATCAGAAGTCACAGCACATTGTCCAGACTCATAGACAATGTGGCCTCACCTCCCTCAGTGCCTGGTCAAAGTGGGCTCTCCATAGTGGGTAACTGTTAGTGTCCATTGCAGCCTAAGACTACAAGTACTCCCAATGTGGCCCTTCCCCTTGCCCTAAAGATTGGGCTCTGGTGGAAGTAATTGCTCCCCAGTCCAGGAACTGCACATGAGCAACAAGGGCCCTACAGGCTCGGATCTCATTCTGATCTTGGGGTCTCCCAAGGCCTTGGCCTAAGAATGCCAACGGGGTGCTCAGCAGACAGAGCCCACAAGCCCCTGCCTGCCTCCTGTCTTCATCTAGAGTGCTTCCAGTTCAGGGGAGGGTGCTCCTTTCTACTCAGAAACCTGACAGGCCCCAACTATCCAAGCACAATATTCAGGATCGCTCAAAGATCCAGCCCCTGCCTGTACTCCAAGCCTATAGCCCCTCATCTTGTTGATAATCTGACCAGTAGGAAAAGGGGTTCTGCCAGCTTCCATAAACCAATCAAGGTATCCTATCCCACAGTGATACCTGCCACTCACCACCCATCACCCACCACTGCCTTCCTTGAAGGCTTCAGTCCTCTGGCTCTGAGAAGCACGTTTGGAAGCGTCTCCATTCTTCTCAGACCACATTATCATCTCCCACAGATCTGCATCAAGGTCCAGGTCACCTGCATGAACCTCCGACAACAGAATGAGAAGTAGAACTGTTTGACCTGCAGGTTACCTGGCTCCAACCACAATAACTGACCTCCTTGATCTTTTTTTTTACCCTTGGTTTTCTTGTCTGCAAAATGGGAATTACTTATAGCATTTACCTTGGGAAAAATAACATTAGTGGCAACACCATTTCATTCTTTTTTTTTTTAAGTCTTGCTTTATAAACAGCCATGGTGTGTGTGTGTGTGTGTGTGTGTGTGTGTGTGTAAATGCTGAAGGGCATGTGTAGAAGTCACAGGACAACCTTGGGTGTTAGTCCTTGCCCCTTCCCTCTTGAAGCAGGATCCTCTGTTACTGTTCTCTGCTGTATACACCAGGTTTCTGGCTCATGAGCTTTGGAGATCCTCCCACCCTACCTCCTGTCTTGCCACAGGAGCACTGAAATTACAGACACACACTGCCATGCCCAATTTTATGTGACTTCTGGGGATTCAAACTCAGGTCCTCGCCCTTGCACAGAAAACGCTTCATTCACTGAGCTGTCTCTCCACACCAACAGCCATGTTTTGTTTTGTTTTAAATTCCCACTGTGGATGACTTATCCTATACAATCACCAGAGTGATGTCATAAAGAGAAATGATGATCGTCCCATGTTAAAGTTGGGAAAAGTGAGGCCAGGGGGAGGTCACATCATTCATCCTATGTCACCGGATTAGAGATGAGAGGACTTAAAAATGCAAACACAACTTCCCCTGCGTCTAGAGCTCGAGCTCCCCAGCACTTCATTCATACCTGTTACCATGTTCCCTTGCTTTCCCCTCCTCCTTCCCAACAGTGTCTCATATCATGGGTTTCAGCTGTACCTAGTCAACAAGGGACCAAAAACATTAAATGGAAAATTCTAGACATGAACAACTATGTTTCTAGTTCAGCGCTGCTATGAGTCAATAGTATGATGAAACTTCATACCATTCTTTGATCAATGTGTCCACGCTGTATCTGCTACATCCCGCTGGTCTGCCTTACCTACCCCCAGAGTCTTGAAGCCTCATGTTATCCACGTCCATCTCCAGGCTTCCTGCCCAGGAGTGAAGGGTCTCCCTGGTCTCAAGAAGGATGACCCACAGGCTTCAAGCAGTAGCAGTAGAGACCAGAGCTCTTAGAGCTCTTCCAAATTCTGCGTTCGAACCCAAGATTTCAGGCCTTCTAAGAGTAGACCCCGGTAAAGTCAGCTCCACTCCAGAAGGACAGCCTTCCAAATGCTGCCTTGAAGGCAGCCTGGACTCCAGCCTGGAGTCAGCTGCCAGCTCCATCCGTGAAACTTACACTGGCTCTCAATTCCCCGGTGTGTACTAAGCAGTGAGCTTAATCCTCACCCAACCTGAGCAAGTGTAAACTATTCAGTCCCTGTGTTCCCAGTGACACGAGGAGGCACAGAGAGGACAAGGGCCTTGCCAAGGTGCACAGGAAGGACACGGCAGATTCAAGGTCTGAACACATTCAGCTCTGAAGCATTAGTTTCCCCCAAGTGCCCTCTTCCTGCAAAGGGGAATAAGGTGGCCCCTCCCAGCCCCTTCAATGCCCCATCCTCCCCACAGCCCAAGCGTATACCCTCTTGCATCATGCTCCCCACACCCACCACACTACAGCCCGGATAAACAGTGAGCCCACCGACGGCCTTTCCCCACCCCCAGCCTGTCCATTAGGCTCTCAGGGCCATCAATGTATTGATTGGCAGGGCCAGGCCATCAGCATGGGCGGGGCATGGCAGAATGGGGGCGGGGGCCCAAGGTGCGGCCTCTCTCTCTCCCCATACATCAGCCTTCTCCATACAGATCGTCAACATCACTCCATCTCCCTGAAGTCGCAGGCAGAGGTAGTCATTGACCCCAGGAGATGAAAAAAAAAATCTCCTTTTTTTTCTGGTGTCCAGGGCCCACGAGGATCTCATCCATCAGCCCCCTCCTGAGCATAGTGCCAGCAATCACAGGGTTTGCAGCACACTGAACACACAATGCTCTTCCCTATGTCTAGGAGGTAGCCTGTTCCAAGCACCTCTGTGACTTTACATACGTTCTCTCCTGCGCGTTCGCAGTACACTCTTCCTCTGGCCAACTGCTCTGATCCAGGTCCAGTTTTAGGGTCCTTCAAGCTCTATTTTCCACCATTATCCCTCAGTACCTGTTACCTGAGGGCTCAGATAGCTATATGGACACTTAGGGGCCCCGCACCTGGCACAGAGGCAATGGGCACAGGAACTCAAGCCTGGTTCCAGGTCCCCAAGCCCTCTGCTCATTGAGCTGAGAGGGCCCAGCCAGTACCCAGAGTCTGCAGCCATGGTCTGCCCTCCCCTGGATTTGTAGGGATAAGCGCAAGTTTGGTGGGCAAGCAGGCCTCAAGACATCCACCGCTGAGAGCTGGAGCTCTCATTCACTTAACGTCTGCAAAGAGCCTGGTGGCAGGCCAAGGGCTCCCTCAGAGAATCACAGTCCCCCTCCCTGCAACCCCAGGGGTGAGACTGTATCCTAGTGCTCCATTGATGATGAATACAGAGGGGCCACACCATCCTCCCTGTCACACAGCGAGTGTCCAAGTCAGTGGGCTGAGGGAGAGTCTACCTCTATCCCAGGCTCTTTCCTGTTCCGGTGAATTCTAGCAAAGAATTCAGTTGGTCAAAGAGAGGGACCAGGTACCGTGGGAACCCAGGGCAGAAGGTGGGGGGGGGGGGCCTAGAAGCAACCCAAAGTGCTCACCTCCTCATATAGTACACTATGGGAAGGCTGAAGCCTTGAAGAGCAAACCCAGCTAGGGGCAGGCATACATCAGGTATTCCATAAATGCTCATTAGTTGTTTGTCAGTAAAGAACAGTATATTTGAGTGTCTACTGAATACATGGTCCAAGATACGGTCTTCATTATTCCTATCAGTGAGTCTTGGGAATGTGTGAGGATTCTGTGGTGGTCATTTTGGCTTTTGAAACAGGCTCTCACTCTATACCTGGGCTGATTCACCATCCTGCCTCAGTTTCCCCATTGTTGAGCTACAGGTGAGTGCCACCATGTTCAAGGCCTTGAAAATAGTATAGTTGATCCCTGTTTATAAATGACAAGGAAGAAGTGGCTCCAATAGGTTTAGGGTCTTGCCCAAAGCCATGCACATTCCTGAATGTGGAATAACATGCTGGCCTAAGTTTAAACCTCCACCACCAACAGACCAGAGTACCTGCTATCACTCCTCCAAGGAGCATGGCTTTCCTTGTTCCTTCTGGTGTACCAGGACACAGCATATAATTGACCAGGCAATTACAATTATTCAGTTACTTGTTGCACGTTGGCTTCTCTCTCTCTAATAACTCTTATTTAGCTCTCACTAACCCTAAGGGGGGTACTTCACATTATCCTACTTTACAGATATATGGAAAACAGAGGAGCAGGTGGTTAACGGTCACAGATCATGGGCTAAAGAGCTACAAAACTAAAACTGAGGCCTCTCTGATGCCAGCGCCTATGCATGGGGTCCCACGGATACCTCTGGTGCCCTGCTCCTACCCAGCTGGATAAATCTAGTAGAATAGCGGTTCTTAATCTTCCTAACGCTGAGACCCTTTAATATAGTTCCTCATGTAGTGAGTGACCCCTAACCACAAAATTATTTCATTGCTACATTATAACTATAATTTTGCTACTGTTATGAACTGTAATGTGATTTTTTTTTTTTTGCAGATATCGGCTTATCAGTGGGGTCATGACCCACAGGTTGAGAACCACTGAGGTAGAGCAAAACCTCCAGGGTTGACTGAGTGAAGGTAAAGATGAATCCTAGGAGTCTTTGTTTGGTGGCCCTCAGCTGACCAGCGTAACATCTCTGGCCGCATCATCGACACGGCAAAATTTCAAATACCGCTTAGATGTCAGAGCATAAGAACTACCAACCAGCCAGACCACAGCCTGAGGGACCGCTTACCCAGTGATGTTCCAGAACGAATTCCCACACTCAGGCCCAGGGTGTGGCAGCAGGCCGTCCTAAGGCCAGGTGCCTCTCCTCCAGCCCTGGCCTGTGAGCAAAGATGTCCGTGTGTCCTTTACCCAGTGTTCTGCCACAGGCCCTTGAGCAATTATGCCAACAGCACCAGAGCCAACAGCAAAGGACACACGCAGGACCATCAGAACAGCCCTTTTTCAACACACACACACACACACACATCCACGCACACACACACACACATCCACGCACACGCACCAGGAGGAAGCAGTACTAGATAATATACCCAACAGGTGAGACAGAGGCAGGCAAGAACAATCCTAGGATCAGAGACACAGCAGCCAAGCCTAGAAATGCCATCTACCCCCCTCAGAAGACAGCAACCATTTCACTGGGGGTTTTGTTTGTTTCTTAGGAGGAGAGGGTGGTATTTTTGTCAGTTTACACACAGAGAGCTAAGCCCCAGGGAGGTTAAGTAACTTGCCCCAAGGTCACACAGCAAACAGAAGGCAGATCCAGAGTCTGAGCCAGGCTCTCTGCATGTCAAGCCCTCGGGAAGCCTTTTAACCTGGGCCCCGGAGTCAGGCATCCAGAGCCACAGCCACAGCTCTGCCTCCCTCTTACTGTGTGACCAGAGACCGGTGACTGTGTACTGCTGAGGCTCTTGTTCTTCCTCTACAGCACTCCCTAATCCCAAGCCAGTTATGAGCTACTACTTGAATAGCGTAACACAGAGACACCCAGGGAAAACAGCCGGTTTGAGCTGTTGTTGGCAACCTGGGGGGCGGCCCCCCTGTGTAGCAAGGTCAAGTTTTCTGCTACTCCGGCCAAGCCAGAAACAAAACGTTTCACACCAAAACACACACACACACAAAAGGGGATAGATTGCTCCTTCCTGTTCCCCTTCAGCCGCCCTTTGGGGGCCTACAGACTCACAGAGCTGTCCCAGCTTAAGGGAGAAGGCTACACCTGTGACTCTGACTGACTGCCCCCAGCCCACTGACACTGGCTGTGCCAACCACCAGAAATTTAAAGAATCCACCTCCTTATCTCAAAGCAAGTGGGTGACCTTCCCTGGCTGCAGGAATGCTGGCAGCGTGCCCCGCCCCTCCCCTCTCTAGGCCTGGAGAAAGCATCAAGTCTCCTATGACACACAACACACCCCCAAAGCACCCCCCTCTAGCTCTGGGCCCTCGAAGATCAGCACTTTCCCAGGAGTGTGGGGCCTCCTGACAGGGATGGAGTGGGGTGGGGCAGCTGTCCCCCATTAGAGTCAGTTACCCTGGTGAGAATCTAAACAGGGCTTCCCACTAAGGACCCCAGTGTGCCTCCTGGGACTCTTTCCCCTACTAGTAAACTTGAGGATTCCTCCTGGAAGAGATAGACTTAATACAAGACCTTAAATCCAGACTCTCGGCTTGTAGCCAGGGCCCTGAACAAATCCTTTCCTACCTAGTTGTGTATCTGCAGGAGTATGACTCCATCCTACTTGGCTTCCCTTTAGAAAGCTAGAAGGATTAGAACAGCTTTTCTATACGAGACGTCTTAAATTCTAAGAAGCAGTCTCTTTTGCACCTAGGCAAGTCTCTTCCCAGGAAATGGAAAAAATGCTAAAGGCCAGGAGCACCTGGTAGTGTGCCCCTCTGAGGCTAGGGACTGTCTAGGTCTCACTCCCAGGGCCAAACATAAAGCAAGCTAAGTGTTGAATGGAAATGCAACAGAATGGACCAGTGAGTGATGTTGCTTTGAGATATTAAAAGTGTCATCCAGGGGCTGGAGAGATGGCTCAGCGGTTAAGAGCACAGGATGTTCTCTCAAAGGACCCCGGTTCAATTCTCAGCACCCACATGGCACCCCACAACTGTCTGTAACTCCAGTCCCAGGAGACCTGACACTCTCACAGAGACGTGAGTGCAGGTACAACACCAAATGTACATCAAATAAAAATAAACAAATTATTAGAAGTACCATCCAACAGGACAGCTTTCCATCTTCCCAAAGGACACTGTCCCCTAGCCTCAGTAAGGAGGCTAGGCTCTGGTGGTCAAGCCTGAGTATGAAGGGAACTCCAGACTCCTCCAACACCTCCTGGTGAGACGGAAGTAGCTCTGTGGGAAGAACAAGGGGCTGGCAGGAGGGACAAGAGGCTGGAGGAAGCCCCCCGCCACACACACTTTGCCCTGGCCCGCCTTATGCTAGCCTGTCTGAGGAAGGCAAGGACCTAGTGGAGCCTGGCGGCAGGAACAATGTTAGGCAGGTGCCGGCAGAGCTTCCTGAAAAGCCCAGCCCGGTGTCATTGTCAGAGCTCAGCCAAGTGCAGAAAAGCAATTTACTGGTCACGCTGCCTGCTCCCCGCGGAAATTTTTAAAATTCTTCTGATTTGAGCTATCTGCGGTGTCCTGAGTCGTGTGGAGAAAGGATGAAGGGGTTTTATTAAATTCCCAGCTTCCCACTTCCCAGGGTGGCCCGTGGGTGAAGGCGGGGCTCACCACATTGGTGGTGGGCGGAGGACAGTACCCGGCATTGAGTGTGCTCATGAAAACCTGACTTGGTGGGAGAATCCATTTGGGGCCTGGTGACTGAGGGCTGGGAGGAGGGGAGACACCCAGAAATTCCATTGCTAAAACTGTACCAATCCCCTAAAATAGTAAAGATGGAAGCAAACTGGTTTTGTTTTTTTAGTTGGTCAGTGTGCCTCCCTGAGTGGGTGATAATCAGCAATGTTTCCTCTGCCCCTATCACACAGCACTTCAACTTTAAGGGCCACTTTCACAAATGAAACTAAAACTACTACAGACCCCAGAGAGGGCAAGTTGAAGCTGGTGCCCAGGCAGAGATCACCTATTGCAGAGCCCTTCCTCCGCTTAGGAAGGCCTTCTGGTCTGCTTGCACCAAAGACATTCCAACTGTAGACGTTCCCCCGCACCCTGCCCAGGACTACACCTGCTTTCACAGCATCGCACCGCTTGCCTCTGACTGCAGGCTCCAGGCAACCCACACCTCTAAAGCCACCTTCATCTCTGCTGCTGAGGACCACGCTACACGCTATTATTGGTCTCTGAACTGTAAAAGTGAACATCAGCCTGCTAATCGTTCTCTCTGGTCTTTATTTATTTATCTTTTAGGAATCCTGGGTACTAAAAAAAAAAAAAAAAGTCTAAGGATTACTCTGAGTCTTCTTCCAGACACACACGAATTTGCACAGTATTTCCTGCGTGGTTTTCAAGGACAACCCCAGCCAATCCCAAGACTACAGACCAGGGGTTAAAAACACCAGCCCTGTGCAGTTCAGACATGGAGAAGCTGGAGGGGACAAAGGGGCAAAAGGAAGGGGGGGTGGAAGGGAGGAGGCTCCCTCACCTGCATGGATCCTGCCTCTTGACCTAACCCAAGTGGACCACCCAGCTCTTTCTTAAAGATGCTGGCTTAGTTCTGGCCGGGAGGTGGAGGTGGGAAGCAGAGTCCAGGCTCCCTCCCTCACACTCCCATCAGAGAACACAAAAGACCACCCGGCAGCCCCTCCCGGCCCTACTTAAAGAAGAACCGAGAGCAGCAAGCATGTGCAGGCTTGGGCAGCCAGATCCAAAGGTTCCTTTCTGCCTCCACACCCATTTCCTCAGCTCCTGCCCAGGCTCAGGCTAGCCAGACAAGCAGACCCCCTGGAGTGACCCTGGAACCTGCCCTCTGCCTGGAGACTCAGCTGCAGACAGACTAGGCAGTCCATGCCTGGCACTGGCCTTTTCTCTAACATCGACCATTCCCCCCCCCCCCCACCGCCTTCACCACACAGGGTCACATCTGCTTTGGCAAACAGCCAGTGTTAAGTTACTGACTCCAGTTGTATTGATTCAAGGAGTCACTGGGGACCCCAGCCTGGCCAACAGAAGGAAAGAGCCATCAGTCTGTCCTCCATCTAGCCTTCCAGCCCCCGGAGTCTCAACTGGTTGCCCTGAGCTTCATGCCTGCCCTAAAGAACAGTCTTCTCCAAAGAGAGAAGAAATGCAGAAGACCCACCGATCAGGCTAGGAACCACAGCAGCGGCTACACGCAGGCGCTTCCTTATACCAGAAAACTCCAGACATCTCCAGAACTCAGAAAGGCTACGGACCAAGCATCTTCCCATTAGCCCTGCAAGGACACCTGCCTTTCACGGGGATGGGGGAGGGGACAGAAAACCCTCTTTTGGCCTATGTCCAGTTTATCCTGAGTCCCCTCCCTTGTAGCTGTAGGTAGGTGGAGGTATTGGACAGCTGGTGTTTCCTATTCCCTTTGCCACCCCCCCCACACACACACCATGCTGAGGCAGCCCTGGTCTGGTTCTAATCGGGGTTGAAGTCGACTCCCTACCCCCCCCCCTTTCCTTCATTTCCACGGCTTTGGAAGCCAGAGCATTCCAACTGTCTGTGTGCCAAGACCTTCCCGAGTCTGAAAGCTGCTGAAGTAACAGATCAGATTTTAGCAAGTGCTTTCCAGGCTGAGCGCCAAGCCCTCTTCTGATTCACAGAGAGCGAACGGGGACCAGGCAGGGAACAAGCCCTGGGCTGCACCACCTTGGGCAAGGACATGTGGAATAGAGCGCGGCAGGATGGGGAGCAGTCTCCTCTCTCCCTCTCCCCCCACCCACAGAGTAATTTACAACTAAGGCTCTCTCTCTGGACTCAAAATCCACTCAGCTGAAAACAACCTTTTTGTCTGCAGACACAAGCAGGCTGTAAAGGGACAGAAAAGGGGCAGACCCCCCCCCCCCCGGTCCCTACCCTTCGCCAGCTGCGGTCGGGGGTTGGAGTCCCGCACATCACTTGGCCTGAACCTTTGGACTCTTGGGCTCTCGCCACCGAGACCAACCGCGGCGGCGACAGCCCGCACTGGCTCCAGCCACGCAGCAGCTCCTAGCCCTTGGCCGGACACCGCCAGAGCAGGGCGCGCGCGCGCGAAGCCGCCCTTCCTCACCCTGGGAACAGGTGCACTGGGCTTGTTGCCCAGGAGGGGTGGGGCACCGAGAGGGGGCGCGGTCCCGGGAAGGGGGGTCGGCCCGCACCTCAAGGAAGAGCGCGCGGGGGAAGGGGGGCGACGACAGGACTCTCAGGAGCCCACGTACCTGAACCTGGAAGCACAGCAGTAGAAAGTGTAAACACCTGCGGGGGGAAGAGGGAGAGGCGGTCAGTAGGACCCGAGGGAGGGGGCGCGGATGGACAGACAGACACGCAGGCAGAAAGTCACGCGAGCAGACGGGCGGGCAGACAGACAGAGCCACACGCACAGGGACAGGCATCCAGGCGGGGCGGCCAGAGCCTGGCGGGTGCTTACAGGCAAGTGCAGGCGGAGGGCGCTGAATACATCGCGGGGCGGGGGGGGAGGCGGCGGCTCCTAGCCCAGCCTGCACATGTCCGCTCCGCGCGGCCGGGACCGGGCGCCTCCGCCGCCGCCGCCGCCGCCGCCGCCGCTGCTGCTGCTGCTCCCTCCTCGCCGGCTGCTTCTGCAGACTCTGCTGCTCCGGGGCGCTCCGCGGCGCGCCCTGCGGCATCAGCGCCCCGCGCGGCTCCTCCCGAGCGCTGCGCCCTCCGAGCCGGCGCGGGGGCTGTGGGGAGACCGCGGTGCGGGAAGACGCTCGGCCGGTGCGGGGAAGCTGGTCCGAGGCGGGCGGGAGGGCCGTCTGGGCGTTCGCGGGACGCGGGCTGCCGGCTCAGTCCACGGGCGGCATGCACGGCGGGGGCTGCGGCTGGGGCGCCGCGGCCAGGGCGCGAGGCTGGCGGGGCCGGGGTCAGCGCTCCGGGGCTGGGGCGCGCGGCTGCAGTGCGAACGCGTCACGGCCGCTCCGTCTGGGCGCCCGCCGGCTCATGTCTCCTCCTCCGTGTCTCTCCGGCCGTGCGCATCGCCGCCTCCCACCGCTGGCGGCGGCCGGGGCGTTTTCTACGCGCGGGCGGCGAGGGGGCGGGGGGCCGGGGGCGGGCCCGGGCCCGCGCCGGCACAATGAGGATGCGGGGCCCGGGGTCTCCCCCCTCGGGGCGCGGCCGGACGGGCGCTCAGCGCGGCTGGGTGCGCCGCGCCCACATCAAAGCCGGCACTGCCTGCTCGCCTGCCTGCCCTGCCTGCCGCGGCTTCTCCACTGCCTCCTCCTCCTCCTTCTGGCGGCCCAGGGTTGGCGGGGAGGCACTCAGGCTGTCGGCGACGGGACTGGCCGTTCGGCAGGGCAGAACCCACGAATCTGGAGCTGAGGAGAGCTGGAAGCCGTCGAAGCTCTGCGCCACAACGCTAATATTGGCCGAATGGAGCAGGCGGGATTCCCAAAGAGTCCAATTAGGAGCAGAGCGTTCTCCCTCCCTCACATTTGCCATTCGCATTCACATCCACTAGTGTTTGGAAGCAAGGCTGAGGCCCGCCCGGTGTGTTGCCTCAACTGAAAGGAGTCGTTTACCCTTGCCCTGCGGCCACGGAAGATAGCGACTTTTTCCAGACGCTCCCCACCACCAACACCACCACGCGATGACTACCCAAGCGAAGCCTTCTCTTCCCGCCCCTGCCGTGAAGGATAGGAAAGGCTCAGGGGCGTCTCTCTCCCTTCCCCCGCTCTGGGACTCTAAGGTCGCTACTAGGGATTCCAGCTGCGTTCTCTTGTAGGTGACCTGGTTTTTGGAAGCACACGGCTACCACCTAGCGGCTCGAAAGTGTCGCTGTAACCCCAGCCCTGACCGGCTTCATGCCTGAGAGCAGCCAGGACTATGGTCAGCGCTCACTCCAGGCCCTCTTAGGTTCGCACACTAAGCAGCTTGTTTTCCTGCCCTTGGTCACCAACCCTGAACTTTTTCTGTCCTTCCATTAACCCCAAAATGTAGATATTGTTGTCCGAGGCCTGCCACATTCTGTCTAAAGTCTGGGTCAGCCAAGTTGCTCTGCTTTGGACTGGTGCTAAGACAAACAGGTCACAGTGGGCAAGAAACTAGAGAACAAGCTCAAAATGCAAAACTCAGGAATTCAGATTATTTGGTTTAGAGCCTTGTGTCGGTAGCTGTGGTTTGCTATTCCCCTTTCAGTGGAGCTACGGTGAAGAGGGTGCTGCTCAGTGGTGTTATTCCTGAAGTTATAGAAACATAGTATTTGTTCCAAGTGCCAGACCTCCCTGGAAGCCACTTTCAATTCCTTTTCAAAGTTGAGGCTAAAGAGACAGTATTAAAAACAAACCCTGAAAACCTTTTCAAAATTGAGTACTTTGAGATAGTTCTTGCATGACGCTAGGCTGATTTTATGTAGATTGTCTGGACTGCCAGACGTAGTCTTGCAAAGTTATTGCTAGCTTCCTAGATTCTGGAATTAACCAACCAATCCAGGGTGAGGTGACAAACCACTAGAGATGAACCAAATAGCCTCTGGCCTTACTTTACAGATGGGCACACCACACACATCCTGGGAGGAGGGCTCTCATCTGCTGAAAGGTTTCATTCATTCCTATCTGCATCCTGTTACTATTTGTCATTACCTTTGAATGCAATAGCTAATTATTGTTCCACCTACAACACTGATGACCTCATAACACAAGACCTCAAAACTCCAGTGAGTGGTGTTCTGAGAGTATAAATTCAAAAATCACAAGTCCTGCTGCTAGGGATGTAGCTCAGCGGAGACCCACAGTTCAATTCCCAACACACACACAAGAATAAGAAAGAACAGGATAAAAGAAGGCTTATGCTTGGGCTGTGCCACCCAGTGCCCCACCTGGGTGCTGCCTTAGACCCTGCCTCAGAACAAAAGGGAGGGGGCTGGAGAGCCAGGCAGCTGAGTGCTTGGATACCTGCACACGTGACACAGTTCTTTAAAAATCAAGTCCTACACTTGAATGTTCTTCTTTTGCCTACAAAAACCAGCTAACCACTCAGCTGCAATGAGATGTGGCACACAATTTAGCTGCCAACTAATTCCAGCCTCTTCACATCTCTCAATTAAGTACAGACTAGATCATTCTTTACAGTTGAAGCATCAAAATAGTATGTTAGATCATTCCATTTCCAATTACACCCTGAAGTCCAGTTTCAGTTACCAAAATATATATATGCATCAACCTTAAATGACTTGACTTTTGAAATGTTAAAAGTACTTAAGTGCTAATGTGGTAACTTACTCCATTGCTGTTTAGGGGCCTATTGTGTTATCAGTCCTAGCTAAGACAAAGTACCTAGGTTTAAAGTAATTTGGTGGTGGTGGTGGTAGTATGTGGCAGTTGAGATAATGCCAAAGGATTCCCTGAAATCCATGTAATGGCAGAACCTACTCAAGTTGTCTTGACTTCCACATGTAAGCTCATATGCACACATATATGAATGCACACACAATAAATTATATTCTCACATTGAGTGAAGCTGAGCAATTATCAGTAAGTTGCCTTCTTTGAAACAGTGTTCTGAATAAAAAATGCAGATGGTCTGGAAGAACTTTGCAAATTGAAGGCCGAGACCAAAGATAAGATGCAGCCACCCATACAGATTATTTCAGGTGTGTTTGACACGCAACTAAAGTTCTTGCTGACAGGCAGGTATTACCAGGTCCAGCAGTGAAGAGCAGGTCCAGTGCCTTGAAGGCAGGCCTTAGTAAGAAACCCTGTAGCCAACATTGTTAAAGACGTGTACTCATCCTAACCCATCAGCTTTGACAAACTCACTTGTCAGATGTGCAAACACCATCTCTCCTCCTCCCCACCTCCAGCAATGGTCCCTAGGACAAGATTCTTTCTCCTTCCAACGGAGCTACATTCCAACATCACCCCACGCTTGACTACTGAACAGCATTCAAACTCAGGATCAAAGCCCAGGCACTTCTGCTGAGAAATAAAGAGGAGGCAGGGGCAATGGTAGTACACAAGTAACTAGCTGAATGTGCAATGCAACAGAATATAAACTGGAGGGACCTAACAGTCGCACTGGAGTCTGTTAAGGGTGGACCTGCACTTTCAACTGTAAATTTAGAGGTTAACTGCATACACAATAAAATGTTAAGCACTGCTTCACTGGCCAGTCCCCAAACACTTGCAGAGTTGAGGGATATATGGTATGAGTTTACATTCATTTAAGTAAAAGCAAAATTGAAACAAGCAACCTGACTAGAAACACTCCTGGAGCGTAAAGACAGAATGGGGTGTTGAGATGGCTCAGTGGTTAAGAGCACTGGCTGCTCTCCCAGAGAACCTGTGTTTCATTCCTAGCACTCACATGGCAGTTCACAACTATCCGCTTCCAGGAGTTCCAGTTCCAACACCCACATAATACACACACACACAAAGGCAAAACACCAATAGACATGAAGAGAAAACTGCCCAACTGCCTACACCTATTGCACTAGCAATGTTATATAGTCATGTGCAACTAAGTAGATCAAACAGCAAACCTGTCAGAAATTTCACTGGGTGATAACCTGAAACTTTATTTCTAGAATCCAGAACCCACTTTGAGCTCCACACCCTAAAAATGCTTATTAGTAAGTCCTTGCCTCAAGTCATGGTACTAACAGTTATTGGGTTAACACTTACCAAGCTATTCTTGTTCCTTTGCATGATCAATAACTCAGCCTGTGCTTCAAGACTGAGCAGTCCTTGTATAGGTAGCTTATAACAGCTTGTACGGCACAAATGTTAGACCCAGCCATCCAACTGGCTACCCAGGAATCATGCCTAATGAACTTTGACACAGTAATCTCCTTTACCTTTTCGTAAGATTTTGAATAAAATGTTTTATATACATTCACTTTGTGTAAATAGGTAAGAAGTCAGCAAGTAGAAGCATGTTGTGTAGAACTGAGGACAACCAGCCTCACTAAACATGGGTGTTTGATGTTCCTTCCATCTAGTATAATTTTAAACAAAAAAAACTTTAAATTCTGTTTAACTCGGAACCTCGGTCTAGAGAGATGGCTGTGGTTAATACTGGGTTTCCCCAAGGTCCTGAGTTCAACTCCTGGCAACCACATAGTGGCTCACAAACATGGAAACAAACCTTTAAAACTCAAGACCCCTTTCACTAAAGACTTCAAAAGACAAATGTTAACTCCACTTCTGAAAATACAACACTAACTGCCTACCATAGTTTGTGAGACACTACCTGAATACCACTCCAGTATGCTAATTTGGCTAGTTAACAATGTACAATCACATTATTCACATCCTGTCAGAGCTACCTCAATGCTCATCCCATGCACTGTCAACTAAGCCAGAACTACTAGGTCCATTCTAAATGACTGCACAAAGCTCTGTTCCTATAGCTTATAGATTAGTTCTGTCCCAGACTTCTCTGAAATGTGCAAATCACCCTACGGCTGACAGGTTATTTAGCCAGGTGCTCTTTATGCAACTCACACACATCCTCCTTAATATGCAAATTTCACTTTTATTCTTATATTTGCCAAATTTTAAAATTTCTTGACTTTTATTACTGTTGTATACCTGTATGTACAATTTCCCCAGTAGAGGTTGTGAAGCTCCTGACTAAAGTTACATAAATGATTGGGAAACAGTAAGAACACACATTCAAACCCCCCCCTTCCGACCCTCAACCTGAATATCTCAGTTCCCAAACCACCAGATTCATAAGAACCACTTATGAAGAATTTCCAAACAGAAAGGCTAAAACTACATGCTGGTAAGACATTTGTTTTCAGGTGTCACAACACTATCAATGCACCAGATGACTCAATCACAATGTCATGTCCAACTTAGATCATCGAGTCTCACAGGGTGTAAGTACTAGTACCTAATCATCCATGACTGAAGACTTACATCAATGGAAATGCATGAGCAGTAATAGCGAGAGAAGGTAGAAGACTAAGTGAGATGAGGGCACTGACATTGAACTTCAAAGTATGAAAGAGTTAAATAAGCAAATAAAAACAGTGCTACTTTATTAAAATACTGAGTTTATTTCACATGTATATTTGTCTCCCTACCATTTCCACATCTGACCACCACTATTACTATGTCCTATCATAACATTCCATACATACTTAAAACCAAGTAAAGGGTGGAGTTCCATCCTTGAAAACTAAACAGGCATTTTAGACAACACATTCTTGGCAATTGAACCTGGACAACATTTATCAAACACAGTAGGGAAAGTTCTCACTTTGCATTATAAAAAGGACAGCCAGATAGATATCAACTGTTACAGAAATGAAGTAAGACGGAATATTTCAAACTGTTTAAACCATTTTCTTAAAGAGACTTCCTCCATTG
>CM053757.1:22537408-22657228 GCA_028658305.1 Pachyuromys duprasi
CTTGAAAACTAAACAGGCATTTTAGACAACACATTCTTGGCAATTGAACCTGGACAACATTTATCAAACACAGTAGGGAAAGTTCTCACTTTGCATTATAAAAAGGACAGCCAGATAGATATCAACTGTTACAGAAATGAAGTAAGACGGAATATTTCAAACTGTTTAAACCATTTTCTTAAAGAGACTTCCTCCATTGCCAAAGATCTTGAATAGCCTGTAAAAGAAAAAAAAGTTAACTATAGAATTCAGTAATTTCATTCTTCATTCTACTAAAGGAAAGTTCTGAATGTCAACTCAGACAAGCAGGAGGTTAATAGGCAACTGTTATTTGAATGCTTTAAAAAACTGCTTTATGAAAGTTAATTGCCCCAATTTTTCTAACTTAATGAAAGATGGCATATAGAAGCCAGGAGTATATACAGCTGATGCTGATAAAACCTATTAAAGCATCTGTTCATACAGAGTATCTAATACAGACCACTCAACTGCTCTTATATTTCCCTTTTACAACTGTGATGAATAGAACTTAAAATACATTATCACTGGGAAAACAACACTGGTAGCTTTGCCATTGCTTTGGCCCAAGTGCTTCTACCAACATAAAACTTTTCTGATTATTTACATAAAGCCTCACATGTAAAGAACTTTTTAATCCATCTAGTTTGATTCTAAAATATTTCTTCTTCACTATTGGGAGCAGGTACTACCTACCATTCCCAACAGAGCAAGTATCAGACTGTGTAGAGGAGCCAAATGGAGCAAAGAAAAGCCACAGCCTACATCCTTAGCCAACACACTACCAAGAATAAAAGTTCTATAACCAAGAAATAATTTACCAACTATTTAAAAGCTGGGAAAAATGTGCACTACAAAAATTATCTGCCCAGCCTGCCAATTAAATTCTTTCCATGTATTTAAGTACTGTCTGTGGTTAGGAGCCTTTTACAAGGAGCCAACAACTTAAGACTAAAAGTTTTTTAAAAAAAGTAATAAATCAATGAAAATTTAGATTTGGTCATATTCACAGAAAATTCATTTACCTCCTGGTCAGTCATTCGGAAGCAATTCTTCACGTAATTAATGAACTTGGCTTCCACTTTGGGAAGAGAAACACCCTATTAAGGAAAAAAGCATTATTAAAGTCAAGTATACAACTGCTTCAGACACCAATAAAAAAAAATCCCAAAGATTTACATGCCATTACATGAACAATTTAATTTGTTCCTTGTCCATTCAACTTTCCCATTTTATTAAAATACCAGTATCACTGAGGCCCAAACAGACCTAACAGGCAGCATGTTAAAATCATGGTCTTTCATCACTGAATGTCCAATTCCTCCAAACAGCCATTTAGACTACAGAAGATTCTACAGGCACGCAAATACAGTAACTTGAGTGTCTAACCACATTATGCACTTTTAAAGTAACAAACCAAGTTCAACCAAAACCCTAGGACGGCGTTAACACTTATCCACGACCAGCTGACGGGTCTACAGCTAACAAACAGTAGCACAGATTTTGCATGTCTCCAATTACAAACGTAGGCAGTGAAGCACAACATCAGCAATACCTGCCAGGTCTGCCACCAATTCTTAGAAGCAGTTACTGTAAATGTTAACTCATCAGCAAAAAGTAATTGCTACTATAATTACCCCTCATATAAAACCTATCACCTTTTGTTAACTTTTAGTTTTCCATTTTTTATACATTTAGCAAGACTAAGGTTTCCAAATTCCAAGTTCATCTAGAGTACTAACATACTCAATTGCCTCTTATCACCTAGAAAACAAGTCACTGCAGTAATTTTAAAATATTCTCACATACATCCTTATTTGGTTCATTTGAAAATTTATTGAGCAGCTAAGGATACAAAGATATTAAAATAAAACATGGTCAAAGAGATGAGGCATTTGCACAAGTAGTAGAAAGCAGTAAAGTTCTCTGAATCACAGGAAAAAGAAAAATGCTATCGGAAAGTAAGAAATTGCTTCCAGCGTGCAAGGGGGAATGGATGGCCAATCAGGAAAGGGGATTGAGATTAAAATAGAAGACTTCAGTCTGGATTGTTGATGATACTCAGTATGGACTATATTTGTTTCTCTCCTTTTCATCTTTCCCCATCTTTGGGCTTAATTTACCAGTAGTGCCCAGGAATGTTCAATGCGCCTGCAATTAAACCAAGGAGATAGGACCACATTAAAATGGGGGGGAGGGGCATCATTTTAGCAGTGTATGCAAGGGATAAAAAATAAATCAGTGACACTAGGAAAGTTAGTTAAAAGTTTACAGTTTTAATAAAGAAAAATATATGCGCTGGCACTAATGTGCTAAATTCCAATCCATTCGTGGCTGCACAAAGGAAGAAAATCTTTGAAGCCATGTGAGGCCTATATATAGAAAAACGATGAAGATCGGGCAATTTCCTTATTCCACATATTCCCAATAACTACTATGTTAGAATCACAATGGAGAGGATCTTTAACTCTCCAAAATCCCAGAAGTTTTAGTCCCAGCCAAATGGCCAAACAAGATAAATTTAAGATTAGCCACATACAAGTATATTCCAGGTCATGGACTTAGGATGCTTTGGTACACAGGGCACAGAAATTATTCAAATCACTGCGAAATGCTTAAAGGTGATCCTTTTTCCCCCTTAGTCTCATAACTTGATCCCTTTAAAAAAAATTTTTGCTGAAAAATCAAACGCCCTCTGCTGGCTTTTCAGCAATATTCTCAGAAGACAATGTTCAAGTACTGAAGTTCTAAGATCAGAGTGCATCCTCATACATTTCATTGGAGTAATTTATAAATACAAGATTGTAAATACATCTATTTTTATAACCTTTTTAACCCAAACCCCCATTTAGTACAATTTAAAGTGTAAGAAAGACCAATATATTCCAAGGTAGTTTTACTTACTTTTTCTATACTTGCTTGCATTTTTGCCTTAATGTCTTCTACAGAACTAGGTCCTTTTGGTGTTTTAGGAGTTTTTTCCTGTTTTTTGAAGGACTCTTGACCCTGGAAAGTTTTTAAAAGTAGTAAATATTGTTCTTAATAATTACCAAGATTTCTCAAATAGTCTTACAATCTTACAAAGTATGGAGAAGTTGCTAATATAAATAAATTGATGCAATGTAATAATTTCAAGGCTTTTTTCCAGATTAGCTCATGCCTATCATCTCAGCCCTGAAAAGCTGAGGGATGATTGTAGCTACTCAGAAAGCCAGTCTGGGCTAGAGTTGACTCTCAGAAAGATCATTGTCTTTTTTTTAAAAAAAAAAAAAAGGTAAACAATCAGGAGAAATGTTTAAAGGTTAGGGTAAAGGCTGCCAAACACCTTGAGATAATCAACTCCTGACCTCTATATACAATCATGAAAGTTATAGTTATAAAACACAAAGCTCAGAATCCAAAAGTCTACAAAATGATAAGTAAACTACAGACTGATGCCTGGAGCCCAGACCAGAAACGGGCTTTTTTAATGTCCACTACAATCTATTAGGTTGCCAGGGTTTAGTTCCTCCTACCAAAGTTGAGCAGGCTAGCTTCTTCCACAGAAATTACTACTTTTCCTAATTAGGTCACCACTGACTTACCTTTGATCTTGGTGTTGATGGTTTTAAGTCTTTTCCATTTTGGTTTGATTTTTGTGCATTTTTTGCTGGTGTATCTCGTACAGACTGAAATTGGAGAATGATCTTAATCAGTCAGTCTGCCCTCTATCCAGAGTAGACCAATACGGATTAACCTGCCCTAAACCAAGTTAAGTAAGCAACTAACATTGTGGAAAACAGAAAGTGTGCCCAGTCTTCTAGCCCAGAACCAACTTAATGAGATCAACTTAGTTTTCACTATTCGTACTAAGGAATTTTCTTATCCTTTTA
Organism: Pachyuromys duprasi; assembly: GCA_028658305.1. Classification (NCBI taxonomy): domain Eukaryota; kingdom Metazoa; phylum Chordata; class Mammalia; order Rodentia; family Muridae; genus Pachyuromys; species Pachyuromys duprasi. The sequence continues at coordinate 22,541,299 of CM053757.1, forward strand.
TTGGTCATTTTGACAACTTTTAATAGCATGTTATATACTCACTTTCTTCACTGGAACTTTTTCTTCAGCTTCCTCCTCATCAAAATCATCATCGTCATCACTATAAATGAAATAAGCCAAGACACTTAGAATGTAAATTCGTGGTCAATTTTAAGCTAACTGTAGCACACAATCTAATAGTAAATCAGCACCAGTATTTGAATGATCAAGAAATTTAATAACAATTTACTTAACCATTAAAAAATAACATCAGGTGGACAGTGGTAGCACATGCCTTTAACCTCTAAAACTCAGGAAGCAGACAGGTCTGAACTGAGGCCCTCCCAGGTCTACAGAACTAACTCCAGGGCAGCCATATCCCAAGGTAAAATCAGCTGGCTATTCAAATGGATAAATGTTACGCTTTTACTCAGATTCAAAATAACTACTGTTACAAAGGATTATAAAATTTAGTTGATTAATTTTGTAATGTTAGTTTTAAATAGATTCAATTAAACCAGCACTTAATTAAATACTCCACAGAACATAAAAATATATTAATTTGTAGATATTGATACAAAATATAAGGTGCTCAAGGACCTAATAAAGAATTCTCTGCAGAAAGAAAAACCCAATTGTCTATGTAACATCTTGTTCTCAAGTAATCAGATACAAAAGTAAACAAATTTTTTCCTGACAGCACATTGGCAAGGTAAGTTTTGCACCAAACTAGGCTTTTTGAAAATTAACTTTAGCCAGGTATGGTGAAGTATGTTAGTCCCAGTACCCCAAAGGCAGGAGCTCAAGCCAGCCAGGGATAGAGAAAAATCCTTCTAGGGCAGGAGTAACTTTTACATGATAGCCCCTACCAGGGTAAAGATGCTTGTCTAATTATGCAAAAATCTGCACACAAACACGGTCAATAGGCATTAAGATATTTTAATCACCTACAGACTATAAATCGAATATGTTGAAGACAGCACTTCACACATTACTCTTTTTTTATTACTAGGAAGAGCTCCTATATTCAATGCCCACAGCAACAGCATATCCAAAGATTTCTCAGCCCATAAAAACTGAGTATAGGGATAAACCTTGTCAAAATCAGTAAAGCGAGACACAAATGAACAGGATTCAATTATGGAAAATACTTTGAATTGGCAATAAATCTACAAAATTCACAAAAGTAGCTGGCTATAAAGCTTAAGGAATATGAACAATGTGAGTCAAGCCTTTTAGGGCTGGTGAAAAATTTTGAAACAGTAATACAAGCATCTAATGCAAATGAATTTTATGCATCTTATTAAAAGCAGCAAAAATTTTAAACCTGTTCTGATTCTGTGTCCTAATGTTTCTCCTTGAGACAATCAAAGCTCCTTCTGCTCTTATAACTCTTCATTCCAATGTGTGTATAGTGTTTGGCAAGGCCTATTTTATTGGCTCTTCCTAAAGATACATGTGCCATTAGAATTAAGCTGCCAGATTGCAATTAACAGAACAATCCACCTCCAACTACTTGAGTGTTACTTAACATCTCAAAAGGTGCTGCTTCTGCCTCTCACTTCACAATCTAGATCTGAAATTATGATCTGAAGCCACATGGCACTTGCTTTAAGAGCAATACAAAGGACAAAATACTCTTCAGGCATTCTATGTGTTTATATTAAATATAAAGCAAATGAACTATTCAGAGTCTAACCCACAAAGTCAACCAACAGTGGCCACAGTATTTTCCACACTAGTCTCACAAAGTTAAATTACAAATTTCATGTGGTATTCTTTTTCAGTAGTGGGGAAAATTGTCTTGTCAGGATTTATACTATATCAAAGCCACATACAAACCCAGTGCATTCGGGGATTTTTAACACTATTTGCTAGTATAAAACTGGCCTTAGAAACCACTCCATGGAGATACGTTCTCTGTACCAGAAACAATGCCAAGTTTTATAAAACTCCTGTTCTTTTCCTCTATTCTTAACTATGTAATGTTAACAGTCATGCACTACCTAAAAATTACTTATTCAGAAGACTAAGAAAGTTCTTTCACTAGGAAAGTGATATGGAACTATATATTATCTGTCCTTTAGTAAGTAATGCAGCATTCATTACCCTGTTCATAATAGCATATTAGTTTATAACATAATTCCATGGTGGAGTCCTCTAGATCCTCCTCCAATGGCAAAATAGTCAAAATCCTTTATATAAATGGTGAATTTGTAATACAACCATTTGTCATCTGCTAATGATTTTGCCATTCCCCAAACTTATTGCTAAACTATACTAAAATAAATATAAGTCAATCTTCAATACAATTTGAGTATCTGATCCAGGATTTGAATTCATGCCTAACCTCACTGATTTGAGTTCCAAACTTCTGGCAATGGTTTTTCAACTATGAGTTTTTCTTGGCAGTCCTTGACTTGCTTTGTAGACCAAGCTAGCCTTGACCTCAGAGCTCTGCCTCCTGAAGTGCTGGGATTTCAGGTGTGGGACATCACCTCTAACCCAGCGATACTATGCTCAGCTCTGACAACTTAGCTAATAAAGCTTCAGCCATTACTTTCATGGACATCTAATGCTGAGCCATTATCTCAACAGTGGAAGCAAACTATTAAATTTTTACTTCAAGTGTACCTACTATCTGTCCCTATTGACCATTATGCATAAAGTAATCAAGATTGATATGATTTCCTGGAAGCTTTTGTTATTTCATAACATGTTTTCTTTTTTAACTTATTTTATAATTTATTCACTTTACATTCCAATTGTAAGCCACTCCCTTGCCTCCTCAGTCCCACCCTCCCTCCTGTAACATGCTTTCAATATAGATGAACAATCCCAGAACTAACGACATTTGAGGGCCATAAGTAGGCGTAATTTCACACTTCACATTTGTTTACTGATGCATCTTGATCGAACAATTAAAATTATCTCTAACCATGTTTTAAAATCAATGCCCCACATAGAACAGTAATGTAAAGAGTCACAGGCCAAAACCTTTACTTTCAACCATTAACGACCATTCTTTAATCACTTTTGCCAGAGCCCACTGGCAAATTAATCCTAAACCCTTTACATACATGTAATATCAAATTTCTAAGATCATACTTAATACTTACTCTTCATCATCCTCATCCTCATCATCTTCATCCTCATCATCTTCATCAAGTTTTACTTTTTTCTTAAAAGAAAAACATATTCATGAGCAACAGCCAATCCTTGGTGACTAACCAAACTACAAGCCAGAAAATACAATTTACAATAAAAACCACATATTCACCTGTGGAACCTTGTTACCACCTCCAGGGGCAGATCGCTTTCCAGACATACTTAAGAGTTTTACATCTTCCTCATCTTCATCTTCTGACTCTGCATCTTCCTCTACAGCTAAAATAAAATGATACACTACTGTTGACAAGAACTTAAAAGTAGTGTTTTTCAGACTTTAAAGGCAGCAAATGAACAAAACTTAAGAATGTTTGCTGTTTCAAGAACAAAAAAAAACAAAAAAACACCTTTCTGGGTCCACATCACTAGAGTCTCATTTCAGTACAAGACAGTTAGCACTAAAACATGTTTTATAAAGTCCAAATTAGAGGTCCAGAAGGATAGCCTTCCTGAGAAGGCTCTTTAGAATAAACCACCATGTGGAACCCCAGGACCCACATGGTGGCAGACACTGATCTGACCAGGATACATACATCATGGCACATGTGCCAACACATAAATGTTTAAAAAAAATAAAGGTCCAGCCTTTACTGGGAACCAAGCAAAAGAAATATAGTAAACTAAAATGAAAAACCACATACCTACTAGGTGTTGTCCACTAATGTGTACAGGTCCTGATCCACACTTCAACCTTAAGACCACAGGTGGCGTAATTTCAAAGCCCCCAAGGGAAACCTAAATAAAGCAATTTTCAATCACTAAGCATTGCTATGAGTTTTCTGTTTCACACTATTATCACTAGCAAAGTTGTACAATATACTCAAACCTACTTAGGTAAACAGCAGAAATAATCAATTTAGCAACAAATGCAGCTCTGAGACACTGTGTAACCTGTCACCAACATGAACTGTTCAGAAATATACTTACTGTTGGTTGTACAGACATTTTCAAAGTTGCCAGTGTTACTTTAATTGGACTGCCTTCGTAGTTCATTGCTTCTGCCTCTACGATGTGTAATTCGTCTTTTGCCCCCGCCCCTAAACTGACCTGTGAAGAAAGATAATTCTCAGCCTTTATGAACATCACTTAAAAATTTAAATAGCATTTCACCACTATTGATGGGAAACTAACCTCACACTTAACCTTGAGAAATGCATAGAAACCTATGTTCCTAAAAAATACAATCCAGTAAATGAAGAAAGCTGGCAGACTCAAAGATGAATCTTGCAGAGCTCCAAAGCAACTAATAGTGACCATGCTATGCAAAGATGCCCAGTTCTTTTTAACCAGCATGTACATACTATCTGTAACTCCTATTTCAGCTAAGGACTGACTAAATGGCTGAAAATTTTTTCTAATGATTTATTTTACATGAGTTCTCTCTCTGCATGAGTGTACACCTGCATGCCAAAAGAGGGCATCAGCTCAAGGTATGGATGGTTGTGATCCATCATGTGGTTACTGAGAATTAAACTCGGGACCTCTGGAAGAAGTGCTCTTAACTGCTGAGCTACATGGCTAAAACTGTTAAAGTTAGTACTCTGAAAGTTATGTACCGTTCTTAATGATAGCTGGTGTTCATTTTCATCATTATCCACTTTAAAGTGATAATCTTTGTCAGCCTTTAGTTCACAACCTGTAAAAGAAAAGGCAAATCTAGCAAGACCCAAATGTACATCAAGACCCAAAATTACATTTACATTCTCTCTTGTGGAATCAGTTCTATATACATTAAAATAACTCATAAGTTTCCATTTTCTCATATTTCATTACCAACTACGAGGCACCATTGGCATTCTCACAACACACTCAAATGACTTAAAATTGGAACCAAACCTAGTGGCTATTATTTCTCACTATTTTAAAAAAGCCAACCCAATTAAGTTTCAAAGGGAAGTAATGCAAATGAGAATGTTCACATGTCAGGAGACATAGCTTAGCAGGTCATCTATGTGGAATGGTAAAGCCTTCATGTTTAGTTTGTAAGAAACTAAACATTTCCATTGACAGGGAAAATTCCTTTAAACACTACCATTTATGCGATTCATTTAATAACCATTTAACAGTTATTGCCAGAGTTCACTGCTGATTTAACAAACCTCCGCATAGTTAATAATCTGAAACTTGAGTCACTGAATGTCAAACACCTGAGTTTGTGGTACCAAGATGTTAGCTGGGGATTACCAGATACCTTGGTGCCAAAGTGAGCCTTCAGCCTGCTAAACCCTCTTCCTTTCTCTGCCCTAACAACAGAAAAGTGGTTCTTGAAACAAATGGTCTAGGTTTAGTGGTACACTTAACACTAAGTCACATGGACCATCAGCCTGGTCATCTACAGCGTGGGGCTGACTCCGCCTACCAGAGGCAGAATAGGGCTTCTAAAATCCCTACCATCTCAGTTCGATGTTCAAAGATCTGAACAAAAGACCTTCCAAGCCGGGATGCCAGCAGCCACTTCAGTAAGCATTACCCACCCAGCACTCCTAACTAAGCCACTGGACCCCAAGGCTCAGGGTTGACAAGACAAATAGAGCCCGGATGTAGAGCCCACACCCCCCTCCCTACCCCCCAACCACGTGGCAACCACGTGCTCCCAGAGCTTGCCGCTCCCTCCTCCTCAGGGGGCCTCCTCGGCCCAGTCCGCGTTACTGGATGAACTCCTCGGATGCCCAAAGGTCTGTGAGCCGCGGTACCTGGAGGGCCCTACGGACTACATTTGTATCATCCCAGTAGAGCGATGCAGGCCTCGCTCTGCAGGCCCCATTCTCTTGGGCCAGCCGCCTCGGTAATCAACACTGAAAAAAACAGCTGCCTGGAACCAGACCCTGCGGGCTTTCTCAACCGGGGAGCAAGAGTCGCTGCAGCCCCAGCTCGCGCCGCAAGCAAGGTCGCACCCTTGGCCGACTGATCCACCAACGCCCGAGGCTCGAGGCTGGGCCGCTCCCGCCCCAAGTTACGGCGGCTCTCCAGCCTTCGGGCCGCTGCTTCTTCCTCCCGGCTTCCGCGGCCCGGCACGGGTCCTCCCGGCCCTCCGGCCTCCACCCACGCCGCGTTCTCCACACAACAGGCCTCGGCTAGACTCTCACCCCCCCCCCCAAACCACCAGGCCCGGGCCAACCCCTCCCTCCCAGGCAGTTACCGAAAAGGTAGTTCTGAGGCCTAAGAGGGCTCATGTCCATGTCCATCGAGTCTTCCATGAGGCGGAGGCGCGCACTTCGGTGTAAGAGAAGTCGGACGGAGAAAACCACGTACTGCTCCCCGGAACAGACACGCAGGACGGAATCACGCCAAGGAAAGGACGCGGGCTCGCCGCACGTATATATGGCCGCGGGAGATCTCGCGAGATCTCGCCTAGTTCCGACTCCGCGAGCATCCTCCGGATCGCCCCCTACTTCCCGCACCGTCGCGTTCTTGCGCAAGCGCTCTTCAACACCACGCCGCTCTACCTCGCCCCCACCTCCTCCAGGTGCTTGGCGGGCTCTCACTGCGCACGCGCCTACGACCGGGGCCCCCGCTCCTTCCCCCTCGGTCGCCCGAGCGCAGGCGCGCTTTCCCTTTGTAACCGGGATCCGGCCCTGCAACGCTTCCACGTCTTCTGCTCGCCGGCCCCGTGCCTGCGCAGCCCACCCTAAAAGATGGCGGCTGCGGGCCGGGAAGCAGACAGCAACCGCTTTTGCTTTTCTCTACCCTCCGGTTTCCTGTAGGCCCGCAGCCTCCGAATTTGACTTGCTCAAAGGCCTGATCCTTTTCCTGTAGAGCTTCGGGGGCCAAAGGCAGAGTGGATGGGTCCTTAAGTGGAACAGGCTCCCAGCCACTTGTCCATTCTTTTATACTTCTCTTCTGAGGCAGCATTTCCAAAGTCGAAAATTTCAGCTTTACATCATTTGGGGACCAGAGGGGGGCCGAGTCAGTCACCTCCAAAAAGCATCTTTCTAGAAGTTTAGAAGTGCAGAGCTGAGAAAACGCAGGCCATCTTTATTCCAAACGAAGGCGTATGACTTGTAAGAAACACATGTGCCTTAATACGAATCTTTGGCTGGAAAGGAGCGTTTTAAACTGCATCCTGACAGACACCCCTCAGCGTAGAGTGCTTTTTGAGAGCAGCCCTAAACATTATCTCAACATAGCAAATTTAAGGATTATTGGGAGGAACGTGTACCCGTGCGCCTAGACTCCTTACTCCAAAGACTGTCCGATTGGTAAAGACGATTGGTTATTGCGCGTGAGCCAGTTTTAATCAAATCCTAAATTTGGAAAAAAAAAAAATCGGCATTGATATGTGAATGGGGCCCAGTGCTAGAGGAAATCTTTAAACTTGGAAGTTTTGTCTGGGGGCAGCGGGGGTTGGGGTGGTGGAGGGTTTACAGTGGAGAACAGAAAGGAAAACCAGAGGTGAACAGAATTTGGCCATTCAAAATGAGAAAGCATTGAGGCTCCGTGCAGGAGCAAATGGTGATATTCCTTGAGCTTGTGCAGGTCAAAATTGGAACTTCTTCATTCTAGATTCTGGATCTTATTTAAATGCTCCTTGTTTAATCCCAGCACCCAGGAGGGAGAGTCGGGTGGATCTCCGAGTTCAAGGCTACTGTTCAGGGACACCCAGGGCAACACAGATAAACCCTGTCTGGACAAACCAAAATAAATAGAGAAAAAAAATTGCAGCTCGTGGGGAGACAGCTACTTGGGAGTTAACACTAACATAAACTCATTTGTTATAGCATTTCAGGCACCTTGTCTAAATAAAAACTCGTGGGACTGAGATTAGGAGTTACACAGGCGCCCTGTTTGGCAGATAGATAGGGAGAGGGGCCAAGGCTAGATAATAAAGGTGGCAAATCTCCAGTTTCTTCCTCAACCTCTGAACTTGAGACAAAAGGCCTCCCCCCCGCTGATGGATGGCTCGGCAAGTTCGAGGCCTGCACAGGATTGTCCCATCCTGTCCTCAAACTGACCAACCCTAAATCAAGAGAGGAAAACTGCAGAGAACCGTTTTTAACCCAGAGAAGAGGCTGGAGTTTCTGGCTTTGCAGAGGGTCTTTTCATTGTGTGTGTGCTTCCCCACCCCAAGATATGCCTACCCCCTGCTGACTCTGTGTGTGGTGCCTGAGAGTTCTCTGCTCTGCCCGTTGCGCGTCAGCCTTTTCCTGCCTTTAATTCTTTAACTAGCAGAGAAAATGAACCTGATCAAAGCCCTATACACTGTATTACAATAAAAGATTGTCTGGTTTGATTTTGGGGTTTTTTGTTTGTTTGTTTGGTTGGTTGGTTTGGTTTGGTATGGTTTTGGTTTTTCGAGACAGGGTTTCTCTGTGTAGACTTGTCTGTCCTGGATTTGTTTTCTAGACCAGGCTGGCCTCAAACTCAGAGAGATCCGCCAGCCTCTGCCTCCCAAGTGCTGGGATTAAAGGTGTGCACTACCACACCCGGCTTTGGTACTTATTTATCCCTAGCATTGTTTTGGTTGGTTTAGTATTTTTGAGACAGGGTTTCTCTGTGTAGTCTTGGCTGTCCTGGACTTGCTTTGTAAACCAGGCTTCCCTCAGACTCACAGAGATCTCCCTGCCTCTGCCTTCCGGAGTGCTAAGATTACAGGCATTCACCACCACGCCCAGCTCCAAAACCTGTGTTTTTAAGAAAACCATTGAAATACCCAGATCGAGAGTCCGCAAATGACCAACAGGCTCTGAGTCCAATGCAAAACACATGAGGGCCTTTATTACAAACTGGGTGGCTGCCCTTTGCAAGAACAAAGAGGCAAGCAACCCCCAACTCTGGGGGAACAAGGTTTTTAAGAGGGCAAAAAGCGAAAGTAGGGAAGTGAAAGTCTTAGCAGTACAGGATTTCGTGAAAGGGTCTCTAGGGGAGCTGACCTTTAAAATGATTGGTTTGTTTTCAGGCCCCAAAACTGCAAATGATCAGGTCTGGCTACCTGGGGGACACCTGACCCCCCCCCCTTCCCGGGCAAGGTACTGCCCTGTTAAGTTAGGCTGCAGGTTAGGCTGTAGCAAGGGGTGGGGGAGTTAACACATTCCATAGGCTTCCTTAGGGGCTATGTGACCCTAGTCACATCCTGAGGTTAATCTGGGTGGTGGACTGCTGCTGGACCCTGCTCTGAAAGGACTGTGATCTGGTGACTTTGTCCCAGTCCCAAGAATTAACTCCAAGTTTTTGAACCTCTCACCATAAATGTATGTTTACTGTTCTTTTCATTACAATTATATAGGCATATTCAAAATGAAAAAAAAAATTCCACTCCTTTCTATTTCTTCATTTTCATTCCCTAGGGCTGACCACAATAAGTAATTGTGGAAATATTCTCCCAGACTTCTTTTTAAGAAGTGTAATGTATTGAAAAAGAATAGAAAATAGAAATAAAGAGGAGAAGCTTTTTGTGTGTGTCTTACTGTGGTTGAGTACTGTTCAACTTGCTTTATTATTTATTTACTTACTTTATATTTTATTCTTGGTTGGATTGTTGCAACAAGGTGTCCTGAATCCCAGGCTGGCCTTTAACTTCCTATGTCATAGAAGAAGACCTTGAACCTGCCATCCCCTCCCATATGCTAGAATTACAGGTTTTTACCACCTCAACTTGGGATGTTGTTCTGGGCATTTACCACACATTTGTACCCAGTATGGTCATGCTATAATTCAAGTTTTCATGTCTCTGTTAGTGGCCTAAAATTGTATCAGTTCTTCTCCTATTAGAGCTCCTCAGAGCTTTATGAGTTTGAGGCCAGCCTGGTCAACACAGTGAGTTCCAGGCCAGCCAAGACTACATAGTGAGATCTTGTCTCAAAAAAGAAAAAATAAGCCTTAGTATTTTTGTTCACACATTCTTATAAATAGCTGAACACAGATTCAAATGCTGTACTCTCAAAAACAGACTTGTACATAATTGACAAATGAGCTTGCATTAAAATAAAAGGGTTCTGTGCCACAAGTAACAGAGCAGAGACAGTTGGGAGTCTGACCAGGAACAAGTGGCTGAGGTAGCACTCAGGAGGCAGAGTCTGAGGCCAGCCTTGTCTACAGAGTGAGTACCAGGATAGCCAGGGCTACGCAGAGAAACCCTGGCTCAAAAAAACCAAGAAGAGGAGGAGGAAGAAGAAAAGGGCATTGGATCCCCTGGAATTGGATTTACATGCAATTAAATGAGTGAGTCACACGTGGGCACTGGGAACTGTTGGTGGTTTGAATAAGTTTGGTCCCCATAGACTCCTGGGTTTGAATGCTTAATCCATAGGGAATGTTCGGAGGTGTGGCCTTGTTGGAGAAAGTGCATCACTGTGTAAGCAGGCTTTGAGGTTATATACGCTCAAGCTCTGACCAGTGTGGCACATAATCTCCTGCTGCCATTGGATCAAGATGTAGAACTCTCTGGTGGCTGGAGGATGGCTCAGCGGTTAAGAGCAGTGACTTTTCTTCCAGAGGACCTGGGTTCAATTCTCAGCACCCACTTGGCAGCTCACAACTGTATGTAACTCCAAGATCTGACACCTTCACACAGACGTATGTACAGGTAAAACACCAATGTACTTTAATAAATAAATTATTTAAAAAAATTAAAAAGATGTAGAACTCTCAGCTCCTTCTACAGTACCACGTCGTGCACCTTACTATGCTTCCTGCTCTCATGTAATGCACTAAACCTCTGAAGCTGTCAGCCAGCCCACAATTACATGTTTTCCTTTATGAGAGTTGCCTTGGTCATGGTGTCTCTTCAAAGCAATGAAACCCAAACTAAGACAGAACCGAACCTCTGCAAGAACAGCCCATGCTCTGATCCACGGAGCCATCTCTCCAGCCCCATAGGTGTAGTTTTTGGTTTTGGTTTTGGTTTTGGTTTGTTAGGTTGGTTGGTTGGTTTTAGTGTTTTTAATGCTTCCTAAGGGCCTCCTTTGGACTCTGAGCCCAGAGACATGAAAAACAAGCAAAAATAAATGTACTTTCACAGTCAAAGGGCGGGAACCTGCAAGTTTATGTCCATGTAGGAAGAACCTCTCACTTTTGCCTAAGAAGAGTCACGGCTGACTCGCCCTTCCCGCCTCCTTCACTCCGTGTGCCTTAGTTGTTTCTTCACGATACAGCATACGCAGGTGCAATGAGTAGGAGCTCTGTAGTATTCCAGTAGGGCAAAACATGAACTAACTTGTTTTATGATTCCAGGTTTTTATCATTAGTTTTTTATCATGTTTTGAAACATGAAAATATATTTCTATAGCCAATACCCACTTTGAACTGTTTTCATTATATACACATAGCATGCTATTTAATATACATCTTTCCATCTGTAGATTTGGGTATTGGTTGGAGACAGTCCTTGAACTAGTTGATTGCTTGCAGATACCAAGGAACAACTATACAATTGTATTTCATACTATACCATGTGACTACAGAAATATGAGAAGAAATGCCCAGATTCACATTGATTAGGGCATTTCATGCAGTATACATATTCCTAAGGATATCATACAGCATAAATAGATGTACTTTATATCAAGTAAAAATAAATTGAACAGAAAAATATTTTCCCCATAAGCTTCTGAGAATATCTGTAGACAGTGTCCATGTAGGTACACTTTTTTCTTTCTTTCTAGCTTTCTTTCTTTTTGTCTTTCTTTCTTTTTATTTCTTTGTTTTTTTGAGACAGGGTTTCCCTGTATAATCCTGGCTATCCTGGACTTGAAGAGTTTAAGTTAGCCTGAGTATAGTTAGCCTGAATATAACTCCATTTTAATAAAGAGCCATCTTGCCTGGGAGCTGAATTCGGGTATCAGGAAATATCACAGAATGTACACTTGGCAGAAAACAAAGTTAACTCTCCTAGCAACAGCCTCCAGGAAATATCACAGAATAAATACTTCATAGGAAACAGAGACAAACTCCCTGGCAATAATCAATGAGAATCAGTGGGGAATCAGGTGGGAAAATTCTCCCCAATGTTTCAGATATAGTTTAGAAGAATAGTCATTGTGATCATGTTTTAGGCAATTGTGATTATGTGCCTCAGAGAAGGTCACCTTGCCCCTCTAACTTTTACTTAATCCTGTAACATCAAGGCCTGTGTACCCCCTCCCTGTTTGCTGTCATGAAAACCCCCTGCTCACAGACTTTCCCTTTACAAACCCTGCTCACTCAGAGCTTAAGGTCCCATTTCTCTACTGCTGCATCAGTGAGACTTGGGTCCCGAGTTCGATCGCTCTCGTAATAAAACTCTCTTGCCATTGCATCGAGTTGTCTCTTGGTGGTTTCTGAGGGTCCTGTGATCCTGGCATTACAGACTCTCTTTGTAAAGCAAGCTGACCTCAAACTCACAGCAATCCACCTGCCTCTGCTTCCCTGAGTGCTGGGATTATAGGGATGAACCACTGTGCCTGACATAGTTTCTCTTGGATAAACATACTGCAACAGAAGGGATCCGTCATGGATCAAAATACACTGTTTTAAAATGCCTCCCTAAGAATCCCTTCCATAGGAGTCACAGGAAAGGAACAGGGCTGGAAGGTTGGCTCAGTGGGTAAGAGTGCTTGCTGCATAAAGCGAGAGGACCTGAGATTGAGGCCCCAGCACCCCTGTAGAAGCCAGAGATGGCAGCACATGCCTATAACCCCTGGAGTTCACTGGCCAGTCAGCTAAGACCTGACAATGAGCTTCAGATTTATTGAGAGAACCTGTTTCAAAAACTAAGGGGAAGCCGGGGATGAGGGGGCTTAATCCCAGCGTTCGGGGAGGCAGAGGCAAGAAGATCTCTGAGTTTGAGACCAGCCTGGTCTACAGAGCAAGTAACAGGACAGCCGAGGATACACAGAGGAACCCTGTCTCAAAAAATGTTCTTATTTCAAGAAACCACCAAACTGTTTTCAAAAGTTATCTACCTTTGCATTCTTTCTAACGTCTTATTCTAGAAAGGCTTCCGGGGGGAGTTAATTGACATTTCTCTGATCACTGACTCTGGTTGGACTCTTCCACTGCTTTTTACTGTCTGTGTATCATATTCTTAAAAGTGAGTGGTGGGGGCTGGAGAGATGGCTCAGAGGTTGCGAACATTCGCTGTTCTTCCAAAGGTCCTGAGTTCAACTCCCAGTCAACCACATGGTGGCTCATAACCATCTATAGTGAGATCTACTGTGCAGGCAGAATGTTGTATAAATAATAAATAAATTAAAAAAAAAAGTGAGTGGTGTGTGTGTGTGGTACATGCTCAGATGTGGCCAAAGGACTCTCAGTGTCCCGTTCTTTTCCCTTCTCCCTTATTCTCTTGAGACAAAGTCTTTCACTAACTGGAACTCCCAGTACAGTGCTGGGGGAATGGGAACACATGGGAACACGTGTCCAACTGCTCACGCCCAAGCTCCTGGGGAGACGGTCACAGGTCCTCATGCCCCCACAGCCAGCCATCCCCCAGCCTCCCACACTCTGCTCAGTGAAGTCTGTTCAAGCCCGGCCTGCCTCTGCCTCTGGAGCGTTGGGATTAAAGATGTGCACCACCACCTCCAAAAACAAAACAACAACAACAACAAAATTGACTAGGTATTGTTCTTCCTCTGAGCTACAAACCCTCCCCCCCCCAACGACCCTGTTTTCCTTTTCATCTTATGCTAAATTAGGGGAGAAATTTATCTATTCTGGGTCAAATCTTTTTTCATTTCTGTAGTTTGTAAGTACTCTCTCCCAGCCTGCAACTTGTCATTTTATTTATTTATTTATTTATTTATTTATTTATTTATTCATTCATTTATTTTGGTCTTTCAAGACAGGGATTCCCTGTGTAGCCTTGGCTGTCCCGGACCCGCTTTGTACACCAGGCCTGAACTCACAGGGATCCGCCTGGCTGCAGGATTAAAGGTGTGTGCCACCGCGCTCAGCTTCATTTCCTCCTTTCCACATCTCTCATCTTTTTTCTTTTCATTAACAGTACCTTGTAAAGAGCAAGGCGTGGTGGTGTGCACCTTTAAGCCCAGCACTCAGGACACAGAGGCAGGCTCTGTGTTTGAAGCCATGCTGGTCATGCTGGTCATGCTGGTTATGTAGAAAGATCCTGTCTTAAAAAAAAAACAAAAAACAAAAAAACCTCAGGCGTGGTGGTACACACCTTTAATCCCAGCCCTCAGGAGGCAGAGACAGCTGGATCTCTGTGAATTTGAGGCCAGCTTGGTCTCCAAATCGAGTCCAGGTTGGCTTTTCAAAATAGGGTTTCTCTGTGTAGCCTTGGCTGTCCTGTTTCCCCCCCCCCCCCAATAGACCAAGCTGGCCTGGAACTCACAGAGATCCACCTGCCTTTGCCTCCTGAGGGCTGGGATTAAAGGATTAAAGAAACTCCCTGGCTGGGGTATGTAGTCCTCCCTGGCCTGGAATTCTCTGTGTAGCTCCTGCTAGACTTGACCTGGCCTCGACCCTCCTGACTCTGCCTCCCAGTACTGGAACTTCAGATTTGTGCTACTATGCCTAGTCTTGGAAGCTTTGTGCTCAAGCCCTAGTTATCATTTCGTACTAAATGGACCATGCTTTATTTCTTTAACCTTTCTATTGGTTCTTCATGAATGTCACATCATGCACCTCAATCCCACTCTCTCCCCATCCCTTTGTATCCACCCTCTGTTAGCGTATAGGCAGCCTGCTTCTGGGTTGCCTAGTAACCCATGATGTCATCATGGGTTGCCTACCAGGTTGAGCTGCTCACCTACAAGCTATGAAAGGACCAACCCGCCATTTTGCCTCTCTCTTGCTCTCTGTTCTCTCTGCCTCCCTTTCTTTCCTGGGCCCCCTCACCATGTCTCTCTCTCTCTCCTTTTCCTCTCTCTCCTTCCACCTCCATCCAATTAAAGTCTCTTTCATATAATATCTGTTGTGTGCCTGTCATCATTTTTAAATAAATACTAACACCCTCTGCCCTTGCAACCTCCCCCCCCAAAGAAAACAAAAATGAGAATAAATAAAACAAAGCAGAAAAAACCATCTTGTTGTAGAAGCTGTAGTGCGTCTCACAGTATAACCCTTTGATGGACCATGCTTTCATGTCACAACCAACATATCTTTGCTAAACCAAAAGACAGAAACAAAATTTTCTCTCTTAAAAAAAAAAAGCAAAACCAACTTTTTTTCTTTAAAGTCACTACACTATCCACAGAGTTTTTTGCTTGCTTCCAAGCAGGAAGTCTGCTTTGCTTTGGAGGTTTCTGAGGTTCTGCTTTGGTTTGCTTCCGTTTTGATTTCTTTTTCCTGCGCTGGTTGTTAACCCCAGGGCTCCGAATGTCAGGCAAACTCGGGCTCTGACATCGACCTCCAATCCCCACCCCCTCCCCCACCCTGCCTGCGCTTGTGTATCCGTTCTTTTCTTTGCAATGTATCCTTCATGCCCTCCTCCATGGCGGTTGAGACAGGTGTGTCTACATAGCACAATCCTCCTGCCTCTGGAGGGCTGGGATCAGACATGGTTTCCCTGGTTAAGTGTAAGGTGGTTTGTTTGTTTTTCTCACCTAGACTAATGTGGCTGATGTGCCTATAATCTCAGCTCTTGAGAAAATGGAGGCAGAAGGATCAGAATTCAGGCTATGAGACCTTGTCCAAAGAGGTGCGGACCAGGAGGAGGGGAAGGAATTTTTCTTTATCCCGACTTCAAGCAAGTAGATGCCAACGGACTTAACACTTTCCTTCCCGGTTCTTTTTGTCTTGGAGTTTCCTGGAGATTGGATATTCAATCTCATCAAGTTTAGGAGAATGTAGCTATCATCTGAAATATGTTTTTATCCTCTCTTTTGTTTTCTTTCATAAGAGTTTTTTTTTTTTTTAAAGAGATAGGGTCTGAGCTGGGCATGGTGCCACATGCTTTTAATCCCTGTCTACAGACTGAGTTTCAGGATAACTAGTGCTACACAGAGAAACCTTGTCTCAAAAAGAGAAAGAGGGGACTTGAGCTGGATTCTACTTGGGAGGTAAAGCATTTACATAGCACGTGTGAGGCTCTGGGTCAATCTCTTGTACCACAAAGAGAGAGGTTGATTATTGGACGCAACACTATCAGTTATTTTTTTAAGATTTATTTATTGTCTGCATATGAGTTCTCTATTTGCATGTACACCTGCATGCCAGGAAGAGGGCATCAGATCATATTATAAATGGTTATGAGCCACCATGTGGTTGCTGGAAATTAAAATCAGGACTTCTGGAAGAGCAGACAGTGTTAATCCATCTCCCTAGCCCCTAGATTATTTGTTCTTAAAAGTCTTATGTTTCAAAACTGCTAGTGAAGGTTTTTGTTTTTTGTTTTTTTAATGTTTGTTTTATGGGTATGGGAGGTTTGCAGGCATTTATGACTGTGCACCATGTGCATGCAGTTCCTGTGAAGACCAGAAGAGGCCGACATATCCTCTGGAACTGGAGATACAGACTATGCGTGCTGGGAAGTGAACCCTGGTCCTCAGCAAGAGCTGAACCGTCTTCTCCGTCTCCTGCTAATAGGGTTTGCTCTAACACACAAATTAGAAGCTTGGAGTGAGTCGTACTTTGAGGACAGATTTAAAGCAGCCAATAATCTGGAGACAATTCCATGCCTTGCTGTTGAACCCTCCTGAGCTCTCTGCGTGGGATAAGGGGTACCCATTCCGACTGTGGGATTACCAACTCTTGTCGGTCCTGCGTGAGGTGCGGGGATGACTCTGTGGCTTCTTTTCCCAGCCTCACGTGTGTTCCAACTTTGCTTTCTGGTCTACCCACACATGAGCAAACAGCCTCCCTCCTACAGTCACAGTCATGAACATCTCCTTCCACAGGCTTTTCCTATCACGAGGGACTCTACCCTCACATCATGAGCCAAAATAATTGAGACCACTTGAAAATCCATCCTTCAACCCCTGGTCATGTTTCCCAGAGGATACCACGTAGAACAGAGTTGCGCTGTCTCTGCCAAGCTTTGTTCCAGTAGCAAACACACAGGCAAAACACACCATTGCTATTTCAAGCTACTAAGTTTGGAGTGACCGGCTAGCAATAGATAACTGTTACATCTCACTGTTATCCCAAGGGACCATGCAAAGGGACACACCCTCAGTGACAGAACTCTGAGCACCATGATGGATATTCATTCTACCAACAAAAAGTGAGTGATTCATGGCTAGTAACTAGTTGACCAATGTGCAGGGAGACTAGGAACACACATGACTAGAAAATAAGTACCAAGGAACTCTGGGTAATGAGTCTGTAACAGACCCCTCTGAACAGATGTAGAACATGAAAGTCCTTGCATTTTGTGTGACTGCTTACCAAAGAGCAGAATCAGCAGAAAAGAATTTTAATTATCATGTGACCTCCTCTGACTTCTTCAGCCAGCCTCTTTCCCCAGTGACTTCCACCATTGCCTCCAAGTTCTTTTTGTTGTTGTTGTTGGGTTTTTTGTTTTTGTTTTTTGAGACAGGGTTTCTCTGTGTAACAAGCCCTGGCTGCTCTGGACTCTCTTTTCGATCAGGCTGCTCACGGAGATCTGCCTACCTCTGCCTCCTGAGTGCTGGGATTACAGGTGTGCATCACTAAGCCCGGCCTGCCTCCAAAATTCTTGGGAAAAAAAAAAAAAGAGCACATCGGCAGAAATGGAAGATTTGCAAAAGCTTAGCAATATGGACTCACACAGGCCAGCTCAAAGATCAACCACAGGCCTCCAGGGCAGCCGATTCCTCAGGGGCTCAACCAGCCCAACGGTGACCGTTTTCGGAGGATGGCTTCCACATCAGAGGGGATGGTCACCTGTTCTGATTGCAGCAGATACTCTGTGGCTAGAGTTGCCTTCCTTACCCCAAACCTCTCCCTCCATGGGCTTCACTCTCAGTCGCCCATACTGCGTCGCCTCTGCCTTTATAGAGATGGGTTCCTGCCACAGAATTCACTAGTTAAGTAAGTCGTGTGTCTTCACAGAACTTGAGTTCGCGTATGGCAGATTCATCTACATTTCCAGCTCGACCTAGTGTCTCCGTGAGCTAGAACAGCATCCTCAAAGATCGCACAGAGCAATGGCCAGTAGACAGCCAGGATTCCCACCATCTGAACTTCGGGCCTTACCAGTCCTGAGCTCTTGGATCCCTAGGCAGCAGTGATTCCACTGAGAGCCACAGCCACAGTTCGAGAGGAAACAGGAAACAGAGAGCGTCTCTTCTTACTCTCACTGTTCCTATTTGCATTCTTTGGTTTTCATGAATCTTGGTTGGCACACTGTCATGCCACCTGTTAACTTCCTTCTGCCCTTTTCTTGGGCACAGTGGGTTTGTCGACTATCAACGGGCAACTGGGGTGCTGGTACACAGGGGGTGTATGTAGGGCTGTGTCTGGTAGGCAGCCATCCTCTGCTACTGTAGCTTACTTCTTCCTTGTCCTGTTAAAACTTAACTAGGAAGTACAACACAAGATCTCTCCAAGGTGGGTAAGACTGAGCTAGGAGTAACCCAATAAATGGGTCCTAATAAATGAGTTTTTTGTTTTATTTTGTTTGGTTTGGTTTTTTGAGACAGGGTTTCTCTGTGCAAATTTGGCTGTCCTGGACTTGCTTTGTAGACCAGGCTGGCCTCGAACTCACAGTGATCTGTCTGGCTCTGCTTCCCTGATGCTGGAATTACAGGTGTGCACCACCACACCCCACTCAAATGTGTGTCTTTGTATTTTAAGTTAGAATATCTGTTTTCACTGATGTAGCCAAGGTAGTTTAGAAAATTGTGAATGCCATTTCTTTCTTTCTTTCTTTCTTTCTTTCTTTCTTTCTTTCTTTCTTTCTTTCTTTCTTTCTTTCTTTCTTTCTTTCTTTCTTTCTTTCTTAGAGTTTTTCAAGACGGAGTTTCTCTCTGTAGCCCTGGCTGTCCTGGAACTCATTCTGTAGACCAGGCTGTCCTTGAACTCAGAGATCTGCCTGCCTCTGCCTCCCAAGTGCAGGGATTAAAGGCGTGTACCACCACCGTCCAGCTTGTGTATGTCACTTTTCTTTGATTAGCATGTTTAATGAATGAGGATTAGGGTCTCCAAGAACAAGGGAAAATTTGCCGCTGGTGAGTGATGCTATAGAGTTACAGCACAGGTGCCCCTCCTGAAGCGGTGGGTCACAACGTGAAATGCCCTACAAAGGCAGGTTGGCGGACAGAGAGCAACCCTTCTCCAATGGCAGAGCCGTAAAGCACCCATGCCAGAGAGTGGGGAAAGAGTGGCTGAGGGTGGTCACAGGCGATTTCCCCCACCCCTCAAAGAGAGTCTGGGACAGTACAAGCTGGCCCTAGGCTCTCCCTGTACCCTCTGGAGAGAACACGCTCACACTCTCTCTTTTTCATCAGCACATCTCAGCAGTAAATGCATCCTGCCTTCTCTTCCTGCTTCTTCAGTCCTTCATACCGATTTGGGAAATGTCTTCTCCATGTCACATGGAAGAGAGAAATCACAGCTCCGAGGTGTGGGCTGAACAGCTGAACGATGGTGATCCCCTTATAGAGACTAGACATCCAGGAGATGTAAGGCCTGACAGGGCTGGGGAATGTGTCATGGCTCTGTCAGATCTAGAAGCCTTGCATGTGAAAGGCCCAGTACATGTTGGAAGCAGGCAGACGGAAGGGAGGATAGAAAATCCTGGGGACTCAGTCAGGGAACCTCCAATTTGGCTTGGGTTTGGGCTCGCTGTCAGCGTTCAGGTTCTGCATTCTAAAAAGATGACAGCCTGCCCTTCGGAGGGCCAGTGTTAGAAAAAGAGGTAAAGTCCGGGACTCACAGCAGAGGGCGCCATAGAGCTAACCGGCTTCTGAGCCCGCAAAGGTTCCAGCATTCAGGTAATTGAGAAGGCGCCTGTAGCATATCCTGCCGCGGAATTAAAGTAAATCTGAACCCACAGTGCTTCACCTTGAAATGTCACTACCTTTATCCTAAACGACAAAGAACACAGCATAGAAGGGTAAAGAACAAATTATTTACTTTGTGGCTCATGCTTACAAGCCCATTACTCAAAGGAGCAAGCAACAAGCTGCTGTTTTATGGAGTGGACGTTTCATATCTCCATGTGAGCGAGGTGAAGCTATCGTCAGATACATTCTTCTGAAAGGTGATTTGTTGTCCTTGTTGGGTTTTTGTTACTGTTTTGTAAGACATGGTTTCTCTGTGTAACCTTAACTGTCCTGGAACTCACTCTGTAGACCAGGCTGGCCTGGAACTCAGATCCGCTCGCCTCTGCCTCCCAAGGGCTGATAAAATTCTTAAAAGCAGATGAAAATACACACTAAAGGCTTTCGTTAACCACTGAGAAGAGCCAGTTTCACGTCCCACCCAGCATGCAGTGGTTCTGACAACGCAGGTTACTCGTGGGACTTGACTGGCTCAAAGCAAAGGAAAATAAAAATCGCGTTCAAGTCGACATTTAAAAAAATAGGTTCCTTTTCTGTTTTTCACCTTTGAGCTTCCTGTCTTAAACGGGACGGCGATATTTACCGAACACGGCACTTAGCGGCGCAGTCAGTGCCTCTTGTCTGTCTTTGACCCCTTTATTGAATTTCCCCCTTAATTTCCTTTCCTAATTTTTTCGTTCTGTTTTGGTTCCTGAGACAAGGCCATACCGTGTAGGGCTGTGCGGCAGCAGATGCCCAACCCTCTTGCCTCGGCCCCTCCACTCCGTTATCCTCCTTAGATAAACACTGTCCCCTCACTCCCGCCCCCCCCCCATCAGCTGCTCTCCTGTGCAGTCCTTACCTGCAGCTCACGTCAGGGCCCCTGGACCAATGCGTGGCCGCTGCAGCCCTCCATCTATTCTCATGCACCACGTCGACTGAATCTCTTTTCTCTGCTCTTCCAGAAGAAAAAAAAATTGTGTGGCCCACGCAGATTAGAGTCATTAAATACCACTCTTGGTTATTGATGTGGAATGTTGGAAACACAAAGATAAAAAGCTGGGGGGGCGGTGTCCCCGCAGATAGAAAGTAAATTCATGACTGGGAAGTCGCTCTGCGGGTTTACTGCTGTTGCTGTTTGTTTTTGATAATGTGCAATTAGAGAGATCTGTGAAGATCGCTTTAAGGAGTCCACGTCCTGCTTTCAGAGCCGGTTGGCCGAGGTGTAGATCAACTCGGAGACTGACTGTCGCCTTGCTATTGGATTACAGCTGTATTTCTGACGAGTGTGGCAGCTGTATCATCACTTTGATCACCCAGGAACCCGCAGCGTCTCTTTATGCTAATAAATAAAACATTCTTCGTTAAATATTTCCTAGTAAGCAGGGCCAGACCTGCAATGTCCCTCCCCCTATATGTTACAAAGTAAAATGATCTAACGGTAATCAAATCAAATCAAATCAAATCATGTCTAGGAGTTTTATAGGCAACTAATAGCTACGTTTGCAAAGTGCACATCAGATACCAATTGAAGGGTACTCTTCTCTTTAATATAATGCACTATGCATATTTCACCAACTGTCTCATGATATCAAATGAATTTAACAAGGCGATTATGTAGGTCAAATTACTTTGTAAGTTCTTTCAAGAATGGCTTTTAGACCTATTATGACTTTTAATGGTGCAATTTGTTAAATGATTGGCATTTCTAGAGTCCTACTTGTGAGTGCCCAGAGTGCCTGTCAGAGATACTTGCCTGGCTGGCCATCTATTTTTACACCCCTTCTCACTCTCAGCAATTTTGGAATAAAATGGACCATGAAAGGGTCGCTTCCTGGGGCTTACTCCTCACTTGTAATTGCTCAAACAACTTCCTCACTGTCAAGATATAATTTGAATATCCTAATTTCAGATAATCTTCTGACCATTAAGTCCATGTGAATAATGTTCTGAGAATTCTTCTTTTCCTCTTTTCCCTTAAATATTAAATATGGCCCTGCTTTTTTATATTAAGAGCTAGGGAGCAAATTTTGGTTGTTGTTGTGTTTAGTTATTTTTTGGGGGGGGGGATTTCAAGATAAGGTGTAGCCTTGGCTGTCCTGGAACTCGCTTTGTAGACCAGGCTGGCCTTGAACTCACAGAGCTCCTCCTGTGTCTGCCTCTCCATGTACTGGGATTACATGCGCCACCTCACCCGGTTGCTAATTTTTTTAAAGGACTATTTTCATTTTATGTGTATGGATTTTTGTCTGCATGTATATATTGCATCATGTGTGTGTTTGGGACCTGCAGAGGTCAGAAGACGGGAATCAGACGCCCTGGGATCGGAGTTACAGGTGATTGTGTGTGAGCTGCCATATTGGTGCTGGAAATCAAACCAGGGTCCTCTACAAGAACAGCTAGTGCTCTTAGTTGCTGAACCATTTCTCTAGGCTCCAAGTTAAAACTTTTAAAAGATGAGTTAGCTCTTTTGTTATGCTTCCTGTATAGTGGCGCCAAAGAGAAAAGTGAATGAGCTATCATCAAAATACTGTTTGTCCATGGAGCATTGTCTCGTCTGTGTGGGTCATTGGCAGATTGATACTTCAGTTTTACTCACTTTACTGTTCAAGGTAAAAATTATTGAAAATTATGTAGTAATTCCCCATCTTCCCTTCCTTCCTCCCTCTCTCTCTCCCCCCCACCCCTCTTTCCTTTCTGATCTTTTTGTTCTTGATTTGTTTTAAAAGAGTCTCTCTTTATAGTCCTGGACGGCTTGGAACTCACAGATAGCCACCTGCCTCTCTCTCTCCTGGAGGCTGGGATTAAAAGTGTGAGCCACCATGCCGGGCTTTGGCTGGTCTTAAGCTGCTGGGCTCGAGTTGTCCTCTGCCTCTCAGCCTTCGAAGCAGCTGAGAGAACAGGTAAGTCCTATCGGGGCTGATGCATGGTAATTTCTCTCCCTCTTTTTTATAAAAAAATTATATTCATTTGTTTTAATGTGCATGAACATTTTGCCTACATGTATGTATATGTACCATATATGTTCTTGGTGCATAAGAAGGTCAGGAGGGGGTATTGGGTTGCCTGGAGTTATGCATGGCTGTGAGCCACCATGTGGGTGCTGGGAACTGAACCCTGGTCCTCTGTAAGAACAGAAAAGTTCTTAACCTTCAAGCTGTTTTTCCAGCCCCTTATGCTTGGTTCTTGATCTCTACTCTTTTTGTTTTGTTTTGTTTCAGAGACAGGGTTTCTCTGTGTAGCCCTGGCTGTCCTGGAGCTCAGCTGTGTAGACCAGGCTGGTCTTGAACTCACAGAGATCTGCCTGTCTCTACCTCATCAGTGCTGACATTAAAGGCTCACGCCACCGCCACCCAGCCTCGATTTCTACTCTTCAAAAGTTATTGTATAAAGTGACTCAGCATGCATTTATGAGAACATTCACTTTAAAAGACAGCATCTCAATAAATAATTTTTAAAAAGCCAAAGCCTCTTTTTAACTATACCTTTAGTGTTTGCATAACACTCCCCCCCACCCTCCATTAAAGGTCTACAACCTTTAACCTTAGTACTGTCTGGCAATTGATTCATCACAGAAGAAGTCTTGGTTTCCCATAGTACCGCTCTGCAAAACAACATTCCGGGCAGGAGCGACAAAACATCTGGGAGCCTGTGGTTTTGTTCTCTTGATGCGCTTCCTCTGGCATGACGTGGATGACAGCCCCTTGGCCTCTGAGGTCTATAGTCACAGCTCAGAAATGAGGCTGACTACCTGGACGTCCATTGTGTTGTCCTGAGAGCTCCTGCGCTCACAGTGCACATTCTCGTGCTCATCTTCCTTGCCTTCAGTGAGCTGTAAGGAGGACCAGACTGAAGACAGAACACGGAAGTCTGCCTGCGTGTCTGGTTGGAGTCACTACAGAACAGTGTTATTTAATTTTTCCACTTCTTGCACTTCAATGGATGTGATGCTCACAATCCTCTCTAAGCTCATCAACCACAAAAACTTAATTAGATATCATATCTCCTTG
Organism: Pachyuromys duprasi; assembly: GCA_028658305.1. NCBI lineage: Eukaryota > Metazoa > Chordata > Mammalia > Rodentia > Muridae > Pachyuromys > Pachyuromys duprasi. The sequence continues at coordinate 22,565,294 of CM053757.1, forward strand.
GTTTAAAATAGTATTTAATTTTACATAATGTGTTCAGCCAAAATATTAAGATTCCCTAAACAGAAATGTTCCCTCTATTTTTTTCCCTAGGGCTTCTCTTTCAATTTTTTTGTAGCTTTTAAAAAAATTATTCTCCTTAAAGTATGATTTCGGCAGTTTCCCTCTGTGAAACATCACTGGGTCCCCAGCTACCACTACTTAATTGACGATGTAATCCCCACTTAGTGACTATGCCGTCTCCCGGATACCAAGCGTGCAGGAGTAAATATTAACATTCGTGGTAAATGTGCTCTGCCTCTTATTCCTTTCCCCCCACAAGTTGTCTTCCTGCTCCTCCGAGTGTCATCTGAAGTGAGATTATATTAACTGTGCCTTATATGGGGTTTGGAGTGCTGGAGTTGAAATTAATGGGCAAATATCCTTTTCACTTACAGACTAAATGAGCACTCCGTCTTTGAGCCATACCCAGGTGTGACAGAAAGACACAGGCAGAGGGACAAAGCCAGCTAAGAATGCTCCATGTAGGACCAAATGCAAGCACTCTGCGGCTTGGTGAGAAAATAAAAGGACAAGAAGGAAAAGAAAATTTTAGAAAAAGACCCCAGAACACGAAGTGTGGGAATATACAAAGTGACCCTGATTCCCTTCGTAGATGTTGCCAGAAGGTCCCAACCTATTCGATGGTAGTATTTTATCCTTTTCTTATTTGACTCCATCTGTATGATGGCACAAAAGACAGCCCCAGACCCACAGAACTGAAAGCAGTAGTAAAGTCAAGCCCATGCGGAGAAATTTTTAAATTGAGATATAGTAATTCCACATACACAATCAATGAATAATCCAGTGCCCACTATGATGCCCAACGGTGGTCCCTGGCAACTGGGACTGCTCACACACCCGCCTCTTGTTCTTCACAAGATATATAAATTGTAAGCTGTAGTCTCTCCGCTATGCTATAGGGGTAGGTATTATGGTAAGTGAAACAAGCCAGGTAGAAACTTGTGAGGAGAGAGGAAGATTGTCTTTGCTTCCTTGCGGAAGTGTTTACGGCTCCCTAAAGAAGCGTTTGTTTGCCGAATTACAGCAGAGGGCAGTAGAGACTATCACATGGCCCTGCTCTAGGGTTCCGTGAAGCTCAACAGCCTCTGATTGTCCTGGCCACAGGTCTCCGTCACCAGGAATGTTTGGTACCCATAGGTCGCAAACATCTCAACTTTTCTAAATGACAATCTCTCCCGACCATTTTCCTGGTGTGATGTGTTTTTTCTGAGATATTGCTTTGGGGACACCGTCCTTCTTCTCCTTATGTACGCAGCGGGTTCCACTGCGCATGTCCCCATTAGCGCTGACACATTTGTGCACATAGATGTGCATGTATCATTTTTTTTTAATCAAAACTAGAAGGAGAAATTATTACATAACCCACGATCAGGTCCCTACTGAGGGACCTGTCATGGCGATCCTGAGGGGGTTTTGCGAACATCTGTTCAGAGTCAGTCCCCCACGAAGAAATTATTCTTATGCTCATTTGAAAGACAGATAAAGAAAGGGCCAGACTGGTAAGACAACCCGGGGCAGAGATGCCAAAAGCAGTCTCCTTCAGCGACAGAATGCTCCCCAGCCCGGCTAGCAGAAGCTTCCGGCCAGAGCATTAGTCACCTGTTACTCCAAAGACACTGAAGAAAATCCGAAGAGCCTGCTCCCCACATCTCTTCTCTCCAGCAGCGCGCGAGAGAGAAGCTTCCAGGCCTCACCCTGTGCAGAACCAGATCGTGCTGGCTGATGCAGAAGGCATTTGCTCTAACTGGGTCTCAAGCATGAGATTCTGCCCTTAGCAGAGAGTCCACAGATAGAGCTCCCAAGGCGACAGTATGTCCGAGGACATTCTTTTGCAGAAGGTTCCAGAAATGATCCCTTTTCAGGATAAGACTCTCTGTTTGATCTAATTCTACATTCTGGTCCATTCTTCTCCACTGAGGGTTTTGGTGTAGCAACACTTGAAAACTCGGGTTTGTGAGATCTGTCTTTCTCTACAGGGTAACTCAGTTCCTTTGGTTTACATAGCCACTTGTTCACCTCAGTCTAACTATGGAGTCTCAGGAGTTTATCTAAATTCCGGGGCCTGCCTGACACTTGTTCTCTTTCCATTGTCTTCGCTGGCTGGCGTCTGGGTGATGACCACTGTCTCACCCAGGCCTTGGACCAAGGATGAAGGATGATGCCAGGTGGTCCTTATTTTTAGAACAAGACTAATCAATCCCAGGCCTTCCTCCTTGGCTTATGGGAGTCACCTTACGTGGTTCCTGTGTCACCTGGCGTGCTGGGAGCTCTGAGAGCTGGTCTCAGGTGCATCGGCTAACTACACAGCCATTTTTGTCCTGGCTCTGCTATGCTCCATGGGCTTTGGGTTTTTGCTCTTGCCTGGTCTCCTACTCCCTTTCCCCCCCCTTCTCTAGCCTGAGAAGTTTCTGAAGCCTGGCTGAACCTCTTCTTTCAAATCTGCTGCTCCAGCCTTTTATCCCTGGGGGTTGGGCTTTGAAATGCAGGAGATTTTTCTCATCCTTCTACAGTGACATCCCTTCCCTGAGGCAAAGATGCCACCTGGTCTTGATGACTGAGCATGAGGGGGTGGGGGTGGAGACAAGGAAATGTTGGGAAGGAAAAAAAAATTCACCGAAAACCCTAAATATTATTTTAGTATCCATGCACAATAAAATGAATCTAAACGTAAAATAAAAATAGGGAAGCCAGAATAAAGAACATACAATAGAAAGGAAAAACCAAGTCCAGGGTAGAGAAAAATCCTATACCATACAGTAGACACGGGTAAGCAGTAATTATGCTTAGATTTGTCTCTTGGTTTCCTGCCTGCTGGCAGAGGGTGTTGGGACAGTCAGTTTATGCTTTTGTTTTCAAAACACAGAGAACACATGGACTCATTATCAGGCTTTTCTTTTGCTCTGAATTCAGCAAGGACCGTCACTTGCGACCTTCCGGCAACCCCAGAGGGAATGGCGACTTTGTCATCATGCCAATCCCAAACTGAGCTCAAAAGGCTCTTCGGTTCCTGCTCACTCCACACATGAAGCCTGAGCTCACGGCAGTGCTGCCCAGCACGCTTGCTTGCGTGGTTTTTCCGTTGTATTTTTACATCTTTAAGCATTAAATGTTTGGAGTGATGAAAAGCACACACAGGAGAAGAAAAGGGAATTTGAATGTATAGGTTCTAGAACTGAACCCTCACCAGTGGATGTCCCAAACCTCAGATAGCATTTGAACCCTCAAACTTAAGTTTTTCCCTAGGTCGGCTGCATCTTCACACAACGCCCTGTCATTCAGTGCTTCATGTACAAAGCCACCTTGGCACCATGACCCTTGCACTCTGAGGCCATCGCTAAGTCGAACGGGCTTGCTCACATTCAATAACCAAGATGGCCATCAATTAGCCTATGCAGCACGCCCACAATGCAAGAAAAGAAAAGATTACCTTTTAAGTGGGAGGCAATGGGTTGGCATGCTTAGAAAAGGTGCGCAGTTTAAACACTATGACCTGTTTCTTTCTAGGACTTTCCATCTGATATTTTTGAACTAGGGGCGATTATAAGTAACTAAAACTCTGAAAAGTAAAACCACAGAAAAAGGGTTGACAACTGGTCTGGGAAGATGGTTAATGGTTAAGAGTGCTCGCTACTCTTTCGGGGGACAGTTCAGTTCCTAGCACCAAATCAGGTAGTTCACAACCACTTGCAACCCTTGGGGACCTGACATTCCTTCTGGACTCCTTGTCATTCTCACACATGTGCACACACAGACATACCCATGCATATTAATTGTATGCATGCATGTATGTATGTATGTATGTATGTATGTATGTATTTAAAGACAGAATCTCTGTAACTAGCCCTGGCTGTGCTAGAACTCACTATGTCAGCCAGGCTGGCCTTGAACTCACAGACAGCCACTTGCCTCTGCTTCCCATCTGCAGGGATTAAAGGTGTGCGTCACTACACCAGACTCATAAATACATATTAATAATATATTATATAATATATAATGTATAATACATATTATATATTTAAATATACCTATTTAATTAAGGGTAGCTACCATACTAGAGAAATGGTTCAGCCTTTAAAAGCTAGGCTCAAACCAAAAAAGATAACTATCAAAGCGAAAAATCTGTTGACCTCCCCTATTCCCAACTGTCCTCCCTCCCTAGAATAGTCTGGAAGCTTCCAGAGATGGTCTGCGTTTTATCTATGCATGAGAACCTCCCAGGTTTCTAATGTAAACGTGCCATTCTTTACCAGGCTTTCCTGTTTGCCAGAGATCTATAGATAGTTCCTATCAGACCCTTTCTTAAATGGTTAACAAAGGATTTCATGACATAGGTAATCTGCATTATTAAATGAGCCCCTACTGAGATTCATTTAGGCCATTTACAATCAATTGCTTTTTAAAATGACGCTGTAATGAGTTACCTTGTACATACTTCTTTGAATAAACAGAGAAGTGCATCTATTTACTAAAAACCTGAATGTAGAATCATTTAAAGAGAATGAACATTTTCAATTAGAAAAAAAAAATCATTGCTGAATTGCACTCCAGAAGGCTGAACAATTAGCTGTCCTGTCAACAGTATCTGAGAGTGTCTGCTTTAATCCCTCTTGCAAGAACAGCATACAATCTTCTGTTATTGTTGTTTTATCTTTATTTATTCCTTTCTTGATTGTTGTCCCTGCTTCATTTACAATGCTTAAAGCCAGGACCCACCGGGTTTGGTACCAGGCAGAACCCACGGCAATATGAAAGTGTGGAATCCCTTGCTCCACTAGGAATTTTAAGGCGGTAACAGGTCTCTGAGCACTGGGGCCAGCTACAGAGCTGACCTTGCACACAGGGCGGAACAGCGAGGGAATGCCAGGGAATCATTAAAAATGACAAGCCTGAGACTTCCGTCTGGAGGGGAACACGCGGAAAAGGACTGTCAAGCCTTTCTTGCTCACAGCTTGTCGCTTCACAACATGGGGAACAGATGTGCTGTTTGGGGCAGCTCAGCACACGGAGCACGCAGAAATCTAGTGAGGAACTTGCTTTGGGGAGCGTTTGGCTCCGTGCGGCTAAGCCGGGCTTGGGTCAGAGGACTCTGTTAGGCCTGCACTACAGGCTAAGCGGGAGCCGGGCACCCACGCAAGCGCCTTCCGGGGGCGCGGCTGGGTCGCGAACCTCCTGCGGGCTTCTGGACCTCCGAACAGCCTGTCGCCGGGCCAAACAGCCGGGTTTAATCCTCCAGCTCTCCGCCCACCTTGGTGGAGGGCAATGAGCAGCCGTCCTTGAAGCCCTGGAGCTCCCAGCCCGCTGTGTTTGGGCAAAGGAGGTGGGGCTCCGATCGCCAAGGAGTGGGGGGAGGGGGAGTTAACACACAAGAGGCTCTAGATCGTGGGGAGTCCGGGGGTGGGGGGAGCGGCATGGAGGTCTGAGAGGACCTGGGGCGGGGAGGCAAGGAGTCTGGGTGGGGAGCTGGGCAAAGTGAGGACTGGGGAGTGGGGGTTGACAGGGATGTCTGGCACCCTGCGCTCACACTGCAGTGACTGAAGGCGTTGGCTCCCCACAAGTGATTACTCCAGACCGCACCCTCAGCGCAGACCCAGGCCTAGGTCTTGCAAGCACACATCTCCTAGCTCGAGCTGCTTTGGCAGCTGAGTAGGCTCTCATGGCTGCCCAGTGTGGCCCACCTAGGGTTCAACCTTGCATCCTGATGTCCCAGGGAGGGCCTGGGCCTTACCACCCACCCGACCTGACCTGTAGAATTACTTTGAAAGTTCCAATGGCCTCACAGGTCTGCTCCAAGGTGGAGGGGCCAAATCTGGTATTGGCCTGCTTGCTGGCAGAGTCCCAAGGGGCACAGGACATCATAGGGCAAAAGACAGCACTAGCTGGGTGTGGGAGGGGAGTGAGGGGAAGGGGCGCACGCCTGTAATTCCAGCACTCAGAGAGGCAGAGGCAGGCAGATCTCCGTGAGTTCGAGGCCAGCCTGGTCTACAAAGCGAGACTGGGATAGACAAGGCTACACAGAGAAACCCTATCTCTAAAAAACAAACAAAAGACAGCACTAGAGTGCACACATGTCTTCTGGTCTCCCTTACAAAGGGACAGCATGCACCACTGGGTCCCCCTGACTGGGCTTCTGTAGCCCTAACAGCCTCCCAGAATTTCTTCAAGCCACCACGGTGGATTAGGTTTTAGTGTTCTCAGTAGTTCACAGCTTGGGTGTGAGTGTGTGGGTGTGTGTGCGATGGTGGTTGTATATATGTAGTTGGTGGTTTTATGCATGTGTGTGGTGGCTGTATGCATGTGTGTGGTAGTAGCTGTATGCATGTGTGTGGTGGTGGTTAGCTCCAGGGCTTGGGCATCCAGCAATGTGCCAGATTTCTTTTGCAATATTCTGCAAATAGGCCATATATTACGTACAACTTTGGCGGTACAGCCCCTGGGATTTCCCCCATAATTATAGTTTCTCTTTTCAGGCAAAAAACGCTTGTAGCCTCCTGATGACTCAAAGCCCTCCTTTTTTTGAGTCAGACATAGTGGTACACATCTGTAATCCCAGCACTCAGGAGGTTGAGGACAGGACTACCAGTGATCATAAGTTCTGGACCAACCAGGGCTGCTTAATGAGTCTGCGAGGAAACCAAAGCCCAGCAAAGCAGAAGCATAGCCTGGGAACAGCAAGCTGCTCCCACGTAGGGCTCCAATCCGCCGCCAGGACCTGTCCTGTCACCCAGTCCCAACCCCTTCCTGCCCACCGTCTTGTTGGAGTAAAGATAGTTTTCTGCTTCTTCCTCAAAGAAACTATTAGACGCTAATTAGAAATCAATTTTTAAAAAGACTTATTTATTATTTATACAGTATTCTGCCTGCATGTATGCCTACACGCCAAAAGAGAGCACCAGATCCCAGTATAGATGGTTGTGAGCCGCCATGTGGTTGCTGGGAATTGAACTCAGGAGCTTTGGAAAAACAACCAGTGCTATTAACCTCTGAGCCATCTCTCTAGCCTCCCCCCCCACCCTTTTTAGGTTTGCCTTTTATATTTAATTCTGAGCTAGCATATGTGTGTGGGTGGGTGGGTATGAGCACCTGTCTCTGGTGCCCAGTGCGTCCAGAAGCAGGCATTCGGTCCCCTGGAGTTGAAGTTACAGTGTCTTGTAAGCCACCTGATGTGAGGGCTGGGAACTGAACTCTGGTCCTGAGGAAAAGCAGCGAGGCCTTTTAACTGCTGAGCTATCTTTTTGCCCCATAAATGATTTTTTAAAACAAAACAAAACACTAACAACAAAAACATTGTCCCAGCTGGGAAGTGGTGGTACATGCCTTTAATCCCAGCACTTGCGAGGCAGAGGCAGGTAGATCTCTGAGTTCGAGGCCAGCCTGGTCTACAGAGTGAGTTCCAGGACAGCTACACAGAGAAACCCTGTCTTGAAAAAACAAATAAGCAAACAAACAAAATGGAAAACAACAAAGAACAAAAACAGCAACAACAAAACTCCCAATGTTCCCAGGGTCTGGAGAGATGGCTCGGCAGTTACCAGCACTGGCTGTTCTCCCAGAGGACTCGGTTTGACTCTCAGTACCCACGTGGCAGCTAACAAACACCTGTAACTCCAGTCTTTGGGGCTACAACAACCTCTCCTGGACTTTTAAGGGTACTGCGTGCATGTGGTTTAGACAATATGCAGGCAAACACCCCAACACAAAGCATAAAGTGAAAAAAAAAGTTCTTGGGATTGGGGCTGGAGAGATGGCTCAGAGGTTCTGCCTGCTCTTCCAGAGGACCTGAGTTCAATTCCCAGCAACCATATGGTGGCTCACAACCATGTAGAATGAGATCTGGTGCCCTCTTCTGGCATGCAGGCATACATGCAGAAAGAACATTGTATACATAGTAAGTAAACAAATCTTTATATAAAAAAAATGTTTTTGGGAATCACGAAACATTGAGTATGTGAAATAACGTAAATGCATATATGTTCTTCTCTAGCTGGGATGCCTGTTTCCAAAACACTTTAAAAAATGTTTGCATCAGCACCAAGCCTCTTAGGAGCTAGGTCAGGGCAGCATGTCAGAGTGGGCAATCCTCTTGCAATGTTAGCTCTCCCTCCTGACCAGAGGTCATCCACTGCCTCTTCTGGAGCCAGGTGACAAGTTCAAAGCCAAAGTATCTGGAGGAGGCTGGAGGGAGGTAGACAGAGAGCACCGTGGGCAGGAGAGCAGGTGGTCTTCCAGAGCGCACACCACCGTTTCCTTTTCTTTTTTCCATCTTTGACAAGAGGCTGCTAGGAAATCCATCTAGCCTAGAGTTCCTGGTTCTCTCTCTCCCTCTGTCTGTCTGTCTGACTATCTGTCTCTGTCTTTCTCTTAGTCAAAATCTTCTCCTTCAGAACAGTTTCTGTGATTAGCTGCCCATCACCAGGGCTCCAGGCAGGGCCTCTCTTCATGCACTCCTGTGCATGTCCCTCTACACGTGCATGTGTGGGACATCAGATTATGCTCAGGCCACAATTCTCACCACTGCAAACTGCGTGGAGGAAGGGCTGACAGAAACATGTAACTCAAATGTTGGCCTATTCCAGAAGCAAAGAGACCAGCTCAAGGTCAAGGCATTACCTGGTGGTAGCACCGGGCCTCAGTCTCACCTCTGCTTCCCTGTTAGGGATGACTTGAGTGTCCTGAACCCTGCACGACTCTCTTTTAGTTCCCTGTCTGACCCTTGGACCTGCCACCTCATTTCATTCAGGTCTCAGGGCTGGCTTGCTTTAGAAGCTTCTGGAGCCTGTTGGGGACCCTTGTGGCACAGTCTGGGCCCTGTGGTCCTGCTTCCAGGCCTGTTTCTTGTAGCCACAAGAGAGACTTGCCTTCTGAGACAGAATTTCCTATGTAGCTCTGTAGGCCTGGCTGTCCTGGAATGCACTATGTAGACCAGGCTGACCTTGAACTCACAAAGACCACCTGTCTTGCACATAAGCAACTCTCCTGCCTCTTAGACTCTGGAATCAGCACTCTCTGAGGGTGCCCTTTCTCACCACTGACCATGGCACTTGCACCCTGTTACTGGCTCCCCCGCCCCCTTTCCTGTCTCACTTTCCATTCCAGGGCACCGGCATTTTTGGCCAGTAAATTTCTCCTTCATCATTTCTATTGAGCCTGGTCCCTGGACATTCTGTTCTCTTGGTCAACATGTCTGCTGGATCCTACTGAAGTTCTCCATGGCACAGGCGGTGTGGATGTATATGAGTGTATATGTGTGTTCATTTTCCCCCTTTTAAGAACTTATTTTATTTATGTCTTAGTTACTTTTCTATCTCCATGATAAGATACCATGACCAAGGCAACTCATAGAAGAAACAGCTTATTGGGCTTACAGTTTCAGAGGGTGAGTCCATGACCATCATGGCAGGAGCATGGCTCCAGGCAGGCAGAGGCACAGGAGTAACAGCTAAGAGCTTATATCCTGATCTACAAGCCCAAGGCAGAGAGAGCTAACTCAGATAGCATGGGCTATTCTCAAATCTCATTCGTCAGTGACACACCTCCTCCACCAAAGCCACACCTCTTAATCCTTCCCAAACAGTTGCACCAACAGACTCAGCGCTCTAGTAGAGGAGCCCACAGAGGCCATACTCATCCAAACCACCACAATGTGTACACGCGTTGCTTGCGTATGCACGTACGCGTGCGTTTTCTGTGCATGCCTGGTACCTGTCAGAAGAGGGGATGGGATCACCTGAAGCTGACGTTACAGAGGGCTGCAGTCTGTCGTGTTGGTGCTGGGAACTGAACCTGGGTCTTTTTCAAGAGCAGCAAGCTCTGGTAACTGCTGAGCCATCTCTCCAGCTCTACCGTGTGCCTTCCTGCCCCCTGTAACCTGAGGATAAGTGCTAGGCAACCGTTCTATCACTACATTCCTCTTCTTCTCCTCCTCCTCCCTTCTCCTCTTCCCTTTCTTCCTTCTCCTTTTCTTCTTCTTCTTTCCTTCTTTTTCTTCAAGTTTTATTCCTGTGTCTGTGCGTGTTCTTGCCATGAACGTCCCTGGAGACCAGAAGGGGACATCTGATCCCCTGGAGCTGGAGTTACAGGTGCTTGTGAACCACATGACATGGGTGCTGGGAACTGAACTTGGGTCCTCTGGAAGATTAGTAAGCACTCTTGCAAGATGAGCCATGTTTTCACCCCCAGTCCTCTTCTTTATAACAAAAATATAATAATTGCATGTATTTGTAGCATACGGTGTGGCATTTTAATATAGGCACACACGATACATAAGCGAATTTACATGCCTATCACCTCAGCTACTCACCATTTCTTTGTGGTGAAAACATTTGAAATTTCTCCTTCGCAATTTTGGAATGTAAACATATTAGCTCAACTGCAGCCATCTTGCTGTGAGTTTAGCACTCAGGCTCCTGGCTGTCTTATTGACAGGATGCAGGCATTCCCCACACCGAGCTGTGGTACCAACCTGTCCACTCAAATTCCACGAGTTCAGCTGATAATCCCTGCATTCGTCTCCCTGTGTCTGGCCTAGTCATTTAGCACAATACCTGCTTCCGGTGCACCTGACAGGATTGACTTCCTTTTCAGGGCTCAGCAGTATTTTACGATAACCGTATTTCTCATCATGCCTCTCCAATCATAAACATTTATGTTGCTTCCTGGGAAGCCTGCTGCAGTGGACATGGGGTCTCATCACCCCATGCATCTAGGGACAGACCCAGGCCCTTGTGCACTAGAGCCTGGCTCTCTGCCACTGAGCTAAAGCTGTGACCCCAAGAAGGGTTGCTCAGTATGGTCACAGGGAGAAGGGAAAGTATGTTTTCACTCTGACGCTTTGACATTTATAACTCATCATCTCTACCTAGAAGGTTCCAGATGCTGTCCTTCCCCTTTCAGCAAGAGGTTTCACTACAGAATCTGGCAGAGAAAAAGGGCCCTAGCAGGCAGTCATAGCCCAGAGGCAGTGAGTCACCAAGCTGCCTGCCATTACAAGGCCTGGCTCATCAACTGGTCCAAGCAGGCGTCAGCTCTCAGGCCCTGCCTTCTCTCCGCTGAACTGACCTGGCTTCTGTCACCCACCACGGTCCCCCAGCACTTTGTGCAGTGTGGCTACAGAGGCTGAGGAGTGGCCGTGCTTAATGGGGATCTCAATTTGTTCATTACTGGAAAAGCTGTCGGTGGTGACATGTAGGGACATCCATTTTAATTATGGCAAAGGGCCTCCTTATTAATTATTTAGATCCAAGAGAAAATAATACATTGAAAACAAGAGAAAAAAAGTGGCCTCTTCTGCTTCGAGTATTTTGACACCAGGCCATTGTAGCGTATGCTCACAGATACACACGGTATACATACTCAGAACCTATGAACACTGAAGTCCACATGGCCCATTGATTCTGTTCCTCTAGCATATAAGAATGATGTCATTTAAAAAGGAATGAAGCAGCAGACATGAAATGCTGGCTGTGGCTGAGAACAAGCTGTAGGAAATCAAACTGAAAAGTCGTAGGTCTTGGAAGCACATTTAGTTCATGTAACTGGTCCCCTTTCTGAACTCTGGTTGCTCTGCAGACATAGGCAAGACAAGGTGAAGACAGGAAATCCTGCCAATCATTTAGGGGAAAAACACCTTCCGAATGGTGACAAAGTGCCTCCTTGGGCACTCCAGGCGCTTAGCCGATTCTTCACCTGTTCTTTGCCCTGTGGCACAGCCATTCACCCATGAGCACTTCATGTTCCTAGTCTCTATTCTGAGTTCTGAAAATTGCAGGCAAGTGTAGTTCATTTAAAAACTGCAGGGCTGGCTGCTGGCGGCGCACACCTTTGATCCCAGCAAGAGGCAGAAGTAGGTGGACCTCTATGAGTTTGAGGCCAGCGCCTGCCTGGTCTACCCTCCAGACCTTGGTGTCCAAAAAACTCCAATATGGCTAGGGTGTAGCTCAATGGTGGACCACTTGCCTGACATGCACCAAGGCCTTGCTCATCCCTGCACTGAAAAGCAACAACAAAAAAAAACCAGGAACTACAGAAAGAAAGCTACAGCACGCAGTGGTAGGATCATGGCTGTGTTCATCTTGTGCGTTGTTCTAACTCTTGATTTAATGAGAATATATTCACTTCTGCAGGAGAGATGGCCTGGCAGTTAAGCGTGGCTGCTGCCCTTACAGAGGTAGGTCCCAGGTTCGGTTCTCAACATCCACGTGGAGTGACTCACAATCACCTTTAACTTCACCCCAGCAGGATCTGATAGGGTACCAGCACTCATGTCACATGCCTACCCACAGACACAGGCACACATGAGTAGAGTTGAAAATAACACAATTCCCCAAAAATTAACTTCAAACTGGGCATGGTGGCACATGCTTTTAATCCCAGCTTTCAGGAGACAGAGGCAGGTAGATCTCTGTGAGTTCAAGGCCAGCCTGGTCAGCATAGAGAGTTCTAGAACATAGAACATAGAGAAATCCTGTTTCAAAAATAATTATTTTTACTCCAAAAATATATTCACATGCTTTCAAAAAGTCTTTAACTCTTAACACAGTTCACAAAATGAGAGCCCCCTTCCATGTCAGCATTCTCCCCTCAGCTGTGAACTTGTGAAACTTCAGTTTGGTGCCTGTCTTTGCAGATGCTTGTCTCATGTGTCCTCCTAATTTGCCCCACAGAACACGGGTGTGTGTGTGGGGGGGTGTGGGTGTGGGTGTGTGTGTTTGTGAGTGTTTTATTTTTTTATTTTTTTTCTTATTTACTTTTTATTCATAATCATAAACTTAACTCTGCAATCCAACTAGACTTGGAGGGGAATGAGGAAAATATGGAACCCAAAGAACTTCAGCGAGAGCAGAGATCACAGGGTACTTCGAGCAAATAGGATTGGGGTGCTCTCCTGAGCTACAGAAGGAATGGTCTGGTGGGTAAGATGCCCACAAGTCAAAAAAATTAGTTTAGAGTTGTCCACAGTCGGAAATTGTGATCTTCTTGTTGGTCTTGCCATTCCTGGATCCAAAACGCTCCATGGCTTCCACAATGTTCATGCCGTCTTTCACCTTTCCAAAAACCACATGTTTGCCATCCAGCCACTCAGTCTTGGCAGTGCAGATAAAAAACTGGGAACCATTTGTGTTTGGTCCAGCATTTGCCATGGACAAGATGCCAGGACCTGTGTGCTTCAGGGTGAAGTTCTCATCCTCAAATTTCTCCCCATAGATGGACCTGCCGCCAGTGCCATTATGGCGTGTGAAGTCACCACCCTGGCACATGAATCCTGGGATAATTCTGTGAAAGGAGGAACCCTTATATCCAAATCCCTTCTCTCCAGTGCTCAGAGCACGAAAGTTTTCTGCTGTCTTTGGAACTTTGTCTGCAAACAGCTCGAAGGAGACTCGGCCCAAGGGCTGGCCATCGGCCTCGATGTCTAAGAACACGGTGGGGTTGACCATGGCTGCAGCAATAGACGACAGGGGACAGCGGCATCTGCAAAGCCTTGTGAGTGTTTTAATGGCATGTAACACACAAGCTGCTTTTTAGTTAAACTGTCCTACCATCTGGTGCATCTGTCCATTTTTCGAGTAGTTTAATAGCTGCCATGGAATGACTTGTTTTGAATGACTCACCTCAAAATGATGGATGTATGGTCACTTCCTGTTTCCCACTCTTGCAAGCCGCTGCTAAAATGAACCTATAGGAATCCGTAGCTTCAAATACTGGTATTCCTCAAAAAGTATTTTGTTTGTTTAATGAGGTGAAATTCATGTCACATCAGGCCACGTGAATTCCTATAGTCCCGGCACTCAGGAAGCTGAGGCAGGAGAGTTATGAGTTCCAGCCCAGCCTTGAACACTAAATCAACATATAAGTTTTAGTTCAGGGCCTCTGTGCCTCTTTACACTGTGCAGACATCACCAGTATCAAGTTTCTCAACCTCTGTCACCTAGAAAACGCCTCTGCCCATCCCTATTTCCAAGTTTCCTTCCTGTCTGTTGATACTACTTTCCTATCTGCATCTGTGGATCTACCTGCTGTGGACATTTCACACAGGTGGCATCACGCCATATGTGCCCTGCTATGTCATTCATCTGGAATCATGACTCCAAGGTTCTTTCATGCTATAGCATGTCTCGGTGCCATGTCCCTTTTCGTTGATGAGTAATACTCCATTGCATGGATGGACCACAGTTTGTTTTTCCATTGCTGAAAAGCAGGGTAGCAGAGGGAAGCCTCCTGGGCCCTCCCCAGGGGTAGCCCTGGTCTTAGACATTGTGTTTCTTTTTCTAGAAGTGACCCAAACTGTTTTGTCCCATATCCTGGAAGACTTCTTTCCAAGAACTTTTGTTGGTTTTGCTTTTTCTTTTAAATCAAGAGTTGGGTAAAAGAGCCACAGGTCCTTAAGTGCCTCATGAGATGGAGTTTCTTGAATTGGGGAGAATTTTAGGAAAGTCAGTGGTTTGGTCAGTTTTTATTACGTGTGCTAAAAATGAACCAGCTCACTGTACAAAGGGTTCCCATTGCTCCTGAGATTTGACCCTTGGGGCCTGGCAACTATAATAATGTCTTATACCTCGGCCAGTGGGGTGTACGCTGTGCTGGCCCCAAGTTTCTGCAGCTTCTGGTGTTGCTGTTTTCCTGTTCACACTGCAAAGTCGCACCTGTTTCTCTTCATTTCCCTTTTCCTTTGGTCTTCCAAAGCTTTTAAAACTTACCTACTGTGTGCCAGCTAAAGAAGGCAAGAAACTGCCCGTACTTCCCAGATCATCCCAGGACAAGAAAGGTGTGGACACAAAGAAACAACACAGCCCACCCAATAGGAAGAGGCAACTGCTTGACTCAGTGTCTCCATCTGGACCCGCCCCTGACCAAGTGATATGGAAGGCTTTCAGGCAGACAGCCTGGTGGCAGGGGAACCTCTCAGGGGCTGTCACTCATTGGGCTCAAACCTTCTCCATTGCCCTGATGTACAGCCCTGAGTTTGGGACTGACCTGTCAGGCTTTGATTCCTGCTGCCAGATGAGGAAAACATACTCTCTGCATGTGTGTGTGTGTATACCTATATATGTACGTGTGCAGACAATGTACAGCTCAAGAAATATCACTCAGCCTTTGCCCGTTTGCCCATCTGTCCAGTTCCGTGTGGCTTTTGAACCAACAGCAGCCTGGCTTCTTTCTCAAAAAAATCTAGTCCCAGATTGGACCAAAGATTGATGGTACCCCAGGAATGTGCAGGGGGTCATTCTGCTGGCCTGCATGGTTCCTCTCTAGCAGAACACCAGCTCCCATTGGCACCCCACTGCCAGCTCTGAGGCCAGATCCCTGCAAAGTCCTTTCAAGGGGAGCTCCCCATCTCTAGCTTGTGCTCCTGGGAGCCTCCTCCCCCCACCTCTGCCCAGAGTGGGGGAATCACGCTGACCTCCCATAGAGGGCAGAGCCACTGAAGAACTCTCTGGACAAACCAAGCCTGAAGCTGATAAGATCTGTTCTGTTAGAACTTTCTTACGGCGTCATAAATCTTTTATTAACGTTTGGTATTATACTAATTAAAACTGTTCTCTGTATGTATTATTAATTTCCCTAGCACTTCTTGCTGGGGTGACATTTTTAGCCAGCTAAGCAGAATGTAGCACAGTAAATAAGAAGAAACTCATTTCCAGACAATTAGCCTTGCAGAAAAATAAGTTGGTTAATGGAAGGCATGATGATTACAAATTTTACCTAAATAAACAGGGTATCTTAATGGCGACTCTTCAAGCTAAGTAAACAGATTGGGGTGGTAATGTCCTAAGCAATACTTAAATGTAACTGTTTAATAAATTGGCAAATTACTCATTTCATCTTAGAACAAAATGGTAATACTGTAGTAATAACCTAGTATATATCCCGTAAATATGAGGCTTTATCACTTTAGCTCTGAAGAAATCACCACAGTGATATGTCAGCATTGATCTAAAACTGCAGCATTTTATCTCAAGTTTATTACCCATTTTTGAGAATCGCTGAGATTTTCAGAGCATAATGGCAATAAAAGAAGAATTTAAAAAGCGCTTTAATGTGCATAAGTTAATCAGAGGTATCCTCGGGGGGAAAAGGAAATTTGGTAAAACATGAATTATAAGCATCATTTAAACTTACTTTGGACACTAGAGATAATAAATGGCACCATAATTTAGAAATAGCTTTTAACATCAATGACGGTAAGTACCACTTTACTGTTCATAAGAATTGCAGAGCAATGGTGCTGAGGCCAATTTTATTAGCCATTTTTTTCTTTATAAAAGCAATCCAGCCCTTTCCACAACTGAGGAGACGGGAGCAAGAGTTACGTGCTAATATGCAAAATGCACTTAAGTTTTTTTGAAATAGAGAATAATAAATTGTGCCAAAAGATAGAGTCTGGAGACAAATGAATGATCATTTAAAAGAATAAGGCGCTCTCAGAGTTTACATATTTGGGGAAACTTGATAAAAAAAAAAAAGAAGCCAACAAATTGTTCATACATTTTTCCATTTGCCGGAGCATGTGAGCGTGCTTTCAAAGCTGAGAGATGAAACCATAAATCCCAGCGGTTGGAAGATGCTGCAACAGGAATATATTTCTGTAAATTGTCGCCACTGACAAATTGCTTTTAAACTACATGCAATGCAGGTTCAACTTCCTCTCCAGGAAATGCAGGCAACCTTCTTGCAGGGGGGGGGGGTACCCATAGACCCTGACCTCAACTAACCAAGTGCAAGCAGCCAGCTCACAGGGTTGGCACTCCCACTCTGAGGGGCACATCACAGGGCTCAAAGAGCCACCCACTAAGGGCTCGGCACTTGGCTGATCATCACAGAGCCTTGGTAATGGGCTGGAACATTGCACAGCCTGGTTGGCAGAAACTGGTTTTTGTGGAAGGAAATCCAAGAGATCAGCCCAGACTCTGCCCCCTCCAGGATTTAATAACTTCAGGTTCAAGGCCTTTGGCTTTTCCACCTGATGAACTTGAGGACCCACAAAGCAATCCATCTTACCTGATGTCAAAAATCTCAGGTGTATCTGGGCAACCCAGATGCCAACTTCCTCTGCTTTGGACATGGCTTGTATAAAAAGCCTGGAGACCGCTTCAAAGAAGCCCCCGATGGAGGTGGGTGGGGAAGATTCCAGAAAGTGCAGCAAGGGGATGAAAGGTGGAGAGTGGAAAGGGAGGAGAGGACTGGAAGGGAGAGGAGGGAAGAAGAGGGGAGGAAATACAGGGGAAGAGGAAAGCGAGAAGAAAAGGAAGCAGAGAGTAAGAGGCATGGAAGAGAAGAGGGAAGGAAGAGGAGAGGAAAAGGGTGAAGGGAGGACACAGAGGCTGCAGCAAGGACCCCAGCTGTGCAGTCTCAGGCAGCCCCCTTGCCCGTCCCAACCCTGATTTCTCTGGTTCCTTCTCATCCCCGGACATTTCCCTTTTTGTCCCTCAGGCTGAGCCCAGTAGATGCTCGTCATCAGGGAGTTACGCTTTGTCTAGGGAGGACCCATCCATCCTGTCAATGCAGCTGCTCCTTTCCAGGGTGCCTGCCTGGATCGAAGACTTCAAAGCTGGCTCTGAAATGGACTGGGGCTTCAGCCGGCTGTGTAGATGGAAGAGTGCTGGCTTCACTTATCAGATCTTGGACAAATGCGCTGTAAAGTTGAGTGGGCTTTGTTTTCTGGTTTGTAGAGTGGGCTTTAGACCTTTGTAAGATCACTGAAGGACTGAATGAGATCTGGAGCCCAGAACCCAGCACACAGTAGGTGCTTAGCACAAATTCGTTTTCTTCTCTACAGTTAAAGCAGCTGGAGTCCAACCCATGTTCTATTCATACCCTAAACCTTACCTTTGTGTTCTCCAAAATGAAATCTTAATGCCTTCTGAGTTCCCAGGCTAGTTCGGTGGGTTAAATGTGTAAGATACTTGGGTAAAATGCTTAGTCCATTGCCTGGCCCACAGTAGGTAATTTATAAAAGCTATTTATTATTACTATTATTGCTTAATAGGCAATAACAGTAATAGTAAAGGAACAAGCCAAATAAGGCACTAGGACCTTGCTACTCTCCCTTAGGATAATCTGCATTTCCAAATGTCAATCAACAATCCATTCTGGAAGGCCCTCTTCCAGGGAGGTGCTGGGCACTGAGGCTGAAGCAAGTGGACACACACAGGCTGAATTTGCCCTCACTGCTTCATCTGGCTGAGTCCCCAGTTTTGCTTCCTTTTCTCATGAGCAAACCGGAAGGGCTCTGGTGTGAGAATTCACCTGCTGGTGAACACCAGTCACAGTAAAGTTGGCCTGACAGCAGACAAAGACCCCACACTCAGAGCAAGAGCTCTAAAATAGTGAAGCTCTCATTTCAAACCAGGGTCTAGAAAGAGACCTGTGTGCGCTCCGAGCTTCAGCGCCGCCTGACCCAACCCCTCTTCCTTAGACCTGGAAGGAGGGAAAGGTGAGTACTTGAGACCTCCACCTTCGGCATTCACAGCAGCAAGGGTCCACTAGAGCCTGGTTTTAGCTGCGGCAGGAGGTGAGGACCAGGGAGTGGTGTCCCGCGGCTTCCTTAAACTGTAAGCAGCACGACCTTCAACCGCTTTCAAGAGGCTCTACAGAGAACGGATGGGGGAGGGGGCTGGGGAGCAAAGATAGACCAGGATAATGTTTATAAACAGATCCACACTTTCTGGTTTATATCCTGTGCTGCTTAAAGATAATGATATTCAAAGAGGCCAGAATTCCCTTTGGCAGGCACACAAAGGCTTCGGTTTTAATAACAAGGAGGTCTGAGGCCCCTCAAGCATAAAGCTGGTGAAATGGGGTTATTTGGCTCCCATTAATGTTCTGGCACCAGCGGGGGCCCTGGGATGATAGGGTGCCCCTCAGAACCTCAGTTTTCTCATCTGCAAAATGGGTTTTATGTATAAAGCACACCTACTTTTTAAGCTATCTGAGGGCTAGTCAGATCGCGCAGGCCCCCTCAACAGTAGCTACTGCTGGGCATCCACAGCCCACCTCCGGATCCACCATGCCAGGGTACAGGTGGCTTGCAATTCCGAAGGGGCTCTCAGAGCTGAGAACTGGCGTGATGCCATCCTTGCTCGAAGACCCCCCCTCCGCCCCAAACGAACTGAAACCGGAGGCGTTAATAAAGTCCACCCCTGCCCGGGGGTGCTCAGGGGTCCTCCCGGGGTTGGGTTTCCCTTTTGCTTCCCCCACCCCCCTCTTCCTTAGCTTCACTTCGTCCTCGAAACAAAAGTGCCCCAGCTGTGGTGCCCAGGCAGCAGCTGCGCGCACGCGGCTGCTTAGCATATTCACGCAGGCGCTGCGAAGACGGCACCGCTCGCTCTCTCCTGCCCGGGGAGCCTAGCCCTCAGGGAGCCACCCGGGGCCACCTTCTCCACGTCTTTCCCAGGAGCCGCCAGCCTTCTTCTTCTTGGCGGCGGCCTGGCTGGTAGAAGCAAGGAGAGGGTTTTTTTCTTGAATGGGGGGACTGAGGTGGCAAAGAGTGTCCCTTCAGGTGCCAGGCCCTCAAGAGTTTCCGCGTAGGCGAAGGATGCAGCCACCCATCAGCAGGGCTGGAGAGCAGCCACACGCATGTCAGGCTGGGCCTGCTTGCTCCTGAAGCCAACCTGAGACTTTTCACTCCACGTGAGCCTTTGGCTTCTCAAAACCGGGGGAGTCGGGGTCAGCTTCTATAAACTTGTCTAGCGAGCCCACTGCCCTGGACTTTTTCCCAGCTCAGATTTCCGATGCACAGGTCACAGCTTGGTTCCGACTCCACAGCCAGCACAGCGGGCTGCTGGGGCGGGGAGGCACAGAGCCGGCTCTGCACTCCACACAGTTAAGGGATCAGCGGGAGGCTCTCTGGTCTCCACCTTCCCTGCCGTCGGCTCTCCACTGGCAGAACTGGAAAACAAGACCGCTCTAGAGATGGGAGGGTGGAAGGTGGAGAGGGGGGGACAAAAGGCTCAAATATTCGGTTCGGCCACTTATTTTCCGTTTCCCCTTCTGCTTCCTTCTCTCCACACCGACTGGGAGCCTCTGCGAAAGGAGAGCATCCTTTTCAGCCGAAATGTGTGTGTGTGTGTGTGTCAGATGCAGTCACCGGGGGCACCGGAAAGGGTGATGCCCTCACCATACTGATAAGCCTGCCCTAAGCCCCTGCACCATTAGTCGATGGTCAGTTAGATTTTTTTGTACAAGAAATATTTTTAAATGCTTTTATTTTCGTGATAGTTTTATAAACGGTTGTACCGCAAGTCATGGCTGTTTTGTTTTTGTTTCCCCCCCTCCCCCCGAAGAAAAGTCTTCGCCTATCTTTTTAAAAAAAGACTCAGAAAACAAGTCGCGGAGAGGAGAAGTCACTCACGCAGGGCCACCTAGAACGGGACAGCAGATCCCCACCTCCCTTGCCTGCCTGGGTGATTCTTGAGGGAAGGAGAGGGTACGGATGGATTCCACCAGGAATCTGTCAGACTTGAACCCAGCCAGCCCGGGATGAGACCATGGTCACTGAACGCTGCTTGGAAAAGTAGGGGTGCATGGATTTCGGCACCAGCAAAACCACCGTGGTCCTCAGAAACCCTCTCTATTGCGGAATGCTGGCGCAAACACCAAAAGTTCATCTCCTGCCTCAGCTTTGGTGGAGCCCAGGATTTGGGGGAAAGTTCCCAGCAACCTTCTGCATGATATGCTGCAAAATTTAGGCCCTGCTCTGCCTGTAGAGTTCTCTCTCTCTCTCTCTCTCTCTCTCTCTCTGTGTGTGTGTGTGTGTGTTTGTGTGTGTGAGAAAGGGGGTGAGGTTTGAGTCACACCCCGTGGCTTCTAAACTGATGCACCAAGTCCGCCTGTCCCTGAGTGGGCAGCAGCCTTCCAGGCCAAGAGGGGCCCCTTGGCCAAGGGCTCGGCCTGGCTTGGGGTGGCTGGGGTCGCACGTGCATGCATGGCGAAAATGGCCTGGCAAGTACGGCTGAGAGGCCAGAGACACTGGGTGCCCTTTTAACTCCGAGACCCTGTCCACCCCTCACAAGCAAGTGGGTAGGCCCTTTAGACCCATTGAGACCTGGGGACCCCGCATCGGGATGGCAGCACTAGGTAGGCCCCAGACTGCTTCCCCACCCTTCAGGGCACTAAGCTCGGTGCCCTTCCCAGCCTCCATACGGCAACCGCTGGGCAAAGCTGTTGCGGGCGAGGAAGAAGCCATTGCGGCTGCGCCAGCCAGAGCTAACCCCAGAGCTTCTCTGGGCTTCCATCTGCAAACTGGGGAGGGCATCCATACCCCGAGGGCGGGAACCCTGACCGAGCTGGGCCTGGTGGGCTGAGGCAGGCGGGGGATGGGGTGTAGGGGAGGGGGAAGTTGAACCTGGAATTTTCCTTGCTCCCTCTGCAGGACTCTGATGTGACCGGGTGGGACTGCGCCCTTCAGTGCCATACCTAGCTCCTGGCTGCGTCCTTGAAGCCTTGTTTCCCGGCCCCAGAGATCCTGAGCTACCCAATGTTTCGGCCAGCCAGGCAGCCTCGGATCTGTAAAATGGGTGCAACACGGAAGACCGCCGAGAAGGGTCGGGAGGCCTCCAGCAGCGCGGCTGTTGGCGGCTTCACCCCTGCAGCCTTCGGCCTGGGCGCGGGCACTCACCCTCCAGCTTCCCGGGGAGCCTCGCCCTAGTCCAAGAGGGAGGGAGCGTCGCAACGGCGTTGCCCTCGGCTCGGCCTCTAAGCTTGCCTACTCCCGGCCGTGGCCCGGACCCGCTCCGCGGCCCTTCCGGTGAGTAGACCGAGAGCAGTGTTCCCTAACGGCGCGCGCTCGGCCTCTGATTCCGCCTCTCACTCCGCTGACCACCGCACGAAAGAAAGTTTAGCGAACTGGCACGAGCGGAAGACACAACACACCCTTGCGGCTCAGCCACCGCTCCCGCCCGCTGGGGTCGCCCACCCTGCTCTAGGCGAGCTGATTAGGAGATAGCTGGTGGCCGCCCCGGCCCACGCGCCTGCGTGCGATCCGTCCGCCTTAGTCTCCAAAACTCAGACTGGTAGCCGGCATCTAGTTCAGCAAGGCCTTGCTGGGGCAAGTGGCTCAGAGGCCAGGGACTGGCTAAGGTATCAAGTGAGGGGACCCCAGCCCCCCAACCCCAACTCCAGCTGGACAACGGCCCACGGTGAGCTTCTTAACCAGAGCCCCTTTGTGCAGGAGATCGAGGGCCTGCAAGGAGGGAAAAGACAACGCGTGTGTGCCCCCTGAGACCCGAGCATCGAGGCTGACCCTGTCAAAGCAATACACATACTTTAGAAAAACAAAAATGGTAGGCCTTCTTACGGCGCAGTAGAGGAAGTCCTGGAGGACCCAGAAAACGACGCCAGCGCCAGCCCGGAGGGATGAGCAAAGGAGGGCCAACCTTCCTCACCACCTGACCGCGCTCGGCAGGCTTCTCAGCACAGTAAATAAAAGCATTTCAAGAAAAAGCCCCGGGAAGAGACCTGGAGTCTGAGTCGCTCCAGTTCCTACCCCTCTGACTGCTAAGTCCCCAGAGGCGCGGATTTCGGGTTCCAAGGGCTTTGAAAGCGCCAGCGAAGGCGAGGGCTGGGAAAGGGAGAATTTCTCAGCCGAGCTCTCAACCACCTCCAGCCACGTATGGGCTGTCAGCTTCCCAGTCCGCTTAGAACGAAGGCTCTCGAGTGCCACCGCCCGCAGGGTGGCGCTTGGCTCCGAGACAGTGGAGTGGGGTGTGGCTGCTGGGGTAGGGGGAGGACGCGGGCCCCCAAAATGTTCAGGTTCTGAGAGCTACCGGAGTGTCCGGAGGAGGGAGAAACAGAGAACAGGAAAACGAGACAAAGACGGAAATGAAGGCGCAGGGATTCTAGAAGGGATATAAAAAGGGAAATAAAAAAATAATAAAAAATAAAGGAAAAGAGAGAACGGCGGGACAGGGACAAAGTAGAGTGTGTGTGGGGGAAAGGGTGGGTACGGAAAAGAAACCAGCTTTGAGTCGTCAAAGGCAACAGCGAACACACTGTAAAGAACAGCTTGGAACGGTAAGGGAAAGAAACCGCGACCGCACATGACGAGGAACAAACGGAGAGAACAGACAGTACGGGAGAGAAAGAATGGAGAAGCCAGAAAATAGAGGTGGGGGGAAGTGTTTTAAAAAGACCACACAAAGGTTAGAGGGGGTGGAGGAGACCAAGGGACCAGGGCGCAGGTTTGCAGGGTTCGCAGCGGCCCTTAGCTCTGGACCTCGCAATCTAGAAACTTCCAAAGTTCAGCAGACCCGAGAGGACAACGCCAGGCCGCTGCTGCCTCACTTAGGCTTGGGGTTCTGGGAGTTGGGGGCCCCCAGCCCCTCCTGTTAAGTGACGTCGTTATAACGTCACGCACCACCTAGGAGCTTGCATAAACCCCAGGCGTTTGAATGCGGGGGCTGCGCCCCGGCCGTGGGTTCGCACCGCGCCTAGGTCCCTCCGAGCCGGGTCTGTGGGTGGCGCCGGGCCACGGGGTGCGAGGGCCCAACGTCCCCTCTCCAGCTGCAGAAAGTTCCCCTCCGTACATACACGCACCTACCGGGTGAACTTGACCTGGAGCAGACGCAGCGCGCGCGCAGCCCGGCACCCTTCCTCCCCAGCGGCGCAGCCGGCTCGCAGGTCCACTCCCTACCCCGCCGGCGTCAGGCCTCGGGCGGCCGGCTGGAACTGACCTGCGCCGCGCGTCCTCTGCGGGGCCCCGGGCCGGGGCGAAGCCAGGGCAGCTCGCAGACCTGGAGGCGCCGGCGCACACCGCTCGCCCTAGGTGGTGGGGGCGCCAGAGCCGGGCTCGCCGAGCGCTCGAGGAACGAGAAAAAAAAAAAAAAACACAAAAACGAAATAAGAGCGGCGTTAAGTGAAATAGCTAACTTTTTTTTATTAAATAAAACGACTTAAATAAAAGGAACGGAAAAGGAGAGGCGCGCACCCCGCCTAAACGCAGGGTGCCCCTCCCTTCCCCCCCGGCCCCGGGCGCTTCCCCTAGGTCGCCGGGTCGGCTGCCCCTTCTCCGGCGGCCCCGCAGGGGAAGCAGGTGGCCGGCTTCTAAAGAAAAAAAAAAAAAGCCAAAACTTTTTATTATTTACACATTTGGGCAAAAAGTACAAAGTATAATACAGGCGCCCAGCCCGGGCGGTGCGGGCGCGGGGCGGAGTAACGTAAGGCGCTTCTTTGTCAGGCCCGGGCCTGGGGCGGGCCGGGGCGCGGGCCGGGGGGGCTCGGATTGTGCGGCCGCGCGGCCCCGGGCCCAGCCCCCCTCCGCGGCCGGCGCTGGGCGGCGCGCCCCGGGGCCCAAGCGAGCCTCTGTGGGCCCGGGCTTCCCTCCCCAGCCCGGCTGGGGGGGACCCGGGCGCCCCGCCTGGTTGGGGCGGGCGATCCGTTAGCTACCGCGCACGCCGAGGCGGCTCACACCAGCGAGGTGACAGCAGGGACCTTGGAACTGTCCTCTTCCCAGGGCTGCAGGTTCTGCAGGGCGAAGAGCGAGGAGTTGTGCAGGCAGAGCGGGTCGGGCTGGATGGAGTCGTTGAGGCTCTTCTGGAAGGCGTCGTGTTGCAGCTGCAGCATGAGCCGGCTCGCCTGCTGCCGCTCCGCCTCCCGCTCCTCCGCCGTCTGCCGCCTGCACCCGGGGAGGGAGAGGGTCAGCACGGTCACGCGCCGGGCACTGCTCGGCCACCAGCGGGGGTCCCAGCCCTCCCGGGAGCGCGGCATCCCGGCCCCCCCGGGGCGCGGAGCGCGCCTGCCGCCAGCTCACCCTCAGCCCGAGGCCCTCGGGGCTGAGGGGCGGGTGGGACGGCTGGTTTTGTTTGTGCACCTCGGGGGGGGGGGCGCCGCTGGGAAGGCCCTCTGCCCGCCGTCCACCTGCACACCCGCATTTTGTGGCTTCGCCAACAATAAATCTTGTTTTGTTTTTGTTTTTTGGGTGTGTGTGTGCATGGTTTGTTACCCCCTGCGGGATCACAGCGACAGGGCAGCGTAAAACTGACTCGGCCCTGCGGCCACTGGGGTCACTCGGGCCCGCGGGTGGACTGGCTGGCTGTGCAACACCAGCTGGGCGGCCCCGGACGGGGCAGCCTGCTAGGATTCTCCCAGGAATGTCAGGAAGGAAGTCCCCCTCTAGAACACACAGCTTCGTCGTTTACGGGTTGGGTGGAAGCAAGGATCGTATTTAAAAAAAAAAAGATAAAAATAAAAAAACCAGAGTTAGAGCGGGGACCCTACAGCCCCGGCCATCCATCCGAAATCTGAGTGGGTGGGCTGGAACGGGAGAGGGAGGAGAGTGTGGGAGGCCCGGGTGGGATCTGTGTGTGTGTGTGTGTGTGTGTGTGTGTGTGGTGGGGGGCGGGTGGGAGGAACCCAACCGAGCCAAGGAGCGGAAACAAAACACTGGCGAGGTGGGAACTGGAAATGGAGGCGCCGAGGCGTGGGCGGGATGGCGCGAGGAGTACAGGTCGGCGGGACGACACATCTGGGAACCGGCGGAGCTGCGTGGTCCAGGGGGGCGCGGGCAGGGGCTAGCACGGGGGAAGGGCACGAGGCCCGGCGGCGGCGGCGGCGCGGGGCGGGGCGGGCGCGGGGCAGGTGCGCGTGGTGGGCCGGGCCGGGCCTCACTCACCGCCACTTGGTCCTCCGGTTTTGGAACCAGGTCTTGACCTGCGCGTCCGTCATCTTGAGGGACTTGGCGAGCGCCGCCCTCTCGGCCGAGGCCAGGTACTTTTGGCGATGGAAGCGCTTTTCCAGCTCACAGATCTGCACCCGGGAGAAGGACGTGCGGGGCTTCTTACGCTTGGGCGGCGTCCGGTTCTGGTAGGGGTGGCCGATGCGCCGGGTCACGGTGAAGGGCGTGAGCGCGGCCGCCGCTGCGGAGACACACGGGGGGTCCCCCTTGAAGCCCAGCCCCGCCACCGTGCAGGCCGCGCGTGGAGCCCCGTGGGACGCGGCGCTCCGCTCTCGCGCTCGTCCCCGGCGGCGTCAAGCCAGACAGGACGCCTCCTCCTTCTCCCCCGCCCCCTTCCCCGGGACGCCGATTTCTTCCCCCGTTCCCCGAAACTCTCCGATTTATCCTCCCCTCCACGGCCCCGGGAGGCGCCGCAAAGCGAGGCCTCCGCCTTGCCCGGGCCTCGGGAATCGTTCCTGGGCGCGGAGTGTCCGGGGCGCGGCGACCCTGGCCCCCCCAGAGGGCCGAGGCCTGGCTCCTGGCGGCCCGCTCTGCTCACCTGTGAAGCGGTCCTTTACAAAGCGGCGGCTGCTCTCCATCCAGGGGAAATTGAGGCCGCCCAGGCTGGAGACCGTGGGCACGGAGGGCATGGCGGGCAGCGCGCTGGGCAGAGGCGGCGGCACGGCCCCGGGGAGCGGCCTGTGCGCCGGCACCCGGATCACGCCGGCGGGGGCCAGGCTTAGGTTGACACTGTAAGATCCCGCGTCCTCGAAGGGCGCGCCGAGGCCCGCGAAGGAGGCGGGCAGAGACGGGTACGCGGCGCCCGGACGACCCCCGGGGGGCCCTCCCAGGTAGCTGGCGCCGTCGGGGCCCCGCGGGGCGGGCGCGCTGTCCTGGTCCGGGCTGTTGAGGATTTGGTCGATGCCGAAGCTGATGGGTTCGTGCGGGTGTGGGGTCTGCGCGCTGGCGGGCGCCTCCATCCTGGGCGGGCGGAAGGGCTGGGCTGGGCTGGGCGGGGAGGCGGCTGGGTCCCCGTTACGGCGCGGCCATGGAGCGCCCGGCGCCTCCAGTCGCACTGAAACTTTGCCAAGAGTGCGCGGGCCCGACAGGCTCTGTGTCATCTTTCTTGAACCGAACCTGGAGTTTCCGCTGCTAATTCCTCTCCCGCCGCAGCCATTGGCTGCGATCAACAAGCCTCTCTTCTCTCATTGGCTCCCGGCTTTCAATAAAGGCCTAATTCATGGAAATAGGAGCTTAGGGACTGTTCCAAGGTGACATCATTTTAACAAACGAACAATAGGTCAAATTTATTAGCCGGGATAATGGGCGGCGGATATTAGCGCCCGAACCGCAGCCTCTCAAACCCGAAATCTAACGAAGCTGCAATTAGCAGACGCTCCCCGCTCCAGGCCCGGCCGCTTCCCACCGCCGCACCCGGCGGCAGGCGCGCTGCGGGGGAAACGGCCTTTTGCCGCGGGGGGTTTTCGTTGTCTTCTAATTTTTTTTTTTCATTTGAGCAAAACCCAAACAAAATGACTCTTCAGTTACAATGGAATTGCAACCCGAGAACGGTCCTATGAAAGCCGCGGAAGCCTACCGCCCGCTCGCTCTCCGCGGGAGCAACGAAAGCGTCGCGTCTCGGGGTGCGAGCTCGGCGCTGTCCACCCGTGGAGCAAGCAGAGCACCGGAGCGACCCCCGCGCGACCGAGGACACCGACCCGCGTGGGGAGAATTTGCCCCCGCCCCGGCTTCCAGTGAGGCGTCTCGGCCACTTTGGAGACGCTCCCTGGCCCCAGTCAGGAGGACTGAGCGTTGACTTGCAGGTGCCCACGCGTAAGGGCCCGGTTGGACTAGGGACCCAAGGTCAACTGGTGGGGAGCTGGGATCCGGCCCCTTGGAATTCGTTGCGGGATAGATGGGGCTGAGGTCGCGGGCTTTGGGGACCCCTCCGGGTTTCAGTAGGTTTAGGGATCCCAGCTTGCAAGTGGCGCAGGAGGGGCGGTTCCCACTTAAAGCAAATGGAGAGATTTCCTTTGGAAATCTGAGCAGCCAGCTCTTGCGGGCTCCAGTTCAGTCCAGGAGCTGACCACCCCAGGATCTGCTGTCGCCTCCGGGTCTGTGCACACCAGCCCGGCAGCACCGTGGCCGGCACCACATGGAGTAGGGTCACCTTTCACCTTTCCTCCCGGCCCGGCCCGTGTGAGACCCAGTTACCTGGCGGCGCAATGTAAAGTCGTTGGTTGTGAACTCTGAGCGCTGCCCTCCCGACAGGGCGTCTTCCTCCGGTTCCCAGAGAGTGAAAGCCCCAAGTGATCCCTGTGCTGTTGGTCAGAAGTTGTGTGTAGATTTGGGCGGGTTACTTTAGAGCTGAGTAAGCTTGGGGGAGTGACTCCATTATTTTAGGTTTTGGGTTTTCATTTGTAAAACGGGGTAAAGAGTGCGGAGTATTCGTGCACGGTGAGAGATATTGAGAGTGCTTAAGAGCATAGGACCCTGAACTTAGTAGGTACACCACATCGCTCAGCTGCCTTCCAACCCTTACATCCAGCATGATGGATGGTGTGTTATGTTGTGGTGCATGTTTATTTTGTTGGTAGTTTTTTATTTGCAGAGGTATCTTGGGCAGGGGAATTTCTTCACTGATGGGGTCAGAGCGCAGGAAAGAGGCATTGGGGTGTTTTGATTCCTCAGTCTCATTGCTCTCAACAATCCAGATGGCTCAGGCCTTGTAGCTCCTCCAGGCCCTGGTGGGCAGTTAGGTCACCTGCTAGCTCTGTGACATTGGGTAGCCTGCTGGCTCTGGCAGAACCGCTGTGCTGGGTTGGGACAGGGAGGCCTGGAAAGTACAGGATGCCCTGTCCCTGGCCAAGGACCTTCAGCTAGGAGAGATACCACTGTGCTGGCTCAGGGGGCCTCTCTCTGCTAATGCAGGCCCTGCTCCTGGAGATCCGAGGGCTTTGGGGCTCCCCACTGCCCTTCTCCAGCCTCATTTGCTTTATTTGTAAAACAGAGAAGGTACTAGCTACCCCCATGGTGGCCATGAGAACAAAATGAGATAACAGCAGTGGAGTGTCTGAGAAATCCCACTCCCGACAGCCCCCACTCTGGATTATATAATAGTACCTTTAAGGACAGAGGTGACCCTCTTGTCCTCGAGAACTGTGTGTGGCAGGGGTGGGCATTAGCTACCCACTCACCCAGTGAGGCCTTCACCGAGGGAAGTGATGGTTAGATAATTCACTTGAGTCCAGACTTGGGGCACATCACTACATCCACTTTCCTGCCTGCCCAGAGCCTTGGGTTCCAAGCCTGGCCACTTTCAGGACCTGGTAAAATACCCAACAGGCTGTAGCACAGAGGTCCATGGTACAGGGTGACCAGGCTGTGGGTGGCAAGGCCAGCACTGTCCACAGGTCACGTGTGGGAACATCTCAGTTTACTGAGATGCAGGAGCGTCCAACCTCCTTGTGCCTCAGTTTTTCCGTGTAGCAGAGGAACAGTACCAAGCTCAAAGGCTGGAGCTACTCCAGTGGAAAGCATTAGCCGGCGGCGGGCAGGGGTGAGGGCTCTGCCTCACCACTTACGAGCTCCAGGTCCTCAGTCGCCCTGAGTGCTGGGCTGCTGATCACAGCCCCCTTCCTTTCTTCCTTGGACAAAGGAGGGTATTTAGGAAGCCCCGGAAGGGGAGTAAATCTGGAGGTGGGGGTGGGGGAGAGGTCTTGGTCTAGGTCTTTGGATCTGAAGGAAGGTGTGATCTTGGACCAGCAGTGTCAGCTGCACTTGGCAGATTGTTTTTTCTAATGCCATTTCTTGGATCCTGGGGAGTCCTTCTCTATCCGGAACTCTGGGTGGGGTTGCGCAGTCTGCTGACAAGCCACCTAATGAGTGTGGTGCCTCTCAAGTCTGGGAACCACTGCCCAGGCTTGTTGTCTGTCTCCTTTAGCTTTCAGATGTACTAGGAAATAAACACACGTGAATCGATTGTTGGTACTGACATCTGCTTCTCACCCTTTCTTACATATTTGTCCTTGTTACGGATAACACTTGCCAAAGTCTGTTTTATTGGTCTTGAAAAGTGCCCTTAATGGCATATGGCCCAGTGATAGAGTTCCTGCTTAACATGGGGGAGGCCCTGGGCTCAGTCTCTAGGATTGGGGTAGGGACAGGCTTCATTTTATTATCCTCTTTTATTTTGAGCCTGGGATAGCTCTCAAACGTTCATTCAAACCCAGTTTCTCAAGTGCTAGGATAACAGGAATGGGTGAGTATGCCAGGCTTATTATCCTGTTTGTTTTGCCTCAAACTAGCAATGTAGCTGAGAAAGACCTTGAACCTCTGGTCTCTGTCGCTTGAACACGGAGGTTACAGATGTGCACTGCTGTGGCCAGCTTCTGCGGGGCTGGTCATGGAACCCCGGGGCTTTGGGAGTGCCAGGAAAACACTCTGTCATTTGAGCTACATGCCCGCCCCTTGTTGTCTGTTTTTTTTTTTTTTTTTGAGTCATCTTTTCCATGAATTTCGTTTGGTTCTTACTTTTTTATAAATTCATTTCTTCTTTGTTGTGGTGAAAATTTAATTTTGTCAAAATTCCTTTTCTTCTTTAAGTAATTTTTTTTTCTTTAAGTAATGAAGACAATATTGTCTCCTTCAAACCTGGTTTGGCTGAATATGTTTTGCTGTGCATTTAGTGTCCCTAAAACTGTGAAGTTGCTGCTCTTTTGTCCTTGCTATTAATTCAACACCACGGTGGGGGAAGGACATATGCCCTTAAGAGAGTGGTTAGAAAAATGCATATTCTAAGAGCTAGGGAACAGGGGTCAGGACTCTTGGGGACCTAGAAACTTCCAGGCTGCAGGAATCTTCCCTTCCCCTCCCCCCCCAGGAGCGAAACTGGGAGAAAGGATGGTCATGCTGGGAGTCCTTGGGAGGGGGGGCTTTTGGGAGGAGTGGCAGGGTACTGGAGTTTGCAGGTGGTCCATGAGTCTGGAAGAAGGCAGCTCAAATTCTTCTGTCTATGTGATTTGGAATTCAATTTTCTTGTCTTGAAAATAGTGTAGGGATTGAATCAAGGCTCTTAAGTGTACCTGGACCAGTAATCCTAGTTGAAGGACTGAGGGAAGTCTCATGGTCTACTTCCATAAAAGGCACTCACACACACACCATGTCACAGGTCGCCAACCTGCCTACCACATCCTACACATCCCTATGTAGGAGACTTAGAGTCCTTCTAGTTTTCAGGATGGAATATTACACCTGCCCCAGTTCATTCAAAAACTATTTACTGAGCACATACCCAGATTTCCTAGATATACAGATTTTGGTACTTACTTTATCTGATTCGTGGAGCAATGAAATCTGAGTCCTTATCACAGCTTCTCATAGCGGAAAGGGCTTTGGGAAGAAAGTTCCTGGGGGATCTGAAAAGGCTCAAGGCTGCCAGCTGGTAGAAGGAGAAGGCCCGAGGTGGTGGTGCATATGAGACCTCACTACAGGGTATGTAGCTTCAAGGACAATCGACTTAGGGAAGTGAGGTGCTTATTCCACACATGCCACCGTGGAGGCTAGCGCTGGGCTTGTGTCTTGATTATGTGGACTACGAGACCCAATTTTCATTTCCCTCCCCGACTATTTCTGCTCCTGGGTGGGTCTGAGTAAAGGAGCCAGCCATGCTGGTGAGGGCTCTTGTGGTGGCCCGGGAGCTCTCTTAGGGTAAACTGAGTCTGGGCTCTGTGCATTAAATTTGTGGTATGACACCATGGCATTTACTCAGGGCAAATGAGGGAGTAAAGAAAAAACGATGAGGATTTGGGCTCAGAAACTTGTGGACCCCATTCTGGCTTACCTCGTGGCTGGAACCTTTGCATCCTTAAGAGTTCCAGGTCAGCTCTCCCCCCTCTCCCCATCCTCCAAAGCACCAGACCATCTGTATCCCCGTTTCCGGTCCTTGATGTATGGTGTTACATTTGATTTGCTGGAACAGCCCACAAGCTCTATGAGGGTAAAGACTTGGTCTCGCTCATCAGCTCACTGGTGGTAAGTAAAGGAGCAAGTCAGTGGTTCTAATCCTTCCTAAGGTCAAGGCCCTTTAATATGATTCCGCATGCTGTGCTGACCCCCGCAACCATACAATTATTTTCGTTGTTACTTCATAACAATGAATTTGCTGTTATAAATATAATGCAATTATTTCTGGAGTTAGAAGTTTGCCAAAGGTGGCATGACTCACAGGTTGAGGACCACTGGAGTAGAGGAAGGCCCCCTGGGATCCTTGGTCTTGGTCACTTTCAGACCATAGCCTTGAGTGGACTAATGGAGGGAGCTGGCAGTAGTATGAGCCCACAGGGCAGGGGGGAAGGGGACTAGATATTCTTCTTCCTAAGGGGTGGGGCTGGTGGCTGCCGAGGGCTGTTGGAGATGTGACTAGGTGCAGATGGCAGGCTGTGTGGGATAGGAGGGGCGGGGCAGTCCCTGTGGGCAAGCATATGCTGCAGTCTGGTCAGGGGTCTCCAAGCCTCACTTCAGACCCGTTTGTCCCTCACCCATCAGCCATTTTCCCCAGCTTGTGGTCGACAACTTTCCTCCCTTCCTGACAAATTTTCTCTGCTGAATTTGACTTCGTTTCAACCCCTTTGTTGGGCAAATTACATTAAGATGGATGTTGCAAGTACCCTTTATGGCTTATTTATCGTGATACTGTTTGTATCTCACACTTATAAATAACTTATGTTATAGCTTTTGTTTGTGGAGATGTAACTTACATATTTTATTACGCTTTCTGTAAACCTCAAAAAGAATCTTGTCAAGGGAAGCGCTCTTATCAGCAATCCAAACTGTGGGACGTAAAACCCGACACTAACATTATTTTTTAATATGCCAAGGAGGCAGGTTACTCTTGCTGTAAGTTGGAAAGGCTCACTTCCTCGTAAACTTGCACCTCAATAAAACATTAAAAAGTCTCAAGAACGATTTTATGAAGTACAGCAGGAGGATGAATCAATGGCAGGGCTCACAGGCACAGCTCAAAGTGTCTGGGCAGACTGGCTTTTCTCCCAAAGCATCTAGTCCCATGGGTTGCGGGGCCCAAAGGGTCCCTGTCTACCTCTTTAGTACCAGCTTCAAAGGACACAGTTTGCGATTAAGTAGAGAAAAAGTCAGATAGTAGTTAGGAACATCTAACTTGGGCTCAGGCTGCCTGCCAGTGGAGGGGAGGGGGAAGGCTCCAGGCGATGGGTTCTGCTTGAAGGCTTGAGGCTTCAAGGACAATTGCCTTAGGGGAGAGGTCCTTGACCAACAGCATGCTCCTGGGGAGGGACAGAGCTAGGATGTACCTTGACTGTGTGGACCAAGAAGCCAACTCCCTCTTCGCCTCTTGGATTGAGTTGGGGAAGGGTCTAGCTATGTTGCCTTTCCTCATCTCTCAGTCTATTAGTCTGTTTTCTCACCTCTAAAACAGGGAAAACAGTATTTGACATTCTTACTGGGGAGCAAGGTCTAGCAGGCAAATTCAACATATTACAGTGGTTCTGGTTCTCTTGCAATGGCTTCCTTCCTGTTCTTGCTCTGTCCCTGCCAACTGGTGCCAGGATGGAACCATATACATGCTCCATCGGAGCCACATCTCAAGTCCTGCTTCTCTCTCCAGGGGCTCCATTCCTGGTCATGACTCTAAAATACTCCTTCCAAAGTGCCAGACTGGTTACATCTGGACAGGGTAGAATGCCAGGGCATTTACTGTCCAGTCTCCCTCAGCAGCCTGCCCTATTCTGATGGTCAGGGCAGCTGAAATAGCCTGGCCACTCATCTCCCTTATCAGCTCTCGGCCAGCGCGCCTTTGCATTCTGGAAGGGGCCTCCCTGAGATTGTCATGCCAGTGGAAGCAACTCCAGGGAGCCAAGGGGAGTTTTCTGGGTGGTTCAGGTCATTATACACAGTGCAGGGACCATATGCTCCTTGGTGACCAGCCCTGGGTCAGTTGATGGCACAGCCTGAAAAGTGAGAAGGGTCTCAGAATACCCACATCATCACAGCTGGCTCGATGTAGAGCCTATACTGAACGTCTGTACACCAGGATCTCTCTAGAAGGGGGAGGTGTGTGAACACATCTCACACCATGCTTTTACCATGTGGCGAAGACAGTGGAATTGGCAGCACTGTTTTTTTTTTTTTTTCTGAACCAAGGTGGGCAGATGCACCTGGCATCTGAGCTGGTTCCATGTGCCCTCTGCAGCTTTGCTGGGTGTCCTAACATGCCGGCTTTAATCTGCAGGCCTTTGTCCCCACGGGCCTCCTAAGCTTTGGTGGGTTTGCTAGTCTCAAGCTGGCTTTATGCCTGTGGTGCTATGAAGGTGACCCCTGAACACTTGGCTTCCCCATTTCCTTTTCCTCTCTGAGGAAGGGATCACAGTGGAACTTCCAAGGAAAATCAAGATTAGAAAACTTGCTGGTTTAAGGGAGAAACCTGTGTGGCAAAGGCCAGGCAGACTGTGGCCAACAGCTTTGAAGAATGTGGCTTCCGATAATCCCCACCTCCAGTATCCAGTCAGTCACTGTGAGGGCCTTCCTGGTGTGCAGGACAGGAGTAGCGTTTCACAGCATCGGATGGAAGCCCTTTAGTGCTGGGTGGCTGAAGACCGTCATTGGATCTCTGCAGTCTCTGGCTCTTTCCAACAAGCTAAGACCTGTGTGGTGAGCCCCGCTCCTTGGCAACTCCTGTGCTGAGCTGACATGGGCTTGTGTGCAGGCCCTCCTCACTGGGGCTGTGGTCATAACTTTGGCCAACCACCTTGAGTGTCTGTAGCCTGTGAGTGACTATACCAGGGACCTAGCCAGGCTTCTCCCTCTCTTGAATTGGGAGCTATGTTAATTTAAGCCACTTCAGGGATTTTTTATTTTTATTTCATTTTTTGATTTCTTCTGAAGTGTTGGAGCTAGAACCTGGGGCATCATATACACTAGGTATGTGCTTTACCACTGACTTACATCTCCAGGCCTGAAGCCACTACAGTTTTGGAGTAATTTACTGTTAATAACCAAATTCTGAGAAACAGGTAGAAATGAACTTAAATATTAGTAACATTTCCATTTACCACTGAGGGGCAGCCAGGACAGATCTGGGTGAAAAAGTCTACCTGTATGAGTTGTCAGCTACAAGTCATCTCTGGGCCTTACTTCCTGATGTGCACAGTGGGAGATAGTGTGGGGAAGGGCAGGGACTCCATGCTTGCTGGCTGTCTTCTCTCCTGAGCGGGCCCCGCAGTGCTTGGTAAGTCCACCATTCAAGCCCACCGAGGCTCTAGGAGACAGGCTGACCTAACTTCTCAAAATGTAGCTCTCCAAGGCCTGTCTGACGGGGCCTCTCCACCTGCTCTCATGTGATCTCTGGCTGCATGGCCAAAAGAAGGGAGAACACACCATTCTTTTCTCGTCAACATTTTAATGCAAACAATATAGTGTTTTTTGACTCTATGCATCTGTAACGAAACAGTGCTAGAATGGGATAAGCATTGGCAGCTTTTGTGGAATGAACGCAATCATAACCACTCTGCCCCAAACTGCAGAAGCCAGGCATTGTGGCCCATACCTGCCAACCTCCACTGAGGAGGCTGTTGCAAGAGAGTGATCACAGTGAGTTCCAGGCCAGCCTGGGCTACAGAGGGAGGCTCAAAACCCACAACTAAACAAACTAAAAACAAAACAGAAACCAAGGAGAAATTCTTGTCAGGCTCCTTTGAAAGCTGATATTTTAAAGCACAGGATTTGTCTTCTCTAGGAGAGATGTATCTCCTAAGTGAGTGGCGGGAGTAACGTTCAGGCCTACCTGCCCACAAGCAGTCTCACCCAGACCACTGTTTCCCCTGACTGACCCCCTTTGCACACGGACGACAAACACTTGGAGAGGGACTTAGGTGACCTGCTTGTCGCAAAACTCAACTATCAAGAAAGATTTGGAGAAACGCTAGTCTGAGAAACGAGATTACAACAAGAGCCTGTGGATTTCCTCCCTCAACAGTGGGGCCAACCTTTCATGTCTGATCAGAAATAATGGGCACAGTGTTTATTGTAAGCCTGAACCATGAAGACAGAGCACTGAGACAGAAAGCCCATTTGACAGTGGCAATTTCAAATTAATAGCTTAGTTATGATAGAACACAAACTGCAAAGGCCTTCATTTCCTGTGTCTGAAGTCACGATCCAACAGTGGTTAAGAGTGTGGAAGGTGGAAGGCAGCAGCTGAACTGTTCTGGGTGGTCCAAGGAGGCAGAGATGCTTCAAGCACCCCTTGCCACCCTCAGCTTCTCTTCAAGGAGCCAAGAGGATGAGGCGCTGGTGCACCCAGAGGGTCTAACTGGGGCTTGCAGAGTCCTAAAGACATCTCTCTGCAGGCAGAAATTGCACAGCTTAATTCTTCTAGACTGAACAGCTTCAGATTTATGCCAGCGGAAAACAAACATTGTTTCTAAGTCATTTAATTGTGTTACTGTCTCTCAACTTTATCAGATGTTGCTTGGGTGGAGAGCCTGTGTGTAGTTCTGAGAGTGGCTTTATGGTGCTCCCTGGCTCCTTCTAAATGCCCACAGCCCAGAGTCCCTAATGGAGCATTTTCCAGATGTAAAAACTACTAATTCAACAGGTTCAAATGGCATTTGTCTCAATCCAGGACGCACACTGAAGGCTGCATCTCCACCAGATTGACAACCTTGACCGCAGGTGCTAGCCTGGGTTTATTACGTTCTTTGGTTAAATGTAGTTTCTAGACATTTAGCATTGTGGGAACCCAGATAGATGGAAAACATGTTCTGCTTTGAATACTGGATTTACATTGTATGTGCACTATTATAAATTTTTATAATTAGGTTAGACTTATAAAAATGTAGGGCTTTTTGCTGTTTTTCTGAAAAATACATTCTTCTGGGCTGTCCAGCATCACAGTCTGCGAGCCAGACCTTCCAGAGTCTCTTGACAAAGGCTGCACAGCCAGTGCTCTTGAGCTGGGTCAGCTCATCATGTCCAGGCTGCACAGTTCTGTGTGGCCGTCATTACGCAGGGCCTCTGCCACATCTCTTCTGAAGATGGAGAGGTTCTGTGTGAACCTGCGGAAAGAGAAGAAGTGAACGTGCAGGCCACATGAAGCACGGGACCAGGGTACTGTGGAGCGCAGGACCAGACGAGGGCTCTGCCTGCAGGATGGCTCCTTTGTGCTGGGCTCGTTTTACCATGAGCACCATCCTGCCCCCCAAACAAGAGTCACCCACCACGCCCACTCTTGAGTAGTTTAGGGGCGGAGAGAATCTAAAGTTCTACCATATCAAACATTAAAATTTACACCTGTGTCTCAATTACTGGATTGAGTTTATATACGAATGCTTCAGTCACTACAGTCTTCCCCAAGGTAGATATTAGTATCCTCAAGTAGAATGGAATTTAGTGAATAAAAAGTGGGGTGTGGAGGACAGGGAAGCAGCTCACATCTGTAATGCCAGCAGTCAGAAAACAGAGTAGAGGGACTATGAGTTTGAGGCTGGCCGGCACTATGTGGTGAAACCCTATCTTAGAAAAGGGTGGTTTTTGTTTGTTTTTATTTTATGTGTGTGTGTGGTTTAGGAGAGTGCTTGTGTACTACACATGAAGTTCAATCCCAGCATTATATAAGCTGGGTATGGTGGCCTATTCCTGTAATCCCAGCACGTAGGAACTGGAGGTTAGGAAATTTAAAGTTATGCTTGGAGGTCAGTGTGAAGGCTCAGCTTGTTACAATGTTTGAGGAAAGGTCAGTGGGGGCAGTTTTCTCCTTGAACACATTTTCTTCCTTATCACCGACCACTGTCTGTCTCATCCACTACAAAGTAAGTTCTATGAGAGCAGCAGTACTTAGAACAGTTTGTTTACCACAGGTTGCCAATGCTACAGTCCTATAAACTGAATGCATGAATGTATCTATGAATAAACGAATGAAATGAATCTAGTCCCAGTGACGAATTTGGTTAGATCTCACTGGCCAACGATGATCCTAGGCAGAGGAAGAAACCAGCATTTAACAGGCCATTGGCCCAAGAGCCCTGCTTTACTGTGTTCTGTTGTTTAAACACCACAGTCGATGCCACCATCAGCTCCGTGTCACTGCTGAAGAGACGCAGCAGTGAGGTTGCCTGCTTTCCTGCCACACAGCTGGAAAGCGGAGGCAGGAGGAACCCGGAATGGGGTCCTTCTGCCCAAGGCCTGTGCTTGCTCATCTCCATCGACAATGTGAGCTTCCCTTCATTTGCTCTTTCCAATTAGTTATTTTTCACTCCTTTTCTGCTGCATTATAAACTGATTAAGGGCAAAGGCTGTACTTTAGTAACCTCTGCATCCCTGGGCAAAACCCAGTGAAGTGGACTGGAACTGACCTGGGTTTAAGATCGCAAAGTGGAGGGGCACAGGAGAAGAAGAGGGAGGGTAGGCTTGCTCGGGGATGGGGCTACAGCTGGGATACAAAGTGAATAAACTGTAACTAATAAAAAAAAATTCAAAAAGTGTAACAGGAACTCTGCATCAATCTGTGAGCTATGCTAACTATAGTCCATTATTTTTAACAAGCCTGGAATGCCCCACCCTCCAGAGATACCCCACTGGGCAATGCTCACCTGTCTCTGTTCTTGACAGACAGGTTCTGTTCCACGCCCTCCATCAAGTTCCTGAAGCACTGGGCAAGGGCTTCCTGCTTTGGGAGGGGCTGGCTGTTTATCAGACTTGCTCTCAGTTCACTGAAGTACTGTTGGGAGACAGAGGTTTCAGGTTCCAATTCCAAACCGGGCAGGAAGGAAGTAGTGGGAAGCCAGGACAGCTAGGGGGTCTAGCTGGGCTCACTGATGCTCAAGGGTTTGCATCCAGTCCATATTGAACTTTCTAGCCTTAGAAAAAACCTAAGCGGCAGAGGTGTGCCATGTACCTAGGTGTACCGTGTCAAACCTGTCTCCCAAATTGCTCCTAAGAATCTCTTGCTGTCACTGCTTAGCCTGATGGAGTCCTTGCCTCCACTGTGGGGGACTGAACCGAGGGTCTTCTGGGGTTTCAACTTATCACAGGAAGGCTGAAAGAAGAAGAGCCTCCAGGCTGTGGAAAAGAGCTTAAGGGAGCACTTAGGTGACTGAAGGCAAGGCCAAGGGTCTCCCCTCTGGCTTCCTCATCTTTCCTGGCTTCAGTGACTCACTTCTCAAGGAGCTCTGGGCTGTGTTCCAAGTCTGCCCTCCTGGGTCTCACGGGTTTACTCTGCTGAGGCAGGGTCCTAGAGGGGTCTGCTTAGTTCTGGAAGTACTTGCTGACACTAAGAACAGTATTTGTCACACCTGGTCACAAACAGCTGCTCAGCCCCCTTTTATCTGCTGGGGTCTGTGGTCTTTTATACAAACATAAGCTCTGATGTTGAGCAGAACTCCTAATCACTGGGAACAGCCGGATTTCAGCAAAAGACAACATTTTGCCAGTCATATGTTTATCTCTTCACGCTCAGGCTGCATGCTATTTAATTTCTATCATACATTAAAACAGCTCACATCAGAAAACACATATAATTAATATGCAGTC
The DNA here is from genome assembly GCA_028658305.1 of Pachyuromys duprasi. Classification (NCBI taxonomy): domain Eukaryota; kingdom Metazoa; phylum Chordata; class Mammalia; order Rodentia; family Muridae; genus Pachyuromys; species Pachyuromys duprasi. The sequence continues at coordinate 22,604,562 of CM053757.1, forward strand.
AGACTAATGCTTAAATACTATATATCAGAGGCATTATACTCAAACCACAATGTCTTCCTGAACAAGATTGGGAATGCACAAAACTACTTATTTTTCCCTTTTATAATGATGCAGTGACTCACACCAAATAGAAAATTATTAGTTTTTCATCCTAAACCATGAAATATTGCCTCCATCAGTAAAGTATAATATTGTGATGTCATAAGCTTTTTCTAAACACCGAATTTGCCCTTATTCCCTCTCAATCATTTTAAAAGAACTGCTCTCTTTTATAGAGCTTGGATTTAAATCACAATAACACCAAGGGAAGATGAATGACAGTGCTATTGAATGTGGCTAAAATTGGATACTTCAGCACAGGTGAGTGATGAGACAGCTCTTCTCTTTTTGATATATTTTCTTCTTCTATTAGTTTCCTTCCAAGGCTGGGATTTTAGTTTGAATTTTAATGTATGCGGCTGCCTCTAATCTCACTGTCTTTTTCCCAGTACTATCTTATTGTATAGACAATTCATTCTCCCAAGCAGTAATGCACTGTTCCCACTGACTGCCGAGGGGCCAGGGTGAGTTCCAAACGAAGCCAGGGTGCTTGGGAGGTCGTCGAGGGTAGGCAGAGTGCTGAGGAGGCTGGGATGCACGCTTCCTAGCTGAAGGCTGGCTCCATGCACAGCCTCTCAAGAGCTGCCACTGTCATCACCTGTGGCTGTGTGCAGGGTCCCCAGAAGGGAGGCTGGAGGAGAAGGCAAAAGGGCTGTTGCTCAGTATTGCCCTGGAAGAGCAAGGGAAGTGAGAAAGACTCTGAAATACTGCCAAGTCATCCACGCAGTGTGTAGCCTCTGGTCTCTGCTAACTGAAGAAGATCTGAAGACTTTGGGAAAAGGCCTTCTAGGCTGTCAAGGCCCCAGCTCATGTGCTTATGGTCTTCAGGGTCTAAAAGCATCTCTTTCTCTTGTGGCCCTCCCTGAAAGCACACTCACCTTCTCGTTGAGCAGGATGAGCCCCAGGAGAGGCCTGGATACTGACCACTGGTTCCTACAGTCTTCAAAGATAATGGTGTTCATGAGGACAGACATCATCTAGAAGACAGAGTCACATGATAATTGGGACCCTTGGCTTAGAACTTGCCTGAATCCCAGCTTTCTATGTATTCCTTCTATCCCTCCACCTTTCTGATGACAGGAGAGCTTTTCCTGGACAGTCGGCGCTCACTCCAGAAGCATAGACTTTTATATAAACTCTGCACCCCGCACCCTGAGGAAGAGTCTCTACCACCAAAAGCTTGGAGAGAACCTTCACAGTGAGCACAGACAACACAGAGTCAGTAGATGCAGTCTCTGCTTCTCATGTCTTATATGCTTTGCTCTATGCTAGGTACCAGGTAAAGGCCCGGCTCACTGTCTGCTTCTCACCACATCAATTAGTTGGTGATGGTAATGGACATCTCTCTATAGCTCATCACTAAGCGGAATGAAACACTTCCCATGTGACCCCTAGTATGGCATGTTTCCTGCTGACTCAGACTGGACTATTGTTTTTCAAATCATTCATTACTAATTGCTCACTCACCCCTACATGTACATATTTAACTTCTGAGTTTCTAAGACACATAGAACAGATAAAAGGACAAACATCTACTGCAATCTCTTGCCTAGGACCTGACAGCTTGCTAGGGAAGTCACCATGAGAAAACAGTGGGGAAAAGGTCTAGAAAAAAAGCAGCAGCATGCGGGGCGGGGGTGGGGAGGATGCCTCTAAGTTCTTAAAGGCACTCAGGGAGATGGCACAGGGCACCTAAACAGTTCATCAGAAGCAGACCAAGTGGCAAAGCAAAGAGAGGGTGGGAACAAACATGATGGGTTCTGCAAGGAAGTAAGGCAGGAGAGAGAAGTAAGACCCTGTGGCCACAATGGAAGACCATGGTGAGGAATCTAGACTTTATCCTGAGGTCAAGGTAGCTAATGATGGGCTTGTGGGATGTGTCCTGGGCTTGCGATGGAGCAGGCGTCAGCCGACTGTCAGGTGGGCTCATTTTCCCACTGCGGTTTGTCTGCTCCTACAGCTCTAGAGCTCGTTTGCTGAACGGAGGACAAATGAAAGGGCAACTGTGTGGCAAGACCCCCAAACACCACCCCAACTAGGCTTGGATGACTTGGTTTGCTTTGAATGCTTGAGAATCTCCCTGTTAAGAGTATGAATGTATAATGCATGCATGCATGTATTTACATGTGCAGTATGAGGGGGTGAGGTTGGGGGTCTTTCTCAAATGCTCTCCATTTCATTTATGGAGGTAGTGAGTTAATTATTGCTGAGCCCACAGCCTAACGATAATACCCATCTAGCCAGTGGGCTTCTATGCACACTGAGCCCTGGAATTATAGGCGGGCCATTACACTCACCCAGCACTTATGCTTTTATGCAGGTGCTAGGGACCTGAACTCTGGACCTCACACTTGCATGAGTGCTTACTTACCTGCTGAGCCATCTCCCTACCCCTAGCAAAAAGTTCTGGTGATCTAATTTATCCTGTGATCTTTGGCAAGTAACTGAACTGCTCTTGCGGTGCCTGTTTTCATTAGCTCTGAAGAGGGAAAGAAATAATACAGCCCAAGGAAGTTCTGAGAATGAAATGAGATGATGTTTGAGAAGTGCTGCAGAGAATGCATCCTATAGACACCGAAGGCCTATTATCACCAGCAACGTGCGTCTCTGCGTCTCTCAACATCTGCCATTCCCCTCACCATCACGATTATGCTGGTTAAACAAAATCTGCCAGTCTATATGCAAACACCAATACTGCATGTCCAGTCTCTCTGGAGAGGCTAGGACTCCACGCCTGCAGGTTCAACATCCTTTGTAGATTATATGCTCCTATGAACAGTTGAGCAAGCCACTCAAAGTCATAGAGCACAAATTAAATTGACAAGCAAAACTAACAGATCCACGGAGACAGTCTAAAATATTATGAGCTTCACAATCTGAAGCAGAATGGATATTTTAATGGAGAAGATTAAAGTTAGAGGCACCAAATTCTTCCCGTAACTGACAAAGCATCCTGGAGTGATGTGCCAATTACTTTATACGGTTCTCTCGTGTATTCATTTGTCTGAATGCATGTATTTATGTCTGTAATAAGTAAGGGGATGTTTGAATAAAATACTTTTCTAAAAATAAAGTTGGCAAAAATGGATTTTTTCTTTTTTACTTTTCTGAAAATATGTAAAGTACCAAGTAATCTTCTTAAATGGCATTGATGTGGCAGCCAATTTCCAGAATTATTTTTCCTAATAATCTTAGAGTAGTAGTAAAACAGCCCCCACTCCCAAGAATACTGGGTATACTGCTAACGTACGGTCCCTTTCCCTTGCAGGTAGCGTGATGTTTAGATGGGTGGTCTCTCATGTGTCAATACTGGAAGAAGCAGTCTTGGCTCTGCACCCACAAGCCCACATTCTGTTACCAGGTGCCATAAGTGCTTAGTGCAGCAGTGTATCTAGTTCTCCAATGTCTGCTCTGTCCCAACACTGCTGCAGGAATGGCTGGAAGGCCACTTTAAATAGGCTTATGGCCTACACCCCAAACCACACATGATATCCACCAATATTAATAAGTGCCTGTTTTACCAAAGCAGGGATGAGATTATCTTAGAAGGGAGTTGTCTACTTAGGAAAATCATAGTCTACCCCACTTTACTTGATTCCTCATTCCTCCTCCCACTTCGTACAGATTTTGGCTGGAATTTTGTTTAATGATGTGGTAGCCACAGGCATTAGACCAAGAACTGAGCCCAAGACTGTCCCTGTCATTTACCCCATGGCATTTGCCTTTATTCCCTCAGATATAAAGGAGGGACTGTGGCAGCTGATACAAAAGGGATGCTGTGAGAAATAATTTCCTCTGTGCAAACCAAACATCTGTATTGTACTTGCTGCATAGTATGCTTTAAACATAACGTTCCCATACTGCATACACTGGGCATGTTCCTGCTAACACAGTGCAGCTTCTGCCTGGCCTAAGCCAATGGAATTTCATGGCTCAACAAAGAATTCCAAGTCATGCCTTGCTTAGACAGGTAAATGACATTACTATGGTCTCCTCAGAGTTATCAACTTCATGCAGAGCTGTAGTCCGAAAAATAACCTTGAGCAGGAGGCAGCCCAGAAAGCAACCCATTTGCTTTGCCGGGGGTATTAGCATGGGTTTAAATGAGAGTGCCCTATTGCAATCATGCAAATGTATTTAAGCACAAAACTGCAAATGTATGACCCAGAAGGAGAAAAGTGATAACCTATGATGTCTGATCATGCTCCCCTGATAAGGGCATGAGATACAAGCACAGAGTACAGCAGATCCCACCTGAATTCCCTGGGCCACACTGCATAGTCACTTAAGAGACTCTATTGCCAGATGTTCCTGCTCCACTGTTTGCTGAAGTAAAACACGTAAAGTTCTAGCATATACTGGGCACATTCCTGCTAACACAGTGAGCATACACTTTAATATGAAGAGTGCTACACAGAAAACTAAACTGTCGCCTTAATCTACTCTACACATGAAAGGGTTAAACATCTAAACTAATAGACCCTTCACTTCCAAGGATGTTTTTAAAAACAGACTGAGAACTCTAAGCCAGGAGATTCTGGAAAGGGCTGTGGCTGGGGTTTTCAGGTTATACAGGCCATATTCTAAGGCACCATCATTTTAAGGAAGGTCCTTCTAACAGCAGGTGGTATCTGATGAGTTTTCTTACCATCATTTCTGGAGTTGGCTGGGTGCTCAGCATCCTGACAGGCACATGCACGTGTGGGCTCTATTCTCATGTGGGGGTGGAAGCATCATCTATTACAGTTGTATACACTAAGGGCCTGAAGTCAAGGAGAACTCACTTGATCAAGGTACTGCTAGGGTGTGAAGGCTAATTCAGGTCATTTGCAAAGGTTTGTGTCAGTTCACTGTGTCAGGCTGTTCTGAGAGAGGCTCAGAGCACTCAGCAGTGGCTGGTTCCTATTGCAGACCTTAGAGGACTCTTGCACCTTCAGTGGTCTGGGCATGTCACCTTGCCTGCTCTAGTACCTTCTGGTAGTCATGTAGCTGTTAAAGTCTGTGATAAGAATCCAGGGCTTCTGAAAAGTTTTCAGCAAACCTTTCCCCTTCTGACCCCAAATGCTTACAAATTTAGTCAATCTATTTAAAGACTCTGAAAGTGAACAATGGCAAACTTAAGAATGTCTCTGGAAGGCTGGAGAGATGGCTTAGCGGTTAAGAGCACTGGCTGCTCTTCCAGAGGTCCTGAGTTCAAATCCTAGCAACCAAATGGTGGCTCACAACTCTCTAATGGGATCTGATGCCCTCTTCTGTCATGCAAGCACACATGCAAGTAGAGCATTCATACATATACGTTTTTGTCTTTGGAAATTGATCTATTGAATATTTCATGGGAAATAATGATTTTCCTCCTACTGAGAATACCATAAATTAAATTAAATTAACATCATAGAAATCAGTAGATGAGGCTAATATTCTCTAGGTTGTAGTACTTCCTATAAAGTAAAATGTTCCATGACTAGCATGTAAGTGTGAACACTCTAACTAGCATACACTCTATAAAGTCATAAGAAATAAACGGAAAACAAAACAAAACTAAGATTCCCATCTTGTTTCCATTTGTAGCCCATAGACAACCTGGGCCTTACAGCATGAGTGCTGGGCCTGCAGGGCCCAGATTCTCAGTCTACTTAGGGAGCTCTGCTCTCTCCTCCCTGTCTCCAGCCACTTGCTATGCTCATGACCCTTCGGAATGCTGCATTTTCTGCTGTCTGCTTGTGAGGCCAATGAAAAACGGACCTTGTCTTCTGGCTAATATAGAGGAGGCCTAGCAAAGCCATGCCAAGACAGAGCAGCCCTGTGCCCTAGCCCTTGAGGGCTGAGGGAGACCACAAAGGACAAGCAAGGGGATAGAGTGCAGGACAGGCTGCCTTGTGTACTAATCTATGGAGGACATGGATCACCCGCACCCCAGACAAGCTGTGCTGTCCTGACTGTGCGGTAAAACGCGGGTGATGGTTCTGAGGAACAAGTAATAATAAATGCATCCAACTCTTAAGAGCTACCCTGTGCCTGGGGAATGCACCAGCCTTTCAGAAGGCCAGGAAGAGAGAGGAAGGCTGACCTTACCAATAACAAAAATAACAAACAAAGCAAAGAAGAGCAGAGCAAAGCACCCCACCACACACAACTGTCTGAATAATGCAACAGGATTTGAAAAAGTAGAGAAATCTCTCCACCTCCACGGAGGTTTCTCCAGAGTACCTGTCCTGGTTAGAGGTTCAGGCCCAGGAAGGGCAGATGCAGCTGAAGGAGGAATTGCTTCCTGGTTCCCAGTGCATGGAAGGAATTTCTGTCATTACTGAATGCTGCTCCTGAGGCCACATTCACAGCAGATATTGAAATGTGATCCTGCTCAAATTAGATACTGGCTGTCTTTAGGGAAAGAGAATCAATTGTTCCCTTCATGTGCCATCTTCCTTTGTGATATTGGTAGATGTTATGAAAATGAACATAGTGGATAAATAAGCACATATTTTGTTAAATTTTCTGCCTCTCCAGATTAACTGAGGCCCTCCATCTAAGTTACATGAAATTTAAAGTATCTGGACATATAAAGCAATCCCTATATGTTTGTTGTTAGTGTTTCTGCAGCCTCATAATTGAAGCATTTAGCTTTTAAAATGAAAAACAATGAATGAAATGCAAGATGAGGTGAGCTGAAGTCTTCTTCTGAAGAAGCCTGCAATCAATTATGGGTGAGCTGTCTTCCTGAGGTCACCCAGGAGTCCTGACTGCTTAGCCTTTATACAAGATTAGCCTTGTCCTAAAACTGGGGGGAAAGCACTTTGAAGGCACGCCAGGTCTAGTAAGCTTAGCCAGCTCTGGTCACAAATGAGTACCTCTTGCTTCACATGGAAACAGACAGTGCCCTCCTTGGCCCCCCTCACAGAAAGTTAAGAGATGCTTTCACTCTAAGTGATGAATTGTTTAGAATATTTAAAAACTCTTGCACTGAATGTAATATCTAAGGGGAAACACAACCTAGCTTTGCTGTTCTTTCAATTTTCTCCATTACCAACTTTACCTGTAACTCCTCAAAACATTCATTTTAATCATGGCTTACTGGGGAAAGAATTACCTGCCAGTCTCCTAGCTTATGAGAAGGTCAAGTAAGAACGAAACTTCAGGATTAATTAATTGAGAGTACTGCATGCAATGTGTCTATTCTGAATGTTATAGCACACACCACTAGGAAAACAGTTTTATTTTCCGGGGTTGAAATAAATTATAATAAATTATTCATTTCAATGGCAGAGATGTACTGGAGAGCAACAGCAAGAAAATTGACTACACTACACTGTGAGTCTCAATCCTGAATCTTCATTATCCATCTGAAACTTTTTACATGTAGTAAATCATATTTCAAGTGGCTGCAGATCTCATAAAGCAGCTTGCTACATTAAAATAAACCAGAAAACCTGGGGTACTGGAGGCTGCGGGGCTTGCCACTCAGCACTATTTGGGCTTCTCTCTCTCTGTCTCTCACACACATGCGCATGCACACACACACACATCTTGCCAATATCAAACAGAATTTGTTTCAATTTCATGTTTGAAATTTCAGCATTACCTGCCAAAAATATCATCTGAATTTCCCGTGGGTAGGAACGTTGAGACAATCTGTGTGCTTTGTGCTTCCAATTCCAACGTCATTCCCCCTAGTTTTCCTTCAAGTAACACTTATTTCTAGATCACAGTAGTACCTGAATGACTACCTGGAGCCATATTTGAGAACTTCTAATGGCTTACAGCAGCCTCTGAGCAAAGTCATCCATGTAGCGCGAGACACTAGTGAAGGCATATATGCCATGACAGCTTACACAGGCCAGCCTGTCTGCGCAAGACAGGTGGCAGCTGAGTACTAACAGCTGCACACATGTATATGAGGAAGAGGAAATGACGTGAGGAAACCTCCAGCACACGACAAGAGCTTGGCATGCTTGAAGAAGGAATAAACCTTGTACCAAAGGCTCTGGGGTGGCATGAGGTCGAGCTGAGGGTGAGGATCAAACCCTGGCCCAGGTCCAGGCTGCCATGCAGGTAGGCATTTGGCTAGTGCATGCAGCTGTCAGATGGAGTCTGCCCATGGCGGGCAGGAACTAACAGGGCTGTAGAGAGAGGGATTAGGGCAGGTGTAGAGGCCAGGCTGGCTGAGTTTCTCCTGTCAGAGCTCACTGGAGCCAGCCTGGTCAGGATCCTCAACTCATGTTCTTCTCAGTCAAAGCACTCCTTCTGAGAAAGCCTTGGAAGCCGAAACCACAGACAGATTCAGAACTTTAAGAAGAGGCACCCAGATTCAAGGCTCTCCATCTGAGGACTGAAGTGTTGCTCCTTACGCGGGTGGTGGTGCTGTAGAGTTCACCCCCACAAATCACTAACTGGGAACAAGCAGTAGTGAAGCCAAGCCTAGCCCAGGGCACACGCACACAGGGCCGCATTGACGTAAGCACTGACTCAGGCCACTCAAAAGCAAAGGGAGTGAGAAAAACATGCTACTTCACTGATCACTCAGCACAACACTGCCCAATGAGTATCACATTTCACAACAGAACAGCGTATGCACAACAGCATGAGGGCCTCCCTAGCAGTCTTCAAGCAGATAGATCATAATGATCTATCATCCCTATGGGAGGGGGCTCAAATTCTCATTGCATCTCATCTGCTGGTACATTCTCCCTACTTCCTGAAGAGGCTGGGTTAGATGGCCCCAAAGACTTCCAGTCACCAGCAAAGGATTATGTTACTTATTTTAAAAATGTTTTCATATGGGGAAAATGTGTTTCTGTGGACAATTCATGGGGCCCCTCGAAAGCATTTTTTTTTTTCATTAAGAGTTAGTCTAGTATTTACATTGAAACCACAGTGGGGACATTCTGGTTTTTCAGAATTAAGGTTTTTCCTCTCCCCAATTGTTTATATTTTGAAATTAAAATATAGTTACATAATTTTTCCTTTCCTTCCTTAAACCCCTCCCCTTTGCTTGGTCTCAAATTCATGGATGCCTTTTCTTTGTTGTTATGTACGCATGCACTCATCCTTACCTAAATATATAAAAACCACTTGCTCAGTCTATCTGTTACTTGTACTTCAGGGCCTTTTCCCAGAGGGGAACTATTTCTTCTGCTCTCAGCATATAGTTGCACATAGTCCTTTATCTAGGGCTGAATGCCTGTGAGATTTCGGCTTTCCATGTTAGCATGGGGTCATCCTGCACCTCCTAGAAATATTAAGGAAGCTACCTCCATGTGCAACATGAGCAAAGATTTATTTAAAACTGTCTAAATGGTATCGAATGTATGAGCCAAGAGCTGGGGAGATTGTCCAATGATGCTGAGGGCTGGAAGCTCTTTTCCTCAAATAAACACATGAGCCTGAGGCATGAGAGGAACCAAGAGTGCTGGGCCCACTTCCGTGATTTACTCCATTTGCTGATGTACACGTTGACCAGGCTCTGAGACACGTCCTGAGGATGGAGCTGAACAAGCCAGTGTCAGCCCTCAGAGATCTTGTAGCCCAGTCAGGAGATTCACAGTGCAGTACATTAAATATTGCAAACAAGTCCACACAGGAAGGAGAGGCCAGAGAAGAACACCCAACTCTTCTGGGGTGGGGTTGGGGCAGGTAGAGGAGGCTTCAGAAAGCGAGGACATTGGTCTGCAGTAGAGACAAGCAGTCTGATAGCCCATAATGAGAGTAGGGAAAGTGAGTGCAAAGGCGTCCAGCGGGGTGGGACTGTGCGGGGAGGGGAGGGGATACTGCTTAGGTAGGCAGGGGTTGCATCTGGTAAAGGCCTAGTGATGTTTGCAAGAGAAAAGTAGATTCTGGCCTGTAGGAAATGAGTGTCATTACAAGAGAATGATAATGTCTCTGGCTGTGATGTAGTATGAATCACTGGTGGCATAGACATTTCTCTCCAGGGCCTGAGCCTCTGGGCCATCTGATTTCTCCCAAGCAGCAGCAGCAGCAGCAGTTTCTTCCTATTCTGAGATAGGGAGGCCACAGACAGAGAAGGTCACTTGCTTGGCTTCTGTGCCCTACTTAGGACACTGCTCATCATCCCCTGCCTTGCTAGCTTTGTTGCCATATTTTGAGGAAGGGCACTGACATTATTTCCCTTGGCCCACGGCACATAACCTAATAGTGTCCCCTGTCAGGAATGGTTCTTCTTGTCAGGAAGCTTTTTATTGATGTTCAACCTTCATCTTCCCTTTCTTAATATTATCCCATTATGCCAATACTCCATTGTGCCATGCTAAGTAATTCCCTTTCCTCCTGGCATTTACATCTTCCAAGTATTTATAGACTTATCAAATGCCCCATTTAGTTGTCACTTAGGCAAGCTATACATATTTAGCTTCTTTAATCTGGCCCCATAAGCCAGCCCTTCCATTCTCTTAAATCACTTGAGTTACTTCCCTCCAGATTTCTGTCAATTTGTCTCCTGCCTCTCTCTAATGCAGGGGAGCTGAGGAGAGCAATGGGGGTTGGAAAGGGAAGGCTTTCTTCCTCTGTGGGATAAGAGCACATTATGCACCTGGAATGGAACTTCTATACTTTCCAAAATAGGCTAGGCCTCTGCAGGGATGATGGCTCCTTCATCTCTGCATAGCTATCACCTGCACACATGTCATCATGACTTAATTACTAGCTCTTTAGCACACTGAGTGCCTGCTGTATACCAGGTATTGTTCTATAGGGTTTTTCTTCTTCTCTCTTTCCTTTTTATCTCTCACACTTAGTCACTGTTTAAGGAATTACTGGCTTTATTAATGTGCTGAACATTTCTGGCAAAGAGCTGAATAAAATGTGGCCTTGTATTAGTTAGCTTCCTATCACTGTGACCAAACTGCTCTGACACAAACAAAGAGCAGTGATTTATTTTGGTTCATGGCTCCAGGGGGCTCAGTTGCTGGTGCCTTGACCTCAGGGCCTGAGCAGAACACCGTGTGGCTCAGGAGGTTCCTAATCTCATGGTGGTCAGGAAAGAGACAGGACTGGCCTCGCAGAAGACATACTCAAGGACTGTTTGTGACCTATTTCCTGCAACTAGGTCTCCCTTGGTCCTAGAACCCTTAAAATAGTGCCACCAGCTGGGGATAAGCAGTGAGCACATGTGGAGGCCATTTCAAAGTCAACCATAACAGGCCTTAAGGAGCTCATGTATTTATTAATCTCTTATCGTCCACCTATCAAGCTGTTCCTTCTAATCTTAGAGAATCATCCTGAATGCACTTATCTCTAATTGCTGCTGAGTGGAACTCCTGTGTTCCATCTGCACAGAGAGGCCACACTAAGTGTGGGCGTTAACAGAGAGCTCTTGGGTGTCCCTCACGGTGACCCGCCTTGGGGCCCAAGCCACTTCTCTTCAGCCTGGCACTTTCTATCGCTATCTTTCATAGCGGTGTATTATTTCACATTCCCAGCTGACAGGACCACCAGGAAGCATATACTGAGGTGTTTTTCTTGTCTTTGGTACCCATGTTCAGGTGATAGAGAACAGTGAAGAAATGATGGAATGGGAACAACTCTAAGATTTGAGTCTTGGGGAGTCTAGGCCATGAGTGGCTCGGCTAACTGATCCTAGAAGCCCATTCAACTATGCTAGGAACTCTCCTCTGTAGGATAGTTTTATCCTTAAAAAGGTAGTAAATGATTCCAAGGACACATGGTATGCAAGTCTTTACTAAATAGAGCACTTTCAAACAAACAAACAAACAAAAACAAATGAAGATGGCGTCTAAGACCACTTGGTATCCCTCAAGCATGACAAGGCATACAGAATTCATGGGCTCTTGCCCACAGGCATGGTTGCATGAGTGCACAGGGCAGGATTAATTCATCAAAGGTGATCAGACTGCAGACAAACAAGCCTTCCTTTACATTCTGTACCAACTTGGATTCATCAATGTCTACTGCTGGTTGAACTGCCTCAGAGTAATAGGTAAATGAATATGAAGGTTAGCTTTACATTCTTGTCATAGTGATCTACTTCAGGTGTTCTAGAACAGTCTGCAAGTGTCTGAAAACCAATAATCATTGCAAAATCAGTATGTCATACCACCACTGGACCATCCTTCATATCCCCACAACTCTGCCATTCTTCAAGAAACTCCAAGGCTTCTCACTCCTTTTCACAGTGCCAGTAAAGGCAGGGGAAATCTTGCCTGTCTTCCCTGGACAAAGGTATATGGGTAAGAAAATACATTGGGAATGAGTGGTAGGTTAAGGCCCCAGAAAGCTTTTGTGTGGGTAGAACTGGGTGAGATCTAGGGACAAGCAATCCTAGCTATTACCTAAACACGTGACTCTGAGTCCTGTCATTTTAATGGCATTTCTAAGGAAAGCTACTCACGAAGAAACGGAGCTTATTTAGATTTTAGTTTTGGAGGTTTTCATCCCTGGACTGGGTTCTACTGGTTCAGCCTCTGGTAGGAGCCTAATGGTGGTTGGTACCACTCAGTAGGCGCACACATAGGAGGGAGGAACATTTCAAGCCAGGAAGCTGAGCTGCAGGGCCAGGCTTTTGTGATAATCTCTCCTTAAACTATTTCATGAATCAGGTGATTGAAGGGCCCTCTTTCAATATCACCCTAAGAACCAAGTCACACAAACCCTTGTGGGGACACAAATACATCAGGCCACAGCATCAGGCGCCACTGTCACTGGCTGTGCAACTTTGCGCAAGCTCTTTCAACTGAGTCTCTGCACACTTCCTACACTAGTTTACTCTTGATGTACCAAAACTTTCTCTCCTTCTTCATTAAGAGTGTGTGCCACCACACACTAATGTGCGGATACTTTCATGTTTAAAGAACCCACGTCCATTACTGCCGTCTTGAGAATTACAACAGACTTCAGACATGACGGTGTGGTGATAATGAGAAGAGTTACAGTATTTATTTTCATTCTTGCCACTACAAGGTGAAGCCTAAAATATGGAGGAGGAATAAGTGAAGAAGAGAGTTATTTTGGGTCTAGTGAGTGTGACTTTGAGAATGTGTATCACAGAAAGAGCAAAGTACACAGAAGGCATGCCTGCAGACCTTGATAATCTGCCTAATATCAAAACAAAATGATCATATGAAAGAAGTCTTAGGCTTAGACTCACACTGGAAGGATCTGTTTATAAATAGTAGGTGATTTCTCAAGGACAAGCAGTAGCATCAAACAAAGGTTAGTGGTAGCTGTGTATCAAACACAAAGCCAAATTATTTGGTGAATTTCCTGTATTATGTGCATCTATATTCATGGCTCATTGGGTCCTCATAATTCTCTGAGTCAAGAAGCTTTAATATGTGAGGATATAGATATCTAAAAGATCTCAGGTCTATAATGTATAATTTCCTGATTAGGCAAAACAAAAAACAAAACAAAACAAAACAAAACAAAAAAAAAACAGGCTCTTTAGATGAGACAAGGGGTCTCTCCATAGCTGTCCTCCCTCCACAGCTGTTTGGCCTTTCATTTGGGAACCTCTTGGAGCACCTGCTTCCCTCTTCTCTCTTTGTATTGTAGAGCAGCCACCTCTCTAAGCATATGACAAGGAATGGGTACTATGGCTTTTAAATATTCAGCTTATGTGAGACTTAGAGTTTGACCATCATCTGTAGTGAGAATTTTAGAATTTTGGTTTCTTCCTCCTTCCTTCCTTCCATCTCCCTCCCTCCCTTTCTTCTCTTTCTGGTTTTTCTAGACAGGGTTTCTCTGTAGCCTTGGCTGTCCTAGACCTTGTCAAAATCAGAGTTCTGCCTGCCTCTGCCTCCCAGAGTGCTGGGATTAAAGGCATGCACCACCATGCCTGGTTGAACTTTGCTTCTTTAAAACCAACACCACCACCACCAACAACAAAAAAACCCCAAAACACCTTACTATTATAAGAATGTGTTTTAATTTTAATCCTAGGTATGGGGATATGGGGTTGCTTTGCAGCATCTGACTATGATTTGGCTCATGCTCTGGCATGGGCATGATTTTGCCAGCTGCCCATAGTTTCTACGACTGTGTGACACTTGGAATTCTGGGGACTTTCAGAGAGGCAGGGGGTAGTTGGGAAGAGATGATTGTTGTTGGTTGGTTGCTGTTGGTCTCTGTTAGTTAAGTAGTCCTTACTCAAAGAAGAAACAACAAAAAATTAGATATCCTGACAGTAAAGCTCAAACTTGCCCCAAGGAGCTCAACACCCCTAATCAGCAGTAAGTACTCTAACAATGTCGCCTCCTTTTTGACTCCTGACTTTTATTTAGGTATCTCTTTTCTTTCCTCTATATCCTTTTTTTCTCTCTTTTATCTAGTGTTAGGGGGTTGAAAGGGAAGGAGAAAAGGGGTGGATTAGAAGAAAGAATCCAAAATACAGCAAATACTGGCTACAATCACCTAAGTGCCAGTATCTAAATCTACAAAGGAAGAACAGGGGTTGTAGCTCAGCAGTAGAGAACTTGCCTAGCATGCATGAGGCCCTGAGTTTGATCCCAGCAATGCAAACAAACAAAACAATCTAGTAAAGATGTTAAGAAACCCAGGTTGGGTCAAGTATTAACACCTTACGGCACACACTTCTAATCCTAGCACTCAGGAGGCAGAGGCAGTAGGATTTCTAAGTTTGAGGCCAGGACCACCTCAGTCGGGGATTTGTGCTGTACATTTCCAGGGTGAGAACACAAGCTTTACTGTTTATTACCTGCCTGACACTGTACTTTCTAACTTTTTGGAGTCTCCGTGATAATATTTACCCTATAAAATGGTTATACAAGGACTTCAGAGTGAAGAGGTTTAAATAGGAACATGTGCTCAAACACATTTTAAAACATACATGTGTATATGCACACATGTATACATGTATACACACACACACCCAGCATTTGTGTATGTCTGTCTTACACTCAGCATAGACTTGCACTGTTTATGCCACTTCTTCTTTTAAATCATTCACTGTTACATTTTTCGGATGAGTCTGAGATACTCCTTCCACAGTCACTTCTTAGGGGCCAGCAACCCCTGATAACAGGGTCAGGTCTTAAAGCTCTACTTTGGGCAATGAGCTGGGGAGTAGGGAGATGATTTTAGGTGTAACCTCTGCATTTCAGAGAAATATTGCGCCAAGTGGGAAGATTACACCTGTCTAAAAACTTGCTGTACAGTTTTCTCTGTGAAATATACATGAATGCTGCTACCTGTGCTCTCTTTATCACAAAATGCACATGTCCTCTATAGTACTTTCATTTTACGAGAAACCTTAAAGAACGAAGATGAAAAATCACTGTCAGTCAACAGACAAAGCCATCCTGTTTGAAGAGTTTAAAATCTTTCCAGAGTTTGTGTCAGCACTTAACCTATGGAAAATCTCTATAGTGACTTATTTTTTGCAGAGGTTTTAAAAAAGAATACAGTTACTGAGTTCTTTCTGTTTTTAATTTACACAGATAGCCAATTACGTTCATCACTATCAATGAAGAGGCTAAAAACCATCTTACTTGAGAGGATATTATAGAGCACGCCTAATTATCACTGGGCTAAGTCTGTATAAAGCTGTGTGTTTCCCCTTAGAAAATATTCTCTATCCACTTTATATGAAAGAAAAGGAACATCTTCCTACAAACTCCTTTACTATTCTGAGAACATTTGCTGCAGACTGATAGCAGAACTAAACTGTGCTAAACTGTTGATAAAAGAATGATGACAGATTGCAGTCACTTTAATTCATAAAGAAAGCATTTGGAGCCCCCGGGAATGTCAAAGCCAGCCACTGGCACCCAGCAACTCCATGCTAAGGCACAAGAGACATCATCTTTTCTCAGTTTAAAGACAAAGGCTAATAGGCATGTGGCTGGCTTCTTTATTCCAATTACTTCTTTATGAAGAGCTGTTTTCCTATTTCTTTCTTTCTTTTCTTCTTTTAAAGATTCTTGGAAAGCATAATTCTCCTATTCTATAAACACACAAACAAAACTGTAAAATGACATCATTCTGTTTTCATTTAATTACTTCTGAAATGCTTTCTATTTAATATTCATTACTCAAAAGCTAATTTAAAAGAGAAAGAGATGTGACTTATTCAAAAAGATGTACTGTCATTCACAGCAATAGTTATCTAATATACAGAAGTTAATAAAGCAGATTAATCTACAAGTCCCTTTAAGCCATTCTTGAGTTTTGAACAACTGCCTCTTTGACCTTTCACCTTCATGCTGTGCACCAGTAGCAGGTGCCAGCTGTACAGAAATTATGGCTGCTGTGTTTGGAAGCAAAATCTTTTCTTACTTTGCTTCTGACCAGCAGCTGACCCTGTAGGAGTGATTGTTTCTGGTGCCGGCCTAAAGGCTACATAAACCAGTAGCAGATAAACAAAAGGCTACATATACCAGCTGCCTTGCCTAAGGGTACCATCCTGGGCTGACACCTCTACTCCTTCTCCAGCATCCCAAATTGCTCCTTGTTTGCTTCCATACATGCATTTCATCCTTGTTATTTTGTGTGAGGGGTAGGGGTAAAAGACCTTCCCAACAACCACCCCCCCTTTTGAACTTGACTTTTGAGTATTCCATGTCAAACTGTGCCATTATAATGCTAATATAGGCCTGATTTAGCAACTTTAATAAGAGGCTAAACCCTCTTGTAATTAGATAATAAAATTTTATTATGTATTTTAATATTAAAAGTCTTAAAATCAGACTCTTCAAATCATATACTGGTACAAAACTAAAGCACTTAAATATCATTGCCTCAGAAAGCAAGAACCTGCAAAAGCACTGTGGCTTATTTTTCATTCTCTGAAATGTAAACACGGAATTCCTATGTGGTAGCAGTGAAAGCTCCAACACTCTTAATTATGTGCAGGGAAGAATGAATCTATTCGTGTATGAAGCACACTGTACCATTTCCAGCAACAGCATGAGATGGTTTTGACAGTTATTTCGTGGATACAAATTACACAAGTATAAAAACAATCCCCATAATGATTAAATGCAGTTATGTACATAGGAGAATACCAGTGCAAATGGTAACATATTTAAATGGTTTTCCTTCATTAAAAAAATTATATATGATATTAAACCATCAATCACTGCAGAGGCACAGGAGTTTAAATGTACTGTCACTGGCTGAAATAAATGACTTGGAGACTGGATTCTGGCTCGCTCAATATGGTCTCTTTGCTGTTGCTTAGTCACCCAACTCTCTACTGGCTTGGGCTACATCTGGTGGATTCCATTCCTTTCAATTAATAAGGCAAGTTATGCTATCAATGGATTGTATCCTTCCACTGTGCTTAGAGGTGAGAACACACGTCCTCATGGGGTGAGAACCTTCTCTGTTCTGTTAACTTGAACAGTATTGGCAGTGTTTATTCCTTCCCTGACCCATGTGTACATGAGACAATTTTCTTGGAGTTTCAGAAGGGCTATTTTATATTGAGGTAGAATCTTGGCATTACCATTTGGCTTATTCTCTTAGTAGCGGTGTATGACCATAATGGACTTACAACTAAAAGTATGTCTATAGACTATGATTTTAAAAATTAATGTTTTGGGTATTTCCTTTATAGATAACCACAGACCACTGTGAAGAATCAGGCTGTGCTGAAGCCTGGACATGCGTCAAAATGTAGGAGATCTTTGAGAGAAAAAGAGGCAAACCATAAAATGTATTATTATACTTACATCAATATGATGACATCTATGTTGCAGCTCAAATAGTTATATAGTTATTCAACAAATATATCTACAACAATCATCAAAGTAGCAGACATGCTTAAAAAAATGATTAAGACAATAGCCATTCCTCTAAAAGAACACAGGCTTTGCCCTAAAGAAACAAATAATTCTATTTACAGGTAAAATATCATTTTAAATTTACTACTTATTTTAAAATTCTGTCTGTCTGTCTACCTACCTACCTACCTATCAATCAATCAATCTATCCCATAGCACACGTGTGAAGATCAGAGGACAGTTTGTAGAAGTTGGTTCTCTCCTTCTACAATGTGGGTCGGCAGGATCAAAGAATAGTCACAGCGGTAAGCACCTTTACTCACTGAACCATCTCATGGCCCCTACTTTTCTATTTTTAAAATTAAAAACATGAACTTTAATAACTTGTTTTTGGGGGTGATACAATGTTTTTTTTTTTTTTTTGTGTGTGTGTGTGGGTCTGCCTGTGTCAACACTGGATATTATTATTATTCCAGCTTGCTTTTTGAGACATGGTTTCTCATTGACATAGATCCAATAGGCTAGGCAAGCTAGGAAGTGACCCCCAGGGGCATACCTGTCTTTGTTGTCCAGTGCTGGGGTTACAAGCACAGGGCAAGACAAGGACTTAATTGACTAAGCCATCTCTCCAACCTCCTTCTTAAGAGGTTTATTCCCAGCCAGTGGCATAGGCCTATAATCCCAGCACCCAGGGAGGCAGAGACAGGTGGATTGCTGTGAGTCTGAGGCCAGCCTGATCTACAAAGTGAATCCAGGACAGAAAAGGCTACACAGAGAAACCCTGTCTCAACCTCCCTATCATCTCCCCAAAGAGGTTTATTCCCTCTTGGATTTAAACAATTATTTTGTTACTTTATGTACATAGGCGTTTTGTCTCTGTATATGTCTATGTATCATGTATATGTAGCATCCACAGAGGCCAGAAGATCCTATGGAACTGGAGTTTAGATTGTTGTAAGCTGCTATGTGGGTACCAGGACTTAAACCTAGGTCCTCTGGAAGAACAGCCAGTGCTCATCAACTCAGCTATTTCTCTGGCCTCCCTCTCGGAATTTTATTGCCTCGTTGTTACCTAGACATTTTGGTTTAGACCTGGCCTTCTTACATATTCTTACTTCACCCTTAGTAGTTACATCTCTGTCTGACTGTCCATCTCTCCCTCTCTCACACACACATACATACAGAGACACACATATGCATGCACATATGCACGCACGCACGCACGCACGCACGCACGCACACGAGACAGAAAGAGAGAGAGAGAGAGAGATAAAGAGAGAACGAGAACACTCTTGACTCTTGCCTCAAACAAACCTGGTTATTTTTAAAGTAACAAAATCAACTATATTTAAAAAAAAACAAACCAAAAATACTTCAAATATTATGAAAAAAATCAGATAAAAACACCACCAAAAGTAGTGCCTCAGAATGGAGCCATAAGCCACAGAGAGCGCCACACTGCAGGTCTTAGCTCTAAACCTCCTCAGAGTCACACACTTACACAGACAAGAAACTAAGGGCCACACATACACACATGACCTGCTGACGGTTGAGGCCACCCCCTTTAGACAGGATGTGTTCCTAACTGTAGGTCTCTTTCCTGTCTTCATTAATATTTCCTGCTTGGCTTGACAAGTATCCCAGCTGTGA
The DNA here is from genome assembly GCA_028658305.1 of Pachyuromys duprasi. NCBI lineage: Eukaryota > Metazoa > Chordata > Mammalia > Rodentia > Muridae > Pachyuromys > Pachyuromys duprasi. The sequence continues at coordinate 22,624,022 of CM053757.1, forward strand.
AGCCTGTTGTGCCAGCTAATCTCAGTTGTCAACCTGACTACATCTGGATCAACTAAAACCCAAGGAGCTGGATATACATGTGTAGGGGTTTTCCTGTTGGATCACTTGAAGACCTGCCGTACATGTAGGCCACACTTTTTGGTGGCACCGGTATAAAAGGACATGGAAGAGGGACAAGGAAGCTTTTGCCTGCTTGCCCTCACTCTCACTGGAATTTTCATCTATCCTGCTAAGGAATTCCCTCTTTGGGATTTCAACATGTACTGCAGACAAGTTGAGACATCCAGCCTCATAGACTGATAAACTAACGAATTCTGGGCCTTTCTGTAGGGACACAGCCATTGCTGGACTAGCCGCTAGACCACAGCCCGTAAGCCACTCTAAAATCTTTTACTCTACACAGAGTCTCTGTAGTCTTTCAGCTCTGCTCCTCTAGAGCAGAGTGGTTCTCACCCTTCTGAACTCTTTGACACTCATGTTATGGTGAGACTTAACCATAAAATTATTTTATTGCTACTTCATAGCTGTAATTTTGCTACTTTATTTTGCTACATTATTATTATGAATAATAATGTAAATCTCTGTGTTTTCTTGATAGTCTTAGATGACCTCAATGAATCATTTGACATTCCCCAAGGGGTCACAACCCACAGGTTGAGAACCACTGCTCTAGAGACACCTGACATACATTTGGTAATGGCCAGGAAATGTATAAAGAGGCCCAAAGCAAACAAATGTTAGATTCAGAGCTTAAAAATGGCTAGTGCTATCACTGGTAAAAGTTTCCTTGAGAAAAGAAGGCTTTACCAGAAAGAAGTGTGCACTGGCATTTTGTATCGATGAGTCAGCTTGAGGTTAAGGATGAGACAGAGCTGTGATGCACTGGGGGAGTGAGACAAGACACATTTACCTTTGTGAGCAGCTGCCACCAGTCTCCTAGAGACACCAGATTAAAGGAAACACCAAAAAGCAGGGTGGACAGGTGGCTCAGTGGTCAATAACACTGAGAGCCTTTCCAGAGGTTCCAGGCTTGATTCCCAGCACCCGCCTGGCAGCTCAAAACCTTCTGTAACTCCAGTTCCAGGGGATCTCAGACCCTTTTCTGGCCTCTATATGCACCAGGCATGCAAGTGGGGCACAGATATAGGCAAGGCAAAAATGCCTATATGCACAAAAATAAGTACAACCTCAAAGATATTAGAGGAAGTCACAAAGATCACCACTATGATCATACGATCAGGCTCTGATTTCCTCAAGGAAACTTGTCCTCAGATTTACAATCTTCTCACCTCCCTACAGAACTAGTGAGGGCAGTCGTGTACAATAATAAAGGAGAGGAAGCTCAGCTCTGTCTCGGTGGTGAGACTCGGGTCACTGACCTTTTTGTTCTCTCTTTCTTTTTGCACCAGCTGGCTGAGAAACTCCCTTGTCCTTGCACACTACCTCTTTGGACTATTGTCCATCTATTTTGTCCTGACTGCAGTACAAAGTTGGGTTACAGAGAGATGGTTAAGAACACTTGCTGCTCTTGCAGAGGACCCGAGTTCTGTTTTTAGCACTCATGTTAAGTGGCTCACAGTCACCCGTACCTCACCTCCAGGGGATCCAAAGCATTTTTCTACAGGCACTGTATTCATGTGTGCACACACACAGATGTACACCTAATTTTTTAAAAAGAGGATGAGTACTCTACATCATTTTACTTTATGATGACCCAGTTGAATTTACAATGTTCAACTTGCCTTATTATTAGTGTTCAAAACACAATATAATATACTTCCTTAGGTGAGGAGCCATCAAATGAGGGAGCAGATAGCTTTGTGGGTAAGTATATAAACCCTAAAGTTAAACAGCCCTTTCTTAAAATTTTAGCTTTTCAGAAATGGGAGAGTGGCGTGGGAGAGGAAGGAGACAGTGATGGGGAGGCACATGATCAAGAACACATTATATATATGTATGAAAATGTCACAATGAAACCCATTATTAGGTATAACTAGCATCTACAAAGAGTGCGAACTAAAGACACAAATGAAGGGTGAATGGCTTCATTCTTTAGTTTACAGACTGTGGCTGTGGGAAGGATACTTGACTTTTTCTGCCTCAGTTTCTCTACCTGGGAAATGATGATTCTAATATGCCTCACACAGATACCTGATGATGATGTCAGATACTGTGTACACAAAGAACTGAAGGCAGAGTCTTAAAGTCTTTGCCAGTATTGTTTTTTTCTAGAAAGAGCACACAGGTGTATGCAGAGATTTCTGTGAAAAGACTAAGATAATGGCAACATAGATAAGAACAACTGCCACAAAATCTAAGTGCCTATTTTTTTTTCTTTCTGCATCTAATGACAGACCCTTGGCTTCCTCAAGTCCTCTGGCCAAGTTATAAATGTTCTTTCAGCCTGTTTTATTCAGTCTACTACCATGTTTTCAGTAATGAAATTGTAAACACAGCCTAAACTAGCTTATTAAATGGAGGTCACCTTTCTGAAGTCTAAAAATCATGAGAATGGTTTCATTAATATTAGCAAATATGGCTAATTACTTTTTAAAGAGCTAAATAATAAATGTTAATATTTCATTTGCTTCAGTATTTTCTGTCCTCAGATTCTTGCTAAGGGTCCACAGGCCAAAGCCTCAACATCAGTTAAATATGTGTCGGCACTTTCTCCTACTTAGCATTAAGGAATGGAATCTTAAGTATGAAAGATGTCTTGTATAGTATGTCAAAATGTTGAGCAATATCACTTCAGTCTAGATCCAGAAATGAAAAAAGAGCAGACGATTTCCCTTTTGCTGTAATTCACTTTGGGATGCATGTCATGAAGAGCACTATACAAAAGCAATTTTCATTGATTGACTGACTGATTGAGGAAAAGGGTGAATGTTCTTTTGCGTCCCTACTGAAGTATGATTCTTATAGCTCCTGACAGCTTTTCAAAATTTCTAGTTAAATGGCATGCTAACAAACAAGTAAATAAATAATAAGTAAATGAAAGAAAAAAGAAAAAAGAGAAAGAGAATCATACTTAGAATCTCTGCATTTGTAGGAAAGCTGACTTGAGCCAAATAGCTGAGCAGACTAGGCTGGGCAAGAGACACTCAGATCTAACTGCTCTAATTCTCCTACGCAATGTAGCCCATCAACATGCTACCTGCATAACACAGTCAGTGACAGTGCAGGCCATGGGTGCTGCCCTCCCGCACGAGGTACTACTCTTTCTAGAGTATTCAAAGAGATTCTGATACAGACAAGATTCTGCCTCAGCGCCCTTAACATTTCAAAAGAATTCATCATGTCTCTAAAATGGTTTATCAATTTTACACTCATCTAATTTGGGTACAGCTTTTGTCTCTTCATATAGCAGAATGAATGCTACCTACTGGTTATGAATGCAAATATTTAATAAAACCAGTAATGAAACTGAAAAAATTCATATACAAATGTTATCTACAAATTCTTACAGCAGATCACTCTCACCTTCTATAATCTGACTGCTGAATACTGCTAATCTCTTTAAGTTTTTAGTTTATTCTCTAACTGACATAAAAATACTCGGGAAATTCTTCTCTCCTAAATTATGCAAACTGGGTTTTTCTCAGATGTTGAGTCGAAGCAATCCTAGTAAGCGAACAACTCTTACCTCAAACACTCACTTAAATTCAATGACTCCTTATATGAAATAAATTTTAATCCTTGCAGAACTACATCTGCTCACAAACTGTGGAAGATCTATAGTCATGTGACAGGTCATAATAAGTGCCCTTCCAGGTGAGAGGCACACAAATGGCCAGGGCCATGAAGATAAGGGCTTTTCTGTGGACACTTGAGGACATCACCTTTGCAGTTTGGGATTAACACTCTCCATGCAGTTAGCCAAGTATGTCCAGGGTGGGAGGAAAACAGTTCAAACCAGTAAATAATTGCAGTATCATTGCATCCGTTTAGTTTAAAGAGCTGACAAGCCCTCTCTAAACTCCAGGCACAATTAGTCATTAGGGTCTAGTTTCTCAGCACTGTTAAGCAATTTGTAACCCATTCCTTTCAATAGGGTTAGACATTACTTAACGACACAGATGCCTTGAAAAGTGAAACCTCACGTTATGAAGCAGCAACCTTGTTCATTACCTTCTGTGATAGGCAAATCATCTATAAAAACAGCATTTAATGGGCAACCAATGAATAATCAATGGCTCACTTTTCATCTGAGTGTGAAAATGAGAATAATCTAATACAAGTCCCACTGGTGAGAGTCTGAATCTTGGTTCTGCCACTCGTCAGGGCTGATTTATAAGGTCTTGGAAAGCTGATGTAAACAGATGATCAATGGGCCCATCCCTGCTCATAATAACCCCCAACTGGCCCACTCCCTCTTTTCCAGGTCCATCCCTTCAGGCTATTAGCTCTGTCCAGCTAATTCTTCCCACTACTCCTGCCTGCTGCTTTTACTCTGGCCATCCGTTCAGTCCAGCAGACTCAGAAGTAATTTTATACGCAGCAGAGAGCGGGTGGAATTGATTTTTCACTCAGTGCTCAGTTCCCATCTGAATAATTATCAATTTTACTGCCTCATAAAGGGAAGAGTCAAAATTTCAAATCAATTCAAAAGAGCTTTTGAGCCTACAAAAACTGTGCATGAGAATAGAGGTCAAAGTTGTCAGTGACCTAAGGAGATGATGTCAGATATTACTATACCCAATAGTTGACATCAGAGGCACTCAAGATGATATAACCTAGTGCTAATGCAAATCATATTTATGCTGACTACCAGAGACCAGTCATTAATATTTAAAATGTTATCTGAAAGCTTACATCCAAATAAATAGAATGTATTCTACTGCTTAATAGAGATATATCACTACTTAGTCATATGCTATAAAGTGAAAGATTACCAAGTCTTATTAACACACAGAAATTGCTTAAACCAACAAATGCATGGAGATTCTGAGTAAACACACACTGGCTGATCTCCTGCACAGTCATATTGCTTGCAACCTATTGATTTTTGCTAAAATTTTCAACCAACTTAGAAGTGTCTGCCCACAGCTGATGGGACAATTCTGTGATGATGACTGACTACTAGCAGAAATGTCTTGGAGGCAGACTTGTCCTTTGTCATGGGAGGCGGGGTCTGACTTCTAGCGGATCCTTGGGTATTTGCTATCTTAGATGCTCCAAGTCAGTGGTCTTCAGCCTTCTCCACGCTGAACACACACAGGGCTGCAACATACTGCCACTGCCAGCGTACAAGTACCCGTAGGGACTTGCAGGGGGCGAGAAGTGCATCTAACCGCAGCAGAGTATGTATTCTGCAGGCATCCAGGTGATGTTGAGATACCTTCAGGATCCATGGTCTGAGTTATAAAGATGTGGGCTCTGAAGCTAAACAGACCTTGGTTCAAATTCCAATTCTATTACTTTCTAATGAATCTTGAGGCACCCAGTATACTGATCTGTAAAACTGGGGATCATGACAGCCACATATCTAGGTCATTGTGGAGTCTATATAAGAATTCTTTAATAGTTTTCCCCTTCTGTGTCAGTCTCTATTATTACTGTTAACAGAACTGTAACATAACTGATTGAGTAGTTGTATCTTTACAAATCTTATTTGGTTTTGTACTTTGTAAACAATAAATGAAACAGACCATTCAGATCCATAAGAGGTCCATACCGCTAGCCCCACCTAAAGCCAGTTACTACTGGAACAAGTTAGAGTAGCTACAGCCCTCATGTGCCTTCTTGGAGAAGGCTGAGGATCACTGACTTTGAGCAAGCCATCAATGAGATAACAGATGCTCATGGATGAGCTAGAAATCACATTCACCAGATCCTCAATAAATTATCTTATTTTTTTTTACATACCAACTAGTTGAATGGGTTTGGGGTCACAGCATATAGTTATAGGCCTGAAGTAATTAGCTCTTTTCCAGTAACCCAAAATATGAATAATTATACTCCTGTCACCCATCCTTGGAATGCAACTAGATAACTGAAATGTCACTTTAATAATACTTTCACAATTTCATTTCAATCCTAGCAAAACATTACAGTCAGGAAGGAAACCTCTTCCATGAATTTCCCATTCTATTTTCATCATGTTCATGTGCAGTGATATAGTCTACTGTGTAAAAGTAACTTTTATTTGCCTGATTTAATTGTGTCAGGAGGTTTATTGCCTCCATCTGGTTAGGCCTAGTCGTGGCAGCTTCTAGCCTTGGTACAATCTAATCTAGGCCTACAGTGCTTTTAGCCTCTGAGACTTACTGCTGAAGGCTTACTACTTCCATCTGCTAACTTAGGCCTATCCTGGAAGCTTCTCTGACTAAGAAGATATTGTTTGCTGTTGAAAATGTGGTCAGTTGAAAAATTTACATTTGCAAATTAGACTATTATGGGTGTAACATGGGCGGAAGAAAACTGAAAACAGTATACAGATATTGCCCAAATTTTGTGGAAGCAGAAACACCAATCGTAGTGATGATATATCTGCAAAATGGCTTTACATCTTTGGACTACTCCTGGCATGTCTCTTCATTTCTTATGTATGTATGTTAGTTTCTCAGATTGGTAGAAGTAAGTTATTTAAAATAATCACAAACTTGTGATTTGACCATGCTAGCCAGTTAGAAAACACAACTGAAAACAAAGAAATTGAGGCATTATTCCATATTAACTGGATGCTGGGAACATTGCCTAATGTCTGAACCGTGTGACTCCTAATCTCACGATAGAACAACTGCTGATTACACTGTCATGAGTGGACAGCTCTAAGCAAGCTGTCTCTGAGGAGTATGACTAGCCCATGACTGTCCCAGCTGCCATGTCCTTGAAGCAACACTTCACCAGGTGCTGCCCAGGGTCCAGGGAGGAAGTCCGAGTGTTGGTGTTCTACTCTTCTTAGCCTCAAAAGAACTGTCCTTTCTGAATTCTGGCTGGGTAACCCTGAATTCAGCCAGTGCACTCTCCACTGTCAGGGAAAACTATCAAGGAGAGTAACTGTGAAACACCCTAACAAAGGGTTATGTAGATTCAGGGGCTGGTTGGCTTCTGGGAAACACGTTAAATCAGGTTACCTGCTGCAGAACATCAGGGTTTTGCTGCATAAAATGTAACAGCCTCTGACCCGCCTGCATAGCCTCTCTGCTTCGAAGAGGTTTCTTCCCCTCTTTTGCGATGTGCTTGAAGAGGTAGGTGACCATGTAGTCTAAGCTCGTGCAGCAGCTGGACGAGACGACTGTATCTGTACAAACAATAGATAACAATTCATTCCCATTACTGAACTGTTCTCGCTTTTTCGATACATTGTCTCCATTAAAAAACAGGATTTCAAAGTACTTGGTGAAATTCTAAACCCTTGAAAGAAGGGGTTTGGCTTCTTGTGCCGATTACAGGGCCTGGCATAAAGCAACACTAGCAAGAAAATGATTCCTGGTCTGAACTGGACAGAATTTCCCCTCTGGGACTGGAACAACCTCTGCTCACTTTGACTAGTTGTTAAGCTTCTACGTAGTGAACAGTAGTACTTCAAGGAAAATGGTACCCAAGGGGAAACAGGTGCAAACCCTGCCCTGGTAACAAAAAGTTCATGGCTTTTCATAGGAGTCACTCTCATATAAAATAATGTATGAAAGAGTCACATAGTCACATACTGCTGCTGGGATTTTTTTTTTTTTTGATGTGTGCACACGCACGTGGAGGTTACACACACATGTGGAACCTAGAGATTGATATCCACTATCTTACCTAACCACTTGCTAACTTATTTTTTGTAGTGCTAGGACTTCTCACTAAATCAGAAGCTTACTTATTCGGTTAGCAAACCCCAGGGTTCTTGCAATCTCCACCCTCCTGAAGCTGGGATTACAGGCTGTGTTGCCATGCCTGGCTTTTCACAGGGGGAGGTGGGGTCTGCATTCATGGCCTCATGCTTGAGTCGCAGGTTCCTCACCAACTAAGCCCTAACTGCTGCACTGCGAGGGAAAGAACATGTTTCGGTGGTCATCAAGGTGAGCTGGAGAAAGGACGTGGCTTGAGATAGCATGGAAAGGTTATTTCAGTGAGATATAAGGAGAAAGTTTTCCAGGAAGAGAATAACAAGAGCTAACAACATGGTGGGAATTCTGGATATTGGAGCTGAACAGCTCTGGTTTCAAATCCCATCTTTTTCAATTATTAACTGTACTGTTACTTTGAAAGTGCTATATTTACTTTCTCATCATCTGCAAAATACTTTACAGAGCTGAATGAGAAAGAAAGTTCACACTGACACACCTGAAGGCTTACTACATGCGAGTGACAGCGCTAAACATTTTATATAGATTATTGTTTTTAATCTTTTGTTACAGTCCTGTAATAGTTATCCCCATTTTATAGGTGAGGAAAAAGTGACTTGTCCAAGGACACATCCTTAGAACCCTGTAAGATCAGGGTTGGACAGTAAATAAGAAGTTGGACCATGAATCTATATTGTCAATAACTATATTAGAACTAAGTATTAAGTAAAAATATACAAAATCATGAAATGCTTTTTAAAATAATAGGGGGTGGTACTAACTGTGGTAAAGTTCTTCTCTACACACATAAAGCCTTGGGGGTTTGAGCCTTGATGTCCACCAAACCAAAGCAAACCAACCAACAGCCCTGTAATGGGAACTCAAATTGCTACTATTGGGCTGTCACTTGCAGTAAAAAGGAGGATGCATTGGAGGTAAGACTTTGGTTTGTGTAGGAGAATATGTAGGGGAATCATGATAGAAGGCTAACAACATAGGTTGTGTTCCTACTTGAGAGCATCCAGAAGTGGGTGGAGAGACTAGTATTTAATTTGAAAGTCAATAGGGATGTTATTTAAAGTTGTTTTTCACTTCTTTTGGTTTGTTTGCTTGTTTTTTTTTGTTGTTTGTTTGTTTTGAGACAGGGTTTCTCTGTGTAGCGTTGGCTATCCTACACTTTGTAGAGCAGGCTGGCCTTGGAGTCATAAAGATCTGCCCGTCTCTGTCAGCTTCTGCCTCCTGAGCACTGGGACTAAAGGTGTGTATCGCCATGCCAAGCCCTATTCAAAGTTTTCTATACAAGTAAGTGTTATGTAACCATTTATAATTTCCTTTGTACACTAAAATTTGACTCTTTAAGTTTATTTTTTTCTTTGGAGACAGGGTCTCACATGTCCCAAGAAGTCTTCTAACTTGCAACATAGCCAAGGATGACCTTGAACTTCTCCTCCTCCAGAATCTACCTTTTCAGTGCTAGTGCTGAGATTAACAGGATCAAGCCACCATGAAGAAGGGACCCAGCTCATGGCTCCAATTTTTTGGTTAATAAAGAAATGTTGACATAATCCCTGGCAATATTCTGATGACTAAACAAAACTGCATGTATAGTAGCTTCACAAGAGAAACAGACTGAGAAGAAGCCTGTAATTTCTATACTTGAGAGGGGGAGGATCAGCAGTTTGCCTAACCTCGGCTATTTGAGATCTTGTCTCAAAACAAAACAAACAAACCCAAGTCAAACTGAATAGAGAAAAACAAAGGAGAGGGGAGGAAAGTAAGCTGAGAAACTGTTCCTTACTCATCTTGGTTTTTTTTAGAGACCTTTTTCCTTTTATTTATTACAAGTTATTCACTTTGTATCCAAGCTGTAGCCTCCTCCCTTATCCCCTTCCCAACTCTACCTGCCTCCCTCTTCTCTTCCCATGCCCCTCCCCAAAGTCCACTGATAGGGGAGGTCCTCCTCCCTTTCCCTCTGACCCTAGCTTATCAGGTATCATCAGGACTGGCTGCACTGTCTTCCTCTGTGGCCTGGTAAAGCTTCCCCCTATCAGGGGGAGGTGATCAAAGAGCCAGCCACTGAGTTCATGTCAGAGACAGTCCCTGTTCCTATTACTGGGGAACCCTCTTGGAAACTGAGCTGCCATGGTCTACATTTCTGCAGGGGTTCTAGGTTATCTCCATGCATGGTCCTTGGTTGGAGTATTAGTCTCAGAAAAGACCTCTGAGCTTCTTTTGGAGTTCCTGTCCCCTCCAGGTCTTTCTATATCTCCCTTCTTTCCCTGCACTCTCCCCAAAGTTTGGTTATGAGTCTCAGCATCTGCCTCTATACCCTGCTGGGTAGAGTCTTTTAGAGGCCCTCTGTGGTAGGCTTCTGTCCTGTTCCCTGTTTTCTCCTTCTTCCGATGTTTATCCCATTTGCCTTTCTGAATGAGGATCGAACATCTTACTCAGGGTCCTATTTCTTGCTTAGCTTCTTTAGGTGTATAGATTTTAGCATGTTTATCCTATATTATATGTCTGACATCCACTTATAAGTGAGTATATACCATGTGGCTTTCTGCTTCTTGTATACCTCACTCAGGACAACATATGCAAGAGAGGATGTGGAGAAAGGGGAACCCTCCTCCTTTCCTGGTGTAAATTTGTACAACCACTTTGGAAATCAATCTGGTGCTTTCTCAGACAATTAGGAATAGTGTTACCTCAAGATCCAGCTATACCACTTCTAGGCATATATCCAAAATATGCTCAAGTACACAACAAGGGCATTTGCTCAACTATGTTCATAGCAGCTTTAGTCATAATAGCCAGAATCTGGAAACACCCCAGATGTCCCTCAGTTGTGGAATGGATATAAAAATTGTGGTACATTTACACAATGGAATACTACTCAGCAATTAAAAACAAGGAAATCGTGAAATTTGCAGGCAAATGAATGGAACTAGAAAAGATCATCTTATGTTTGAAACATTAATGTTTGATAGATTAGAGGTGAAAGAGGGACTTAAAAAATGGAAAGCTAAACTAGTCTGAGAGAATATTCCAGAGATGGTTCCAAGGAAATAACACTCCACCTTGAAAATGGTCACATAATTATGGACTCATGTCCTAGAAATAGAAAAGAGAAGGTTGTGGGTCTCTGAGATGGACAGGATGATGGGAGCTACACAGGATCCCAAGGAATGAGAGGCTGAACAAAGGTCAAGGAATGGACAGTAGTTCTGGAATACAGATGGTTAAGAAATTTTTAAGAAAGAAACATTCTCCGGCTTCTCAAAGCTATGGAATTTATGTACTAGATAACTCACTCTTTATCATACTGCACACCCAGCCAGGACTTCTCTGTAGGAAGAAACCCTGTGCTCTCACTTTAGGAGGAAGCCCAGGAACCAAACCCTCATTTCTTGAGTTGTTTTCCTTGTTTTTTCTCCTTTATTTTTCTACCTTTGAAGCCTTGATCACGAAAGTAAAGAGCAATATGCTATCAATCATACACAAAATTTAAAGACCAAGTAATTTGGTGACCACACTGCCATGCAAGTTGCATTAAAAGGGTCCAATCCACTGAGTCAGCTGTGGAAAAGCCAGGTAAACACTTTAGACTCAAACGTTGGAGCACACAGCTTTGCAATAAAAGTGAGGAGTTCCATTATGGTTAATTTATGGTTGGGCTTTGAAAAGGATAAATGTTATTTCTAGGTAGGTTCTCCCCTCCCCCAAGACAGGGTTTCTCTGTGTAGCCTTGGATGTCCTGGAACTCACTCTGTAGAACAGACTGACCTTAAACTCACAGAGATCCATATGCCTGCCTCTGTCTCCTGAGTGCTGGGATTAAAGGCTTGCTTGCGCCACCACGCCTGGCATTTCCAGGTAGTTTTAAATGTGTGGAATCAGGAGAATCACAAGCATTTGGTCAAAGCAGGATGAACAGTTCTGAAGATGAGATATTAGCATTACCATTTCTTATCTGCAGAGGAAACTATCCTGTGAGACAATGACTTCTCAAAGAATTTTATGCTGCTTCTTGGTTTTTAGAATATTTTGAAAACAATTACATCTGTAAGCTAGACAAGTTTGGAAATGTTCTGACACCCATTAGGTACTCTGTCCTCTCTAGCAATTTGCTGTTTGGCACAGAAACAGCCCAGTGTTCTGGCTCTCTTGCAAGTGCTCTCCGCAGGAAGCACACACATCATTAATAGCCCTCCTGCTTACTAAGACCCACCACTGAAAGCTGCTCTGAAAAGTTAGCTGTGTACAGGAGCTGCACGACAGAGAATCAGGAGGATGATAATGGGGCTGAGTTAAAATCTGGCTTCAGCTCAGAGCTCATCATAGCACAAGGGAGGATGGCCTTGGAAAAATATAGTCTGAAAGGTAACTTCCAAGACAAATGGCCACTGGAGAGGAACAGTAGCTTTGAAAAGAGGCAAGCATACATTGAAGCTGTTATTTTGAGCTGTCTGACCTCACACTCTTAGTGTGCAATACACACAGCCCAAGCTCACACTGCTGTGAAGCTTGACTATGATCTACAGAACGTACAGACTGGGACAGTGTTCCCCATATTGCATTTACCCCCTTGCCATTTCCTAATAAGCATCTTCTTAACCTTCAATCCCTTAAATACAAAGCCTACCTACCAAACTAATCCACAGCTGTCTTCTCTCTTTAGCACTATTTGTGGTGGGAAAAACTAACGTACAATCCCTCTGAACATCAATAGTTCACTATTATATCAATACTGAACATCTATTCAAGAATGTTAGGAATAGCAACATTTACATACATTTTACTGATAACAAATAGGTCTGGCGGTGTGTAGTTGACTGAACTTTTTGCTTGCCTTCACTTTTGCTAGGCAAGCACTTACGCCTCTAAGCACCTCTCAGCCAGTCCAAATGTTCCACATTTAGTACATTGTGCTATCCTTTACTTGCACTTGGACTATACTCCTTCCACACAGCTGATCCCAGGACCCAACTCACATCACTGCTTCAGAAACTGCCACACTCATTCTCTGCTCACTACCTCATTTTAATTACTTATTTAACACTTACAACTGGCTATTTTCTTGTGTGAGTATTTCACTTACTGTTTATCACTCACCATTAACTTACAAGCTTTCATGTCTTATTCCCCTCAATACAGCCAAGGTTTATAATACTACTTGGTTCATAGCATTCGTATGAGTGCGAATTATTGAATGAATGAGTTGAAAATTATTTCTAGGCCCAGGGCTTGCTCTATATTTGTCTAAGAATGAGGGTGGTGGAGGTAGGTACTTAAAAAGTTAGCTGAAAGCCAGCGGTGTGGTGCATGTCTTTAATCCAAGCACTCAGGAGCAGACAGAGGTTGGGGGTGGGGTAGGGGATATGGACATAAGTCTCTGTGAGTTAGAGGCCATGCTGGTCTATAGAATGAATTCCAGGCTAGCCAGAGCTACATAGTGAGACCCTGTTTAAAAACAAACAAATGAACAAAATGTAACCCAAAACTACAAACATTAATGAATGCTAACTAACTACATTAAATATGTTATGTTTAGAATATTAGGCAAGCAACTAATCCATGACTGATCCAATTTTCTGATTGTATCCCATTAACTTATACCAAAGCTATAGAACTGAAACCTACTTTGCATTCAAATAAAACCAGTAACTCTTTTTGTTTGTGTATCATACCAAGAGAGAAAAAAAATTCAAGTAGATATTTTCAACATTCAATCTTTATTGAAGGCACAGGGGCTAATCCACCTGTCATTCACCTAAGATGCAACAACATAAGAGGTTGAAGGCAAAACCATAAATACAAGGTAACTTTTCTACTATGTTCCCAGCTGTCAAAACTGCAACCTTTATCAGGTAGATCTAGCAGGGCAGTGTGATGAAGAGAAATGGGAAAGACTCTTAGATATACTTTTTTGACCCATACTGTAATCATCTATATTACAGCATGAAAATATTACCTAATAAGTAATTAGCAGGTACTTACTATACTAACCCAAGGAATAAAGAAGTGATCAAGACACTATTCTTTTATTGGCCAAAGGGTCCAGCAGATACCCTTCCCCAAATATAGGTGGGCATTCCTACTGGTATTGGTTAAATTCTACAGCTTGATGGTAAGACCATATAGCTGAAGTTACCGCATACTTATAGCATAAAACTAAGATAAACCTAGCCAGTGCTAAACTAGAAGTTTTATCCTTACTGGCTGGTGTTCACAGTGGTGGGAGGTTTTGTGCATGCTAGCAGAGGAGAAAAATAATCATCAAAATCACCCAGCTCTGAGCAACAGTAATTACTTGCTTTCAAGACAGGCCCACAGGTGCACTAGTGGGACGAATGTTATAGAGTATCCAGCCACTGTAAAGGATTGGCGTTAAGGTCTGCCGCATGAGGTGGAATCCATACCCAAAACAGTTAATGAGCAAGAACTTGAGATGGTCATGGGCCTAATGGAAAACCTACATTATTCTGATAAATGAACATATCAAAAAATGACTCCTAACGACATATTTCTATAACCATGTGTCAGTGCATCACCCAGTCCTCGTCAGAGAAGTTTGTTCTTCTGTAGATGGTAAACAACACAGGGACCCATAGCTGTATAAGTGGCAGAGACTCTGGAGTGCTCAGTCCTAGATAAGATGTCATTATTACACAATCCCATCAAAGCTCAGGGATCTATGCAGAAGGGGGCGGAAAAGATCCTAAAAGCCAGGGTGGTGGATGCTTTCTGGGAAAGTGTTTTCCAGATAGAATACAACGGATACAAATATGAACTCACAGACTGTAACAGCATATACAAGACCTACACAAGCTTAAGATAGACAGAAATCCCAGCGCAGAGAAGGGGTCACTAATCAAGAAGCTATTCACAACTGGTAGCTGCTGGGAGAGGGAAAATGCATTAATACTAGTATATCAACTACATTCCAGGGCAGGCTTCATGCTCAGGAGTAGATGGCCAATACAAACCAGGCTTTTTTAAAAGTTTGTTTTGTGTGTATTTTGTTTTATTTTGTAATAGAAGAGAAAGAACATGAAGCTGGGTGGGTAGGAAGGGGTAGGAGAATCTGAAAAGAAAACTATACTGTATTAGACTTTCAAAGAATAATAAAAACATAAACAAAACATCACACCTCTTCCTCAGAAGGTTGTGGTCCAAATGAAAATGAGAAGCAGTACTCCTAGATAATTCTGCCCACTTTTGGTATACAAGATTTTCATGAAAATAAAATGAGTGAACACAGAACCCCTATGACAGAATCAGGCACACAGGGTGTGTCCATTGTCACTTCGTACACAACAATGGGACTTAAATTTCAGCACCCCTTTATAATGCTGTTTTGTCAAGATCCTGTTGAAAATGCAGATCCCAGGCCTGATCAATATCACACTTTTGAGGCTAACAGAGCTGCTTGCAACTGATTCAAAACCCTCAGTACTGCTATGATGTAAGATAACAGAATGTCAAGCTAAACTGTAATAACAAAAGACAAGACTTCTGCTTCTTCCCATGAAGGATTAACTGCTATGAGGATTTCCCCTCCTGCCATAAACAACCAGAAACAGGACAAAATATATGAAACAACAGTTTTCAATTACTGCACAACAAGAAGTATAGGACTATTAAAGCAGAGGAGAGGGAAATGAATGAGCTAATACCTACTATAGCTGTAGTGCACTGCCCAGAGCAGTCTAGACTGCAGGCAGGAAGGGCAACCCAAATAAAGCCACGTGGCTGCGGTGAGTTGAAGACTAACAGACTAAAATGTGGGAAATTGAAGTAGCTACAACTGTGTACAAAGTACCAGAGTGTGAGAATGACAGAGAAAAGTAGTTATAGACATCTGTAAGGGAGTCTCCCTAGTGCTTTCCTTGCAAGAATGAGAAGAAACTCACCAAAGCTGCAAAGCTGGAGACCCAAAGATTCCTAATGAGCCCAAAGGGCCAGAATAGTTCCTGGGAAGTTTGTAGCACGAGGAGCACGTCCTCTAAGTGCTGCACATAGTATGGGGCTCAATTACTCCAAAATAAACGCTGCCACGCCAGCTGAAATCAGTGAAATTCACCACAAACTGACTCAGCTAAAAGAATGAAATCCAAAATCTTTTTTTTAAAGATTTATTTATTTACTATGATACAGTATTTTGCCTGCATGTGTGCCTGTGGGCCAGAAGAGGGCACCAGATCACATTATAGATGGTTGTGAGCCACCACGTGGTTGCTGGGAATTGAACCTAGGACATCTGGAAGAGCAGCCAGTGCTCTTAATCTCTGAGCCATCTCTCTCCAGGACTGAAATCCAAAATCTTAATCAAATACCATGCAAAATAAAAGTCACAATATCTGATATTCAGTAAAAAATAAAGACATATAAAAATGATCCATAATAAGAAAAACAAATCAGAAAAATATGTAGAAATTACTTTAGTAGACAAAGACCTAAAATTATTTCTTTTTATAAAACTTATAAATAGTATCTAAGTTAAAGGAAAGTATAAGCTTAATGAGAAAATAGAAGATACAAAAAAGATCAAAGGTTAGAGCAAAGGTTCAGCTTGTCATACCAGCTTTTCAGGAGGCTGGAAGAGGGTGAGTACTGGAACCCAGGGCTCATGGTCAGTGCAGGCAACACAGTGACACCCTGTATCACACAGAGAAAGGGGGGAGGGAGAGGGGGAGAGAAAGAAGGAGAGAGAGAGAGAAATTCGATTTCCAGAGAATAAAACTATAATATTGAATTAAAAAGGCACAACATTGGGGCTGGACAGTGGTGGCTCATGGCTTTATCCTGCATTTGGAAGGCAGAGGCAGGCGGATCTCTGGATTTAAGGCCTTCTTGATCTACAGAATGAGTTACAGGACAGCCAGGGCTACACAAAGAAACCCTATCTCAAAAACAAAAACCAAAACCAAAAAAACCTAAAAAACAAAAACAAACAACTCCCCTAAAAAACCTAAAAAAGTACAACACTGATAGATTAAATATGTGAACTTGACATACAACTATAGAAATTAGTAAAATTGAAGCGCAAGAAAAAAAAAAAAGAACCCCCAAACCAAAAAAATGGCACAATTGAGCTTACAGGCTACCAAGAGGCTTAGAGCACATATGTAGACTGTAGTTTAGGGATGAAATGGAGACACACACTGTGGTTGCTTAAAAGTATACTGCAGTGATATTTTTAAGCATTATGGAATTTTAGTTTCTTTAAAGAACATAGAAATAAGAATGTGTTTTCATTTTACTCCCAGTTGTAGATCTGAGTGGCTGCTTTGGACTGTCCTTGGCAGCTGACCATGATTTGCCTCAAGCTCTAGCAAAGCATGGTTTTGCCAGCTGTGATAGTTTCTGCTACTGTGTGACATTTGGAATTCTGGGAACTCTTCAGAGGGTACATAAACGTGAGCATCAAGAGGCAGGGTTAGGGGTTGTTGGTCATTCAGGGAGGTTGGTTTTGGTTTGTTTAGTAGCCATGGTCAAAGAAGAAACAAAGGAAATTCAGGGATTTTCCTAATTCCTCTCTCCCCTCTTTCCCTGTTTTTCTCCTATCTAGTGTGAACCTGGGGTGTGGGAATGGATAAAGGGTGGGAAAAAGAAGAATCCACAAAGTAGCAAAGAGCAGCTACAGTACACAGTGGGTGAGTTGTGAGCTACCGCACACAACTTTAATTTCAGTGCTAGGGAGGCAGAAGCAGGTAGAGCTATGTGAGCTCAGGGTTAGCCAGAGATACAGTGAGACTGTCTCAAAAACCAAGACAAAAGTAAACTTTGATAAGATTTTTTGAGTATTTTAAATGAATACCACACAAATAAAAATAAGGGCAGTTCATAAACACAGGAAGATAAAGGATTGGCTTGTTTAAAATATTTAATTAGACCCAAACAAGCTGTTGAATGTCTGCAATCCCAGCTACACAAAGGCAAGGGCAGGAAAAGTTTAAGTTCAGGGCCAGAATGGACTATACAAAGAAGCATAGTTGTCTGAAAAACAACAAATCAAACAGCAGACCACCATCAACAACAATAAATCCTTTGTACTGGTTTAAACCCAATAAATTAAAAAAAATAGGTTCAATCTAAACAAAAAGATGGGGAAAAAAAGGCAAATAAATAACAAAGATCAGGTGGGAAAGGAAACATGAACCCTGCAGACTCAGACTTGAATATACGGAGAGTTAAACCTAACACCTCAAACTCTATTTAAACATCAGAAAACATCAACTCTGATAAACAAGTCTAATCCTAGCTACATGATGCATGCAGGAGAACATCCATGTCTTAGTCCCCAGAAACTGTGAACATACAAGCCTTCACAGTGGGAATTAGGCTGTTATTATCCAAGAAAGCCCCAGCGTAAACCCAAGGGTCCTTAGAACTGGAAGAGTCAGTCAAAAGTTTTTTTTTTGTTGTTTTTTGTTTTTGTAGAATTCTGAGATGATCAAGATGTTGGGCCACAAACCAAGGACTATAGATGTCTATATCTCTCAAGACATATATCCTTGCTGACATCCTTATTTAACTCAGTGAGACCTATGCTAGATATAGAGGGTATAAAACAGCAATGAAATACATTTATGTTTTAAGGTATCAAGTTCCTGATAGTTATAGCAGAAATATAAAATGCACGTGCTGAGCTGGGCAGTGGTGGCGCATGCCTTAAATCCCAGCATGTGGGAGGCAGAGACAGGCGGATCTTTATGAGTTTGAGGCCAGCCTGGTCTACAGAGTGAGATCCAGGACAGCCCGGGGTTACATAGAGAAACCCTGTCTTGAAAAACCAAATCAACCAATCAAATAAACAAACAAACAAAAAAGAAGTGCATGTGCTCTATACTCAATAAATAATCGATTTTAAACATAAAGGCACGTTTGTAACACAGCAAGAGGATGCTGGGGTGGTGAGATGGATCAGTGGGTAAGGGTGCTTACTGCCAACCTTCATAACCTAAGTTTGGTCCCTGGGACCCTCACAGTTGAAAGAGAGAACCAACCCCTGCAAGTTGTCCTGACCTCCATATGAACACTGTGGCAAATGCACCTCACCCCCAAATATATGTAATAAGAAAACTCAGGATATTATTCAGAGAGAAATTTGCCACAGATCATGAGGGTAATTTTATAATAATAAAAAGGTAAGTTCATCAAAGGAATACCATAATTTCAAATATTCATGCACCTGATAGGAGCTTTGAAATATTTAGTAGAAAAGTGATAGAACCAAACAGAGACAGAGACCTAGGAAAAATCTGTAATTATAGTTAATACTTTAATATTTTTCCTCTTGCCAATTCACAGAACAAGTAGATAAAAAGAAATTATGCAACCAACTAATAAGAATATAGATTATTAGAAAGTAATTAATCAGCCGGTCGGTGGTGGTGCAGGACTTGAATCCCAGCACTTGGGGAGGCAGAGGCAGGTGGATCTCAGAGTTAGAGGTTGGCCTGGTCTAGTTCCGGGACAAGCAGGGCTATGCAGAGAAACCCTGTCTCAAAAAAACAAAACCAAAACCAAAATAAAAAAACAATAAATCATTGAGTATATTCTATGAACATAATGGAATAAAATTACACTCAATTACAGAATAAAGAACATCTTCAAATAATTGAAAACTAATCATTACACTTCAAAGGAATCACCTAATGCTCAAGTGAAAATTGTAGGACGCAGCTGGGCATGGTGGTGCACACCTGTAATCCCAGCGCTCGAGGAGGTAGAGGGAGCTGGATCTCTGTGAGTTCAAGGTCAGCCTGGTCTACAAATTGAGTCCAGGACAGACAAGGCTACACAGAGAAACCCTGTCTTGACAGAAACAACCCCCCCAAACAAATAAAAACAAAAACCAAAACAACAACATCAAAAAAGAAAATCAGCAGGACAATAAAGAGATTTTTCTAGTCCTTCTGTCAAATAGCCTTCTGTATACTCATGTTTATACCCACAGATTTGAACTGTTCTTAACTTTGGTTAAAGAAGCTTCTTTTTGCCATGGAAAGCAGAGGCTCAAAATTGATCAAAGTGCCAAGAACGAGTGACTATAAGGGCTTATCCCTAAATGGGACATCTGTATCAAGTCCTCAATTCCTAAGACCCAGGGAACATCTCAGAAGAGGGGTGCAGGAAGAATTAAGCGCTGGAGGATATGGACAGATGCTGTGTGCTGGACATGACATGGCCAATGGACTCACAGCAGCAATGGTTACCTGCAGAATAAGACAGTCAAAACTCAAGTAAAGACTTGGGTGAGACTCAAGAAACCCTCCCAAGCCAAAGATTGGAGTTGATGGCCCCTGGGGAAGACAGCAGTTACTCTTTCAGGGTATCCATGATCAGGTCTGTAAGCTCCAATAGATGGCCCCACCCATGAACATACGGGCAGGCAGCACTGCCTGGGCTTAGTGGATTGCTCAAAAAAACTAAGCAAAAGGACAAGTTGGGTGGGATCTGAGGAAAGTTCAGGTGGGGTGAGTAGGGGGCAGATACAGAAATGCACCACATATACATGTTAGGAGATCCTCAAAGAACAGATGAAATATTAAAACATCTTTGAGTTACAGTAAATCAGAATGTGTCTAATCTTTGAGATATGCTCAAGGTGGTGCTGGTGTAGTATATGTATATACTATAAAAGAAGGTCTAAAGCTCTAAAATCAACGAGCAATACGTTCATCTCAAAACAAGACTAAAAAGAGAAAGCAAAGTGAACTGAAGAAGAAAACACTGTACCTAGTAGAATAAAAATCAGAAAACTTAAATGACAACACTATAGCTAGACTGGAGATGAGGAGAGGGAAAAGGCAGGGGGTCAATGATCAGCATCAGGGTATCACTGTAGAGACTATTGACACACCGATAGCAGGTGGATATTATAGATAGACCTATAAGCAGATTAATATGGACAGGCAATTAAGACACACCGGATAGCAGACAGATACCAGAAACAATCTTATGACAATAATGTCAAATTCAATGACATTTTAAGCAAAATTCCCCTACTCTTTTGTTTGGAGGCAGGGGTGGGGAAATACAAGAAACTGACAGGTTAATTCTACAATTTCTATGAAATGGCAAAGAACTCACACTTACAATAATTTTTAAGAGAACAATATTAAAGGACTGTACCACAGCATTTAAGGGCTAATATAAGTAAGTAAAAGATAAAAGGTTCTAGAACAATCAAGTATTTATGTTTTAAAAGAATGTTTGATTCCTAAAGCATAGGTAAAAATTAAATTGAAATGAATCATAGATTTAAACATGAGAGCCAAACTGATAATACTTTTGGAAGAAAATGGGAAATCTTTATGGCTTCAGGCTAAAGTACTGGATTTCTTCAAAATAGAAACTTTTCCTTTATAGATGATATTGTTAGGAAAACACAAGGACATGTCATGGGCTGAAATTATTTGTGAATCTTATCTGATTAGGAATCTGTATCCAGTGAGTACAGTGGTACACGC
Source organism: Pachyuromys duprasi (assembly GCA_028658305.1). NCBI lineage: Eukaryota > Metazoa > Chordata > Mammalia > Rodentia > Muridae > Pachyuromys > Pachyuromys duprasi. The sequence goes on from CM053757.1 coordinate 22,645,275, forward strand.
CTGTAATCCTGGCACTCTGAGAGGCAGAGGCAGGCAGATTTCTTTGAGTTTGAGGCCAGCCTGGTCTACAAAGTGAGTCCAGAACAGCCAGGGCTACACAGAGAAACCTTGTCTCAAATAAACCAAACAAACAACCCCTCCCCAAACAAACAACCCCTCCCAAAAGGAAAAAAAAAGAATCTGTATCTAGAATATAACAACTCACCAACAAATCACCAACAAAATAAGCCACTCCGTTAATGATTTGAACAAAAACGTCATGAAGAAAATGCAGGTTACTGTTTGGATCTCAACTGTCCCCAAAGGCTCACGTGTGGCTCCAACCCTGCTGCACTGAGAGGGACTGGACCATGCGGGCGCTGACTTCATGAATGGCTTAGTCACTGATGAACTCATACTGAATGTACTACCAGGGAATGGCTGAAGGAAGTAGGTTACTGAAGTGTGTCTCTGAGGTATATCGTCTGACTTCAAATCTGTTCTTTTGTTCTCTCTACTTCTTGGTCACCATGAAGTTAGAAACTTTGTTCCATCAAATGCCTCCTGCTACTAGGCCCAAACTGAGGGGGACATGGGCCCACAAACCTAAATCTCTGAAACTGTGAACCAAAATAGTAACATACCTTTCTGTACATTGACTTCTCTCAAGTATTTTGTTGTAGAAATAGAATACTAACGCAATACACAAATAACAAATAAGCATAGAAATACCCTCAAATTATTCATTGGTGATATGGAAATAAAACCACAAAAAGATTCCATTTTATATATGCTACAATGGCTCAGCCTGAAGAGAATCACTGCAAGTGTGTGGATGAGGAACAGCTGGGACCTTTTCTATACTGTTGGCACAAAACACTGTAGTCACATTGAGAAATGGCATTCCAGCATAGTAAAATTGATAGCATACAACCCAGAAATCCTACCCTAGGTATTCATTCAGGGGAAACACAAAGAATTGTCACATGAAGACTTGTGCATGAATGTTCACAGTGGCTATACTCAATACAGTCAAGTAATGAAACAATCCTACCAGCCTTCGGATGATCTATGAATAAACAGAGTGTGGTAATCCATATGATGCAGTAATACTCAGCAAAAGGAAGGAACAAGCACACGGATCTAAAAACAACACAGATGATTCCCAAAGGCATTATGTTAAATGAAAAAACAAGATACAAATGATTTCCGTTTTCAGGGTCCACTTATATACGATTCTAGAAAGAGAAGGACAGTAGTTTCCTTGGAGTAGGGTTAAGGGTGAGGAGTAACTTTGATGGGGACACACTGGAGTGTAGTGATGTGAATACTTTACACACTGCTGATTCATTAATATGTATGTATTTAAACTATCTCAAAACTGATAAAATTACCAAAATATTAAAGTGTACTGTCCCATTTGCAAGTAATAGCTTATAAAACAATCGTTCAGTTGCACTGATAACATTTCTTTTTCCTTTATAGGACAAGAACCTCAATGAACACAAATGCAGAAGAATGAAATCAAGCCTTTCCTGTGGAGAACAATGTTCTCTGTGATCCTTACCGAGAGTGGTGAGCCCCTCCGAGAGAGATGTGAGAACATACAGGAGCACAGGAGGCTCCAAGTTGGTGATGAAGCTCATGTGGTCCTGGGTGAGACATTCCAGGAGTGGATAGTAAGACTGGCTCAGTTTCCGATATTGCTATACAAAGAGAGAGTAAATGTCAAGCCACATGGGTATGGCATCTCAGTCTGCTAGCGTCTGTACAAGGCCGACCCATTTAGCCAAACTATCATTTGGTAAATGATTTATTATTCATCATATTCTAAAGAGAGACAGTGTATGAGAAAACACCTGGGAAATCTCAAATGTAACAAACACTCATGGCAAATATAACCCAGAGTAGTATGACATCTAGTGAGATGAGAACATTTCTGTGAGCATGATTATTCAAGATGTGGTTCTCCAATCCCCACTCCAGACTCACTCAAAAAAAAAACAAAAAAAAAACTCTCACGTGTAGCCTTGAGACAAGCATTTTTTTTCATAGACGGTAAAAACAGTCTTATGTACTCTTGGGCTTGAGAACCACTGATGATTTTTTGTGAGGGAGAACCAATGTAGTGAAAAGTCCCATCAAGGAGTCTGCTGAACATGGTAACTGACTAGATTCCAGTTACTACTTTGTAATTTTTGTTCACAGAGTGTTCAGTGAGCTTTTTGCGCTGCTGTAAGGAGGCCTCACAAGCTTGGATTGAGGTGCTGTGCTCTACGCCATTGTAAGGTCTAGGGCCATTTATCACAGAAGCTCTCCAGATCGTTCATGGAACTTTTGGGTGGGAGTAGGGGGTAAAGTTTCAATTAACCCAGTGCTGAATTTGGTCACTTTAACAAGTGCTGAAAACACATTGAGAATACAATGGCTTCTGTACAAACTGGCAGAAATTTTAAAGAATCTTTGTTGAGACAAACCAAAGAAGTCTAGAAATTTGCATTTCCAACAAGCATCCCAGACATTTCTTAAAGGTTTCAATGACATACATCACAGAAGCTCAATGTCAATACAGAAAAGGGGCTGAGAAATCACATCTTAAAGGCCACTCATTTAAAAAGTGTGGCCCAGAGACGAGAGGTGATTAACTCAAGGTAAATTACTAAATAAATAGCATTTAATATATCAGATCGCTCAACTCTCAGTTTAACACTCTTTGCCATAGCCAAATTCTAATACAAAGGAAGATCAAACAGCAAGAAGCTAAAGAGTAGAATAAAAGGAAGGGAAAGCCTGCACCCAATCCTCTATTTCCCTTTTTGAATCATTAGTATAGCTGAAAGCGATTTACTACCATTATTAAATCTGTCTCTCATATGAAGAAGCTAGAGCACTCTGGATGACCAAGTGGTTAGGAGTGAAAGTGGTGACGTTTTTAGCCTGTGCACTGAATTATATAACTAATCACCGTAGCTGTCCAGATCTGGTTAAATCTGGAGCAAGCATGTTGTGTTGAAACATAAAATGTGGTGGTATTTGAATTCCCTGGGCTTCCCTGTGACAATTCCAGGCCTGTGGTGCTGGCACGTCACATTGCACATGAAGAGCCCCATGGTACAGCAGTGCTTACCAGCAAGTCACTGTGAGACACCGACAGCAGCATTTTGACAAAGGCCTGGAGTACATTGTCAAAATGGTTGTCCCCATACAACTTGAAGACTCCAAAGCTGACATAATTTCCACATAAGGCAGACTTGAGAGCTGAATAGCAGATGGAGATGCCCTTGAGTTTCATTGGATAAATCTGATCTTTTGAGAGACTCCCAAGAGACAGGATCTGATTTCCTGTTGTAGGGTAAAAGCAGAGAGAAAGTGGTGTAAGGAGACGTAATTCCATGCAGTTGTGAGACACACTAACATCCTCACTTTGCAGTTAATGTTAACTTTCCACCAGCATTTCCTCACAAATTGAATCATCCATTGTACAAAATATAAATATACAAGATCATTTACTTGGGAAGAATGAAGAGCCCAAGGAAAAAAAATCAATCAAGGGTGCTATGGAAGGTTTGTGCTTTTATTTGGATGGTGATTACACCAATATACATAGACATGAAGAAAATCATGAGACACTTATCCTGCAGATTAGCTTATGTATTTTAATGTAAATGTTAACCCTTAAATAAACAACTTATTTTTATTTTTTAAAAAGGTAGGGTATGGAATGGTGAGATGTCTCAGTGGTTAAGGGCATCTGCTGCCAAGTCTGATGGCCTGAAATCCATCCCTGCCTGCATGGTGAAGGCACAGACTGAACTATCTTAAATTGTCCTCTGACACACATGCACTGTGACTCATTTGTGCACACGTGAATATACATACACATAAATGCACAATAAATGCACATATGAATGTTAAAAAAGAAAAAGAGAGAAAATGGGTTAGCAAAACAAAAGAGAGAAGGGTGGGGGGAGAGGGAGAGAGGAGGGAGGGAAGGAGGTAGGATAAAATACGCAGGTAAGCAGAATCCCATGGGCTGACCACAGGTCAGGGCAGGCATCACTCCCAAGAGTGCCTTCCTGGGCAACACAAACTGGATTCAACGAAGAAGAAATCTCAACTTGAATTGGGGGAGATGAGAGGGTAGTAATGGGGGCTGAGAGGAGGGATGTGCTCAAAAATACATTATGTGCAATTCTCCCAGAATTATTTAAAAAATTACTAAGAATAACCAGCCAAGTCGGGAAAAAAAGCAAGCAAGCCAGCCTAAGATGGAAATGATTCTAAATTCTGGGTGAAGTTTCAATTTCCTATGTGAACTTAATTAATCTTAGGTTACTTTATTTTTAGGAGTCTTATGGATTTGGAATTAGATGAGACACACAGAAATTACTGGCACTACACAAAATACTCACTGCTTCTTCTTCTCTTGAAGTCTTAGAAGATCTTGAGATGGTTAGTTTAAAAGCTCTACCAAAGTTCTAGGCTGTGATGGCTAATCTTGATTGTCAGTTTGACCACATCTAAAACCTGCCTCTAAAATTGGGCATGCCAGTGAGGGATTTTATACTTTGAGGTGGAAGACCTGCCCTAAGTCTGGCCTACACCTTCTAGTGGCAGTCCACATAAAAGGACATAGAAGGAAGCTTTTGCTTTGCCTGATTGCCCTCACTCTTGCTGGCAAGTTCATCTATCCTGTCACTGGGACATTCTTTCGTTGATATTATAAGCTATTTCTTTAGGATTCTAACACAGACTGAATAGTGGTAGTTCCTTGGGAATCCTCTTGGACCCCACTCCCATACTGGGACTGCTGAGACATCCAGTCTTGTGGACTGAAAAATCTACCCATTGTGAAATAGTCATTGTTAAACTTCCTGAACTATGGCCTGTAAGCCATTCTAATAAATCTCCCTTTAACTTATATTATTCTATCAAGTTCCGTTCCCTTAATTTTATTTATCTATCTATCTATCTATCTATTTATTTATTTATTTATTTATTTATTTATTTATTTATTGAAACAGGGACTCTTGATGTAATCCTGGAACTCATTATATAGACCAGGCTATCCTCAAATTCACAGAGATCTGCCTTCCTCTGTCTCTTCTGTGCTGTGGGTAAAGTGTGTACTACCATGTCCAGCCTTTTTTGTTCTTTTTTGAGACAGGGTCTCTTTATATAGCCATGGCTGTCCTGGAACTTGGTTTTTGGTATGACAAGTAGGCTCAAACTTAAGAGCACCTGTCTCTGCCTACCGAAGTGTGCGCCATCATTCTTTGCATTCTTTCTGTTCCTTTAGAGGAACCCTGACAAACACATATGCTGACCAATAACAAGACAAAGAACTGCTTATATAATTAATTGCTTTAACATTTTAGTAGTATTTAGCATTTATATACAACAATTTGTTTCTGAAATGTGTTCTGAAAGTGTGCAGCTAAGCAGTACCTAGAAATTTGTTAAACAATGATTCACTCTTTCTTAGCTTTTCCTTTTACTGTTCAAATGAGTACTGCTTGTAAAACTGAAACAATTTAATTTCTCAAATTTAGAGGTACAGCATAGTTTATTTGGTGCCAACCTGGCTGTGAAGTAAACTTCCCAGAACCTATCACCCAGTATGGCTGTGGGTACATGTGGCCCCAAGAGGAGCCTGTGAGCCGGAGGAGGTAGCAGGGAAGCGTCTTCAAGGCCGCCTGAGCGTGGTGAGAGCTGTGGTGAACGGCTGCTGGGCTGCAGTGGGTCTTTTCCTTTCCTGCTTCTTTCTCAGAACGACTGACCCTGCTAAAGATCTCAAGCCGGCAGCCAAACGCTTGGCAAGAGGCAACTTCCATGCCACACCGCCAGTGTTGTCCCACACCTCACTGATGGCTTTAGATCCAGCTCCAGCTTCTTGTGTCTGTTTAGACTTCCTTGATGGTCCAACATGTTCATACCTGCCGTTGTTTCAGGAAGGCTAGCCAGTGGTCCCCCCCACCCTGAAGCGTCGACCTTTCCTTTTATCTGTCTTCTTCCTCCCAACCATGTGTATAGAAGATACTTATAGTGTTCCTTTAATCTCTAATTCTCCTGACGCTAACTGCTGTATAGTGGGATCATAGGTCTACACCTCCACATCCAGTTGGGGATCCAATCCACGACTTTGAGCATCCTAGACAAGCATCCTACCAACTCCCAGTTGATAGGAGTGGTAACCACACATGTTGAAAAGAGATTTAAAGGGACCTACACTTCTAGTGGAGCATGAAACAGAACTAGCCCTTTCTTGACCTGTTACGAAAACACTGCCATTGCTCTCTTATGGCCTTAGACACCCAGGATGCTTTGCCTGTAATTTATACATCTGAGAAACAAAAGTTTTGCAGGGAAAGCAGAAGCCTATCTTGGAACTTAGTAGCTCATCCTGTACCCTTTCTTGACCTCATTCTAATTCACTTTGACAGATACTGTAGCTCCACAAAGACTAAATGCAATATGACAGTATTTATTTAACTGCTACTACTATTTTGAGATGTTAGGATAAACACATGAAATAAAAAACCAATCTTTGCTCTGAGAACTTTGTTGCAGCGGGTGAAGAGGGCTGTGATTAACTCTATAAAATGTGACAAAATACTTTTGAGAGTCATGACTAATGATGCTATGACAACAGAAGAGAGCAATTCTGCTTAGGTAGAGAACAGTAGGGAAGCCTTCTTAGAACAGGTTGCTTGAAGAGCCAACTGCAGCTTCCCAGGCAGCCTCAGAAGATGTGATGTGCTCTGGGTAGATTAAGTGCAAAGGCTTGAGAGTCTAAGAAAGAAGGGTGCTGTCTTGTCTCAAATAAATATAAACCAAAGTCATATCCCCACCCTTTCTTTTCTGAAGAAGAAAACACTAGAGATGGAAGATGGAAAGGTGGTAATTCTGGAGGCAAGAAGGTGCTCACACGTTTCGTGTTTCCTGGGAGCCAGAGACAAAGCGGGCTTATTTTATACTGCTGTTTTTCTGGGCGAGGTGTAAAGAGCTATGTGTACCTTCATGACCCCCTAGGTCGTTTTGTGAGGCCTTCCCCTACTCTCCTCTTCCCTCAGCAGAACTGGTCTCTTCTCCTTTCCTAACATATTTACGCACATTGCAGCAAAGGTTTAGTAGACAGCCTAGAGACAACGATGGGACAGTTGTGAATGTGCTGAACTAGATCATCTATCATCCAGGTGATTTGGGAGCCTGATCTTTGCTTTACTAAAGTTGCAATGTTAGCACACTTGCCTTTTGGACTGTTCCAGACCTGTCTGAATTAATTCATTGATGCGGTATTATGGCTTTAAAAAGCATAATTAATGTCTGAATTAGGAAACTATCTTGTATTACTCAAGTGCCCCAGTACTCTATGGTTGCTATTAAGGACTGTGAAAAGGAAGGCCTGGTTAAGCCATTGTTGTTTCACTCCAGTTTAGCTCTCTCCAGTATGCATTACTCAGTAATATCATCCAAAATCAGAGAATGTGCCTTCCAAAGGCTTAATGTCTAGTGATTAGTGTCACATCATTATGAAGACTTTTCTGGGTCTCTTAGATACTGTTTTCATCTTGTTTGTTGTGCTCCAAGCCTGAACAGCTCCAACCTAAGAGGGAGGTCTAGGCCACAGCACTGCGGTGGCGGAGGCAGTGGCCCTCCATGCTGGCAGCCACTCAGGCCAGCCAGAGCTGCCTCCCTGCTGCTACTACAGCAGCACCAAAGGAAGTGAGACTTCACAGAAGCAACACGAACCCCCTACCTACACCATCTCATTGACTAAATCTGTCATAATCACCAGCAGGCAAAGGCCCTGTCCTTACCACCCGGCCTGGATATGGTGGATGTCAAAGCTATAGAAGGCTTAACAGAAGATAATGCGGTGAACTGAATGACCCAAATGCTTACTATTTGGTTATCCAGGCACTGTTTCCTTATCAATAAAATGAAGATAATACCCATAACTCCCAAGGCTCTTTTGTGGAGTAAAGGAGACAGCATATGCAGAGTGATTACCAACAGTAAGTGGCACAGTGCCCAATAAATGTGAAGTATGATACTAGAGTTCACTTGTTCTCTAGTCTAAGAGCCTACGGAGAGGTTGTGGTCTGGAAACGAGTAGATGAAGCTAGATGTGTACACAACACGGAAGATGTCACTTTCCTCCAATCCCTCCCATTTATATAGTTCATGGTAAAGCCAATACTGTATCTATTAACTGCCTGCTCTCTGGCCCTTCATTACACAAGCAGCTGAAAGGGTTTGCAGCTTAGCTGCTTCTTCTGCCAGTTATCCATGCTAGGGCTGGAAATGGGGTGTGGGCTAAGTGGTGGTGGGGTAAGGCAGGTGCAAGGGGTAAGATATCTCACATTAACATTTTGTGCCAGTCTGGATAACCTTGCTTCCTGGCTTAGAAAACAACCCATTACATTGATTCATCTTTGTTTTTTCCCCCTTCATCTTTAAAATTTTAATGAATGTGCTATTTAGCAGAGAGCTCTACAGGCAGAAGTCTTTCTTAGTGGCTTGGCTGAACAGTGTGAGAGACTGCAGTCAAGATGACGGAGCGAAACAGTAGTGGATAGAGGACTGCTCGTTCCCAGTGCTCACAGAGCCTATGCTTGCCTCTGCAGACCACCCAACTTCTCCAGGCAGAAGTGCTCCACAATGGAAAGAAGTTGTGAAGACTGAGAGGGAATACAATCTTTACCTTTCATACTACAAGAGATGAACACAGTATTGGTAAGGATACAGAAAATTAAGCAAATTGTTAGGGCTACAAAATTAGTAGAATGATTTTAGAGAGGATTACTAATGTCTAGTAAAAATGTATCATCTCCTTCTGGGAGTACAACCTGAATTCTAAACTTCCACCATCATCCTTATCCTTCTATTGGCACCTGAACTCACACCGCATGCTCCCTCGGCAAGTCAGTCCCTCAGCCAATTCAGTCTTAGCTCTTCTGTGTCTGAGGCTGAAGCAACAGCAGCTTCCTCTTTCTCTCCTGAGCAATTGTTTCCCTTTTGCTATTAAATCATTATTCATCAGAATAAAACATGCTAAGATTTCTTTCATTTCAAAGACAAAGCAACACAAAACCTCCATAGTTGCTGCTAGAATTTGCTCCTTTTGCAACGGAACTCCTGAAAAAAGAATGACCTGTAACATTGTCGCCACTTCTCTTCCCATTCTTCTGACTGAGCTTTGGACGCTGCTGGCTACCTCAGCTTTCCTAGCTCCAGGTCCCACCAGTCTTACTTCTTACATCATTGCTGGCTGCAAGCACTCTTCTCTGCTGATCCCCTTTCCCTCCTAACTAAGGTTTAAACTTAGGATTTCCATGTTTATAGCCCTGCCTCCACTTTACTGAGCTCTGTAACTTTAGACACTCCAGACTCCAGAATCTCAAATGTCAGACCCACATTCAGCATCTGTACTTGATGGTACCAACATCTCACACTTTGTCAATGTGGAGCTACGGACTGCCCCATTTGCTCCAGCTTCTCCATCCTAGCTAGTGGCAACTCTCCTGTTTTTGCTGTTTTGCTAAATTCCCCTGTGTTCTTCCCTCATACTGTTCATTCAATTGCCTGGCTTGATTGAGCCTCAATGTAACTAGAACTGCATCACTTCTCACCACCCACCACCATCAGCTTGGTCAGAGTCTGATTCAAACTGCTTGCATTGTCACAATACTGACCTATCTCACCTCCTTACTTGCAGTCCTATGTGTTCTACCATTAATAAGACAGACAGAGGGACATCATTCCTCTGTTCAAAATACTCTAGAGGCGGTGTCATACCTTTAATACCAGCACTTTGAATTTGGGGCCAGTCTGGTCTATACAACGAGTGCAAGGCCAGCCAGAGATACAAAGTGAAATTTTATCTCAAATATAATAACCCCCCCACCCCAACTCAAGTCAGCAACAACCAACCAACCAACCAAACAAAAACCTCAAACCAAAAATACTGTTTTACTTAGAGATAAAGTAAGAGCAGGGGACTGGCTGTAGGCCTTTAAGACTCACCCTCCTGTCTGTTCATTCCATTCTGGCTAGTGACCTCCTTTACAGCTCCTCAGACATTCTTGCCTCAATATCCTAAGTCTATTCCTTTAGCCTGGAACATAATTCCCTGAGGAATTATGACTAACTTTTTTTTTTTTTAAGATTTATTTATTTTTATGTGCATTGATGTTTTGCCTTTATGTATGTCTGTGTGAGGGCTCCAGATCCTCTGGAACTGGAGTTACAGACAGCTGTGAGCTGCTATGTGGGTGCTGGGAATTGAACCCAGGTCCTCTGGAAGAGCAGTAAATGCCCTAAACCACTGAGCCATTTCCTCAGCCCCCTCATTATTAACTCTTATTTACAGGAAGCCTTGTTAAATGTCATCTTTTCAATCAGGTCTACTTCAACCACTCTAGTAATATAACAAATGACAAATCTCTGCTATTAAACAGCAGTCCTAGGATTCCAGCAAAGTCAACAAAAAGACACAAAGTTTGCCAACTATTCCATGTCCCCCATATGTGTCATTTCACACAGATTTAAGATTCCTCAGTAGAGGGATACATTTGTAACGGCATACCATCATCACTCAAAGCTCATAGTTACAGGCTACTGACATTACTCTTGGATGTTCACCCTAAGTAGATGGTAAGACTCTACTGCTAAAGACATCACACCAGTTGGGTGCAAGACAAGGAAATTAACCCGGAACTGTCTGGGAAACTTCTGGCCTACTGGCTAACTTTCATAGTGGAGGGTGGTACTATAGACGCTGCTGGGGGAGAAAAAGCCCAGCAATCTTGCCCAGCACTGGATACTAACCTGCTGGTCAAGACTCACTGGAGAGGCAGAACAACTCTTAACTACTTAGTGATTGCAAGGCTGCTGCCCAGTAGACAGTCAATGCTCGGTAGACAATTCAGAAGCCTGGTCAAGAGCTCATGGCTGGAGAAGTGACAGTACTTAGGGAAAAAAAAAAATCTATTATTGTTTTGCTAAATGATCACGTTGTTAAACTGCCTTATAAAAATTTATGTTTATACCCATACATTTGTGCTGTTCTCAACTTTGCTGAGAGAAACTTCTTTCTTCAGTGAGGAGTGCTTAGTGCAGAGACTCAACTGGTCAAAGCATGGAGAAATCAGCGTCTGTGAGTGCTCAGTCCCAAAGGGGAGTCTGTACCAACCCCTAACCCTCAAGGCTCAGGGAACAAATTAGAAGAGGGGGTGGAAGAATGTAAGGGGAGGAGGATGGGGAAGAGTGATGTTTGAAATGCTTTCTCCTGGATAGGACACGGCCGTTGTACTCAGAAACTCACAGCGCCTGTGGTTACCTGTACAAGACCAAGCCAGTCAAAACTCAAGCATGACAGGAAGGGCCTACTCAGAGCTGAATAGCTACTGGCAGCTGACATCTGCTGGGAATAGCAAAGAACTTGTCTGGGACTGTGGCCACTGGTAGGTTGCTGTTGCTTCAGTGCATTGCCTCACACCCAGGCAATACGGGCAGCACTAATTGGACTCTGTGAGTTACAGAAACCTTTCCTGCTGTCTGTAGCCATCACACAACATTATGTTGTCGTCCTTAAGTATATCCAACCAAACTTATTTTAAAAGATAAAGTTGGGGCTGCTGAGATGATGTAGTGGGTATCTGCTGCCTGATGACCTGAGTTTGATCCCTGGAGCTCACATGGCAGAAGAGAAACAACTCTTAAATTTGTCTTTTGACCTCTGTAGACAGACAGGATGGTATGTGTGCATGCTTACCCATAAACAATAGAAATAGATAAAAGATACTTTTGTTTAGCACTCTAGCAACTTCAAAATCTGCAGTTTTCTTATTACATACATATTTTTCTCTCTCTCACTCTCTGCGGCTTATTTATTTATTTATTTATTTTTATCTCAATCACAGGTTAGGTACTTTGAATCCCAGGTGTAGCCCCCTCCCCCATTCCCTCCC
>CM053757.1:22657328-22704937 GCA_028658305.1 Pachyuromys duprasi
AGCTTATCCTGTCTCCTCAGGGCTGGCTGCAAGGTCCTCCCCTGGGATCTAGCCAGTCTGTCACTCCCCGGCTTATATGGGGGAGGGTCAAAGAGTCAGCCATCAAGATCATGACTGAAACAGTCCCTGTTTCCCTGAATAGGGTCTTCAGCCCTACACCAAGTTATCATGGGCCCCATCCGTGCGGGGGTTCCAGTCCCTCTCTGTGGTTTTTTAAGACAGGGTTTTTCTATGTAGCCTGGGCTGTCTTGGAACTCGCTTTCTAGAACAGGCTGGCCTCGAACTCACAGAGTTAGGAGGCCTGCCTCTGTCTTCTAAGTGCTGGGATTAAAGGTGTGCACCACCCGGCAGTCTATTTTTCTTTTTTAATAAAAAGATTCCATCAATTTTTTTGAAAGTTTCATACAATGTATTCTGATCATATTCATCTCTTCCTTTAACTCCTTCCTGATCCAACTTTGTGTCCTTTTTTCTCATCTGTCAAATCCAATTTATGCTGTCCACATATTCTGGGACAAAAAAGTATATGTATGTCTGTAGGACACATGAGTATCCTATATATGCCTGCAGAGGCCAGAAGAGGGTGTTGAATTCCTTGACCTGGGTCTACACATAGTTGTGAACTACTCACAACTGGCTGGTGCTGGGAACCAAAGCTGGGTCTTCTGGAAGAGCAGCAAGTGCTCTTAACCACTGAGCCATCTCTCTAGTCCTATGGGGCCCATTTCTTAAGTTTTCAAAATATTCTGCCTGTTCTGACTCTGGAATTTGAATGAGAAATCTCTTCTAGGTTTCTTGAGCACCCTGAAAACTCTTTAATCATAACATTAGCAGAGCATACTCTTTGTTTATCTGCCTTTATCAATTCTTCACTAATCTGTCTGAATGTCTTGCAAATCTTAATTTTTTTTCTTAGGGAAGAATCTGTTTTTTCTATGTTTATCTTTTCATCCCTTGTAACTTATGGTATCACACAGTACATGCTCAATAAATGTTAGCTACATGATGAAAGAAGTTATTAGCATTTTTTCCCCTTGTGTGCAAAGGAGGCTTAGTCTAACACCTGTAGCTTCTAAGACTCCCCATGGAGTAATCTTTAAGGTCTTGCTTTTGTTAAGTTAGTTGAGATGGATTTTGGGGTCCTCAAGGCATAATCATTCTATTGTCTCCACAAGATTTTTGGAAGCTTTATTATCTGTATGCTGTACGTAAAGCAAAGGCCATGTCTGTAGTCGTGGATTGTCTCTTTCCAACAACTATTATTTCCTGCTGGCTGCTGGCATTTTATAAAATCTCTAAGTGTTTCAAGGCAAATGCAGTCTTCATCTATTGTTTTGTTATCAATTTAATGTGAATATATGACCAAATCTCACACTCCTAATGCTGTATTCTTAATGATAGTTACCCTTTTCAAACAAATTGAGTTTGGGCAACTATGTAGGTGGGTATTTTTGGCCAGACTCTCTCTCCCCCCCTTTTCCTGGAGAACTTCTGTGGGTACTTTCACAGACTCCTAGGGCTCTGTAAAACTTAGTGAGTAAGCCATTAGTTTGTTAGCTGGGTCACAAAACGTTAGCAATGGTTTATATAAAACTTTACAAACTCAGTTTATAAGTGTTAAAGAAGCATATGTTGCTTCAAAATGTAAAATCTTTTTTTTTCTTTAAATTTTTGAGATTCTATCCCTCCATCCAACTATCCATCCATCCATGCATGTGTATGGGTATTTTGTCTAGATGTATGTTTGTGTACTACTTCTGTGTCTGGTGCCCATGGAGGCCAGAAGAGGGCACTGGATCTCCTGGGACTGGGGTTACAGACTGACTAGAACTGCCATGATGATGCTGGGAATTGAACCCGGATCCCCTGCAGAGCCATCTCTCAGCCCACGACGTAAATTCTTCAGTGAAGAGAATGATCATAGTTTGTTTCAGCTATTTTTAAAGTTTTAATTTTTACAAGCTGAGCTTCTTAAAATCAGTTACCAAAGGAAGGAACAGAAGCAATTCCATGTTGGCTAGCCTCATGAAAACAAGCTGTATTTCTCCCCTCTGTGCACTCTTCAACCAACAGATGTCACTAAAGATACCAGTACCCAGAGGCAAAAGGGAAGAACAGATTAAACAAATGGAAATTGAGCATAAAAACATCCACTTCTTAAACTGAGAAGTACGTTTCCAGAGTAATAACATTTATTACAGTGCATGCAACATTTTAACCAAAATTTAGAGAAAGAAATTTCTTTTATTAAGTTGCTCAGGCTGAAGGATCATTGCACTAAGTTTTGAAATACATGTTCTTGAAGCAATTTAAAACTCATTAGAAATAATAGGCTAGGGTTAGTAGAAAATGTGGTAAAATTTAATCCTCATCCAAATGTTACCTGGGCTGTACAAACAGGAAATTGTTTTGTGCTACTGTGGCTAACCTCAGTGCTGACCCTGAGCTGTAACAGCAAGAGCAGCTGAGAGCTGAAGCAAAATTAAAAACTTACATCAAAGTATATCATGACAGAATGTAGATAAATAAAACAGCATATCAAAAGTATTATTTTTCTGCCAGTCTCACAGTGCAACGAAGAAGAGATAGTCCTCAGAATATGTGATAAATAGGTGCACTAAGCACCGAGTCCTCTCTAGTACCACCCCATCCCTGACCACCCAACACTATCTAGGAGAGGGGAGCTTCAGGGAAGCTCAAGTGAGGATGGGGACAGAAGGGACTGCAGAATGATCTGGCTCTTTAGGATTCCCTGCCCTTCACCTGGAATAACCCGAAGAAGCAAGTACTTCAGGCTCTGCTCAGCCTTTGCTGTTGCTCTTTCGTCTTTCAGACTCCCAGATGGCAGCCCTGCCACACAATCTCCCTCCAATAAGCATACGGGACTCTCCAGAGGAAAGACATGATAAGAAAACATGCCAGAGCCCAGAAGGCAGATGAAGACAGCATGGGATTCCATGGATTCTACTAGCCTATGTAACATGTGTTAAAGTCACCAGTAACAAAGCTGGAGATATTTTCCCATGTGTACTTTGGTTTCCCTCAAGTTTCAGGATGAAAATCACAAAAACTCATAGTGCCTGTCATAAACTTCCCAAGTCTTAAGAAGCAGTGAGGGATATGGAAAAATTATTACCTACAATCACACTGACTTCCAATGCAAACAACTGCCAGCTACACAATACCTGGTAAGCTTCTAATGCCAACAGCTGCAATTTCAGTTTCTTGTCACAGTGATCACAGAGGCTAGTGACAGCACTCATACTGGCCAACTGGTCTAAGGCCTGTCAGAACAGTACCGGAGTGACTATTTTATAATCACCTTAGAAGATATATGTTATTCTCCCCATTTAAGGAGAAACTGAAGCAACTTAACCAAGGTCATGGAACTAGCAATACCTGTCCTGAGGACGTGAGGAATAGATGATAAATGACTTAATACAGAAGCAAGCATATAACAGTGGATTAAAACCAGAAACTACCAAAACTATTATTTTAAATTGAGAAGCAGATCCTGACTCTTAACTCCTGGCTTGTTTCCTGAGCAAGAGAATTCCTTACTGCATGTCTTTTCAAGAATACTTAGATGCCAGCCATCCTTATGCATACATGTAATCTCAGTAGTTGGGAGGAAAAGAAAAGACTACACAGAGTGAGTTTGAAGACAGCCTGGGCTGTGTGAGAGCTGCCTGAGCAAATGCAGGCTTTCCAGGCTTCCTGACTTGACCTCCTTCAGTCTCCACACTGTTATCTTTCCCGTCTTTCCTGCAAGGCCCTGTTCTGCGTCTGACCACTGCAGAGAAGAATGGAGAGCGTTCAAAGCCCACGGGGCTGGCACTGCTCTGTGTGACTTCTTTTAGTGTCAGCTGCTGGAGCCACTCTCTGCTCTGGAGAGCCAGGTGCACTACTCTTACCTACCCCACTGCAGCAGTCAATAAGCCACCAAACACCAGGGAGGCTCAACTCTTTCTGGCGACAGGAGCCCAACATTTGCATAGTGCAAGGCCCACGAGTTACCAAGCAGCTCCTAAATGTATAGTTTCACAGTGATAATAACTGTTTCCTCTTAGGAAAAAAATGGCTAGAGTGATGGTACTGTGACTAAGGGTGTTACTATTTTTGCAGTGGACCTGGGCTGCTGTTCCCGCATCTGCACGCAGCTCCTAACCGGCTGTAACTGCAGCTCCGGGAGGTCTTACACCCTCTTCTGGCCTCCTCAGATACTGAGTATACACATGGTGCACTATATACATGAAAGCAAACTACAGATCAACCTTCTCCCCACCCCCACCTCAGATTAGCCCCAATGCAAGGCAAACTAGACTTAGAAAATCCACTTCAAAGTAGGTTCTTTTACCTCTGGAGGCAAAGCCCTTTTACTTTCTATGATTTTATCTATTTTAAAATAGATACAAAAGTTGTGGTGATGTAGCCATTGGTACAAAGCAAAATAAGAGTGTCAGTGTACTACCTTAAATAGGCAGTTTCTCTTGTTTCTGAACACTTAGGATTGCAAGCTCAAATTCAAATGCACAATTAAAAAATAAGCATTTTTAATGGACGCTTACAACAGCAACAACTCAGAATACCAGAATGTGTTCTGAAATGAAATAAGAAGTTAAAACATATTGTTTGTTCTTTTAAGTACGCTTTCACTTTTTGAGACCTCGCCCCCTCCCCTCCCCCGAACTACCATAAGGAAGCCTGACAGCACTCTGTAAACTCTTAGTTACTCAGGAGGGATAAGGGTCACCAGCTTTCTGAGATGAAGTGTACTTCAGAGGCAGTTACTGACATGGGGAACTACAACAAAGTGACAAAATCCAAGCACTCAAA
Source organism: Pachyuromys duprasi (assembly GCA_028658305.1). Taxonomy (NCBI): domain Eukaryota; kingdom Metazoa; phylum Chordata; class Mammalia; order Rodentia; family Muridae; genus Pachyuromys; species Pachyuromys duprasi. The sequence continues at coordinate 22,662,165 of CM053757.1, forward strand.
CCAAAGAAACACACAAAACTACAAAGGAAAAGAAGATGGGATCAGGACATCACTAAGGAGAAACGTGCCACACAGGAACCCAGCTGGAAGATGGCCTCAGTCAGATCACGCTAAGTTAGATTGACTGGAGGGTTCGAGTCTGCTCTGCCCTCATTACCTGCCTACATAACAGAAGTTTCTAGTTTTTCAAGGAACTTCTAGACTGGTTCCCAAAGCGGCAACACTAGTTTACACTCCCATCGGCAGCATACTGATTCCCTGTATGCCACACCCATATGCCAGCATTTGTTGTCATTTGCATCCTTGATAATGGCATTATGACTGGCTGAGATGGAATCTTAAAGTAGTTTTCTGTGCATTTCCTTCATGGCTAACGATGCTGAAAAAGAACTCATGGTCCACTCTATAGGAGGAGGGTATATGACCAGTACTATAAACTCAGCCCCAAATCCTTGACTGAACAGGTCTCAGGCCCTACAGTGAAACTGAATACCACTGTTTGCTAAACTGATACAGCAAAAAGTCAGCTCCACCCTAAATAAAACATTTACACCACCCCCTTAAGGCTCAAGGAACGCTGTGGAAGAGGAGGCAGACAAAGAGCTGAAAGACAGGGAGAAGGGCTAGGAATTGCCATCTTGGAAGCGCAACATGACCAAGGGAAAATCACGAACTCCCTATAGCTGTGTGTACTGGCACACTGGGCCCACAAAAGAAAGACCCTGCGACAAGCAGCTATGGATGGGATGGAGCCCTGACACGAACTGCTCATCTATTGGAAACTAACTAGTTCTGGGAGACAGGGAGGCAGGGTCCAGTTTATCTCCACTGGGGGGCCTGCCAAGCTCTGAAGTGTAGTTCCAAACCCAGCATCACGCAGATTCTACAGGACACAAAAACAAAACAAAAACTAACAAATATGGGCAAGAAAGCTGTAAGTAAGGGGCTATCAGGAAAACCAAGAGGGTCTGGGAAAGAGAATAACCAGAATACAGCACATGTATGAAATTGTTAAATAACCAAAGAAATGATTTCTTATAACTCAGAAAATGTCTTGAAAAGACAATGTTATTATTGTCTTAATTGTTGTCCTAACTGGCAAGTGCTAAGGATAATGATAATTTTGAGACCTAAAGTGCTAAATAAATTATAAAGAATTTAACTATAATCGATTATCTTGACTTGGAAACTCTGGTTCTAGGGCTACAGAACCCAAATGTTTCTTGCAATAAAACATTTACTGCCTTTTGTGAGGATATTTCCTGACAAAATCGTCTAAGCATTCAGAGATGAAGATAGCAAATTCCTTGCTGTAAATCTGAGAAATTCTGAATCTACTATAACTTTAAAAAGTCTGTCTACTGTATTCTTTATTACTGACACTGCAATTTTGTCCTCCTAAAATGTATCAAGTTGGCCAGGATGTTACTACCTCTCCTGCTTGATGCTGTTCAGGTATGGGCCCTGCTTCCTGCACTATTACCGACAGATAGGAAGGTTCAAAAGAATGAAACAATAAGCATCTTTCCTTACAGAAGCAGGTACATTATACTGCAGAGACAAGTGTGGAAAAGGGTATTTACCATAGGTGCAAATCATTTTGCTTGCTTCTCTGAAGAGAAGAATTCCATTAGGAGAGGACACATCAAAATTCAAACGCTGAGACCTAAGAAATATAGCAAAAATTACACTATTTCTGCAAATAAAGAAGCCAAATATCAACATGTCTAGCAATTTCACTTATAAGAATTTCATTCAGCACCAATTATTCTTTAAAGAGACACTCCAATGAACAGCTTCTGATAAAATGTGTACAATAATTTCTTCACTATTTGTTGATTCAAAGGTTCATTTTTAATTTATTAAAATAATATCCTCACATTTTACATCACAGATTTTCTACCTCTTCTTCTTTCATGTAAAGTGACTGATGGATAATTATTTAAAAACAATAACAGTTACACACTTGCCATGTCTTTTAGCAAGGCACAGATGTGAACAGGGACACCTCACAAATGGAACGCATTTCAAACACACTACCGAATTACAGACTACTGTACACTGTACACAGTTGAGCAAATTCCGAAAGTTCTGAGAAAAAACTTTAGTTTTCCTGGCCCCCCACAGGTGGGGATTTCAACAGAGTAAGGGATTAGCAAGCCGTTCTGACATAATACCTGCTTTTCAGCTCTCTCCCTGGCTCAGCTGGCTATGGCATGCCAGGCAGCTGTACTTTTAAGATGCAATGGAATGTCTTTAAACAGTGTTGCAACAGACAAGCAAACTACCTCCTAAACCACACGCAAAGCAGTGCTAATATCTTGCTTGCTAAACAAATTGCTGCTTTTCAAAATTAGTTTACTATTAAGTACAATAATAACTCTAATTAGAAAAATGCAAATATATAATCCATACTAGCTTCTAAAGAAATTTACACATAGCATTTCATGAAATACACACTTTTATATGGCAATTATTGAGTCATTTGTGCTATGCATAATTACCTGCTATGGCAGACATAAAATGTTTTATAGCATAGAACACTACTTTTTTCCTTCAGTATTAAATGCTTTTTCGGTAATATATATTTAATTAATAGTATTTAATGAAAAATAATCCACACTCTAATATTAAATAAAAAGCCCATATTCTCTGAATATTTAAAGTGCCCGTGAGAAAACTTAAAAAAACAAACCAACCAACCTAGGAGCTTTCAAAAGAAGAAAATACATTTCTGTCACAAATCTTTTTTCATCTTTCACTTAAGAGTAAAAAATTGAATTATTGCTGCGAACAACTCAGAAACAGGGCCAAGCTGAGCTGCAGCCCACATTTTCCTGCCCTGTCTGGCTATATCTCCTTCAACGTGCTATCTGCACAGAGGCACTGATGAAACAGGATGGCTAAGTGACAAGTAATTGGTGCTAGGGCACATCCACTATGACACATTTTAAAGATGTTAACACAAGCAAATTGCTGTAGTTCCCCCAACCTCTTTGCTGAATCTTTGTTGATAGTTACATGTAAAGCACCCGAATCCCTGCTGCTCTGTTCAAATCCTAAGGTCTGAGAAGTGTGGCTGCAAGCATATGCTCCCAGCACAGGCAGATGCTCAGCACAGGAGGATGATGTTAAAGCAGGGACATCCTCACAGCTCCTGGACTAAGTGAACTGCCCTGAGACTCAGTTTCCTTATTCATAAAGTAAAATTTCTTAACTCAGAGATTACATTTCTTCCTCATTTAAAATTTTACACAATTGCAACTAAGTAGAAATATAGTTAAAAAATAACTGCTTTTTTTTCTATTTTGTAATTTTGAATATTTTTAATAACAGTGGCTGTAGTCATTCAACTTTTTCCATTTCCCAAAGTTTCTGTGTATCTATTCTTCTTCCTCACCCTCACACACCTACAACATACTACAACTTTCTCTTCTTCCTTTCAAAGCTCCTATCTATTGCTTACTGACCGCCCCCTGTGCTAACACTAACCTGTGACAACACACAGCAGGCAGATGCAAGCTCTGCAGAGTGTGCGAAGTTGCTTACCTGTTTTGCGTCAGTTCTGCCAAGAGTTTTAAGATGGGAGTAGTACATTCTGGTTCTCCATACCATCGCTCAATAGCTCTCTGAAGAACTGGGAGATAGGTCGGGTACCTTTTAAAATGTGTTAAAGAACTTAAGGGTCAGAGTCTTTCAGAGGCTCTCTGTGGTAGGCTCCTGTCCTGTTGCTTGTTTTCTCCTACATTCAATGTCCATCCCGTTTGTTCATCCAAACAAGCATTGATCATACCAACCTGGGTCCTCCTTCTTGCTTATCTTCCTTAGGTGTATATATTTCAGCATGTCCATCCTATCCTATAGGTCTATATAAGTGAGTATATACCAAGTGTTTCTTTCTGTTTTGGGGATACCTCACTCAGGATGATCATTTCCAGGTCCCACCATTTGCCTGCGAATTTCATGATTTCCTCGTTTTTAATTGGGGAGTAGTATTCCATTGTGTAAAAGTAATGTATCCATTCCTCGACTGAGGGACATCTGGGTTGTTTCCAGGTTCTGGCTATTACGAATAAAGCTGCTACGAACATGGTTGAGCATATGTCCATGTTGTGTACTTGAGCATCTTTCGGATATATGCCTAAGAGTGGTATAGCTGGATCTTGAGGAATCACTATTCCTAATTGTCTACGAAAGTGCCAAATTGATTTCCAGAGTGTTTGTACAAGTTTGCATTCCCACCAGCAATGGAGGAGGGTTCCCCTTTCTCCACAACCTCTCCAGCATGTGTTGTCACTTGAGTTTTAAGACTCACAACCAAACTTTTCTGCAGAGTGCATGGAATCATATGAAAAAAGGGGGAGTTAATAAGACTTGGCAAGGACAAGAGCTCCACAAAGACCAAACAGATCAGGGCACAGGGGTCTTTTATGAGACTGTTTCTCCAGCCAAAGACCATGTATGGATATAACCTAGAACCCCTGCTCGGATGTGGCCCAACTGGGTATCCAACTGGGTACCCTAGTAAGGGGAACAGGGACTATTTCTGTCCTGAACTCAATGGCTGGCTCTTTGACCCCACCCCCACCCCTGAGGGAGGAGCAGCCTAGCTAGATCCCAGAAGAGAACATTGCAGCCAGCCCTGAAGAGACTAGGGTCAGATGGAAGTGGCGGGGGTGTGGGGGAGGTTCTCTCCTATCAGTGGACTTGGAAAGGGGCAGGGAGAAGATGAGGGAGGGATGGGGAGAGGGAATGAGGGGGATACGGCTGGGATACAAAGTACATAACCTGTGATTAATATAAAAATAAATAACTTAAAAAAAAAAGAACTTAAGGGTCAAGACCTTGGACTGTGGCAGCCCACCTGTCTAGCATGCATGAGTCCTTGGTACCATCCCCCACCTGTCTAGCACGCACAAGTCCTCAGTACCTCCCCAAATAAGAACAAAACAAGAAACACACTGCTGAAAATCAATGGCCTTTTAAAGCAAGCAAACAGAAACCGACATTCATTCTGTTGGTGCATAATGGCAACTCTTTTTAGCTATACTTTTGGGGTAGCAACAAAGTTAAATTCTTTTATTTCTGATATTAGAAATAAAACAAAGATATACTTTTAAATATCATTTAAATAATACACTTAAAGAATTATGCTTACTGTTATAGTGAAAAAGTAAATTTAGCTAAAGAGAAATAAAAATGTACTTAAGTCATTATTATTGGGGCTTCTGAGCATTATACTGAGAAGACTTTTATTATGAAAAATTAAAAAACACAAAAACATAGAGAAACAGTAAATATTACAGATCTACCTCAGTTTCAGGATCACTTACATTTTTTTTTTAAAGTTGTTGGCTTCTCTGCTTTGGTACCATTGGAGCTCCAAGCAACATGTGAGCTGTTACTCTGTATAAGAGCTCTGGCCTCCTTAATGTACCACCTTCCTGGTACCACATTAGGTATTAGTCTTGTATGAAGGTGCTAGCTCTAGAACCTGCTCAAGACCACTAGTACAAAATACATGTAAGTGCGCTTTCTCTCTCTTTTGAGACAGGGTCTATTATTACAGCTCTGGCTGTCTTAGAATTCATCACAGGTAAACCAAGCTGGCCTCGAACTCACAGAGATCCACTTGCCTCTGCCTCCTGAGTGCTGGAATTAAAGGCATGGGCCATCATCGGCCAGCATAGTGTCCATTTTTCTATATGCTGCTTCCTTCTGCCTCATCCCTTCTTTTAATACCTAGCTCATGTTTCATGTCTCTGGGATGTTTTCTCTATTTTTGTCAAAACCATTGTCAATAATCTCTTCCTTACCTATGCTCAATGAGCACTCCTGAACAATTCTCAGAGGGACTCCATCCCGCTGAGAAGCAGGGCTGCCTGTTAGCACTAGCTGCCTGTTCCATTAGTTTTGAAAGGGCTGGGATCCATGCTTCCCTGTAACCTCCTTTCTAATGACCACATGTCCCTCATACTCCAAAGTAGGCATCAACAATTCCTGCAAGCCTTGTCCATCGCTTACGCTGCTGGGCCCCTGGGCTGGGAGGAGACCTACGTGTGACTATGCTAGCCCTGCTACAGAATTTCTCTCCAGTCCAAGCCCCGTGAGTGCAGAAACCAGGCCTTCTGTGTACAGGCTCCGAAAACCTGCGAACCCACGAAGGAGACAGAAGCTATGTGCTTACAAGTGTCTCCTGACTATCTTGAACTGCACTTGATGCTGAGCTCTAAGCAATCACTTCTATAACTGTGAAAACAAGCCTTCTAAAGCCTGAAGAGTGCTGTGCCCCTCAAGCACCGAGCAAGCATGCTCAGGCTGCACTCAGAAACAGCTTCCACAGCAAGGAAGGGCTGAAGTCCTCCTCAAAAGCACTGCTCAGAGATAACAAAACCACTAGGAAAATCCCTGCCCTTATGAGACTTATATTTTAACAAGACAGGAAATAAAGTAAAGACATATTCTGGAAAATACCACAGAGGAAAGAACAGGGAGTGAGGACAGGAAGTGAGTGGATATGTTTAGGTGAAGAGTAAGATGAATAGAATGAAAAAAATAGATCTAGTGTTTGATCCTCAGAATCCACATGATGGAAAGAGTGAGTTCTCTTCTAATGTCTATGTATGAACTGTGATGCATGTGTATGTGTATGTAAATACATACATATATATGCACATATATGTATACACATACTCCTACATACATACATAAACATTAAAAAAACTTGATTGTTAACTTTTAGTTGACTTGTCAGATAATTTATTGTTTTTCTCTAAGGACTAGGAAAGCTATTGTTGTTTAAAAGACAGTACATACTACATACTACGAGCTGTTTCAAAGACCAATCTAGAAATAGAAGACATGGTTTTTATGCTTAGAGGTCACACTTCATTAGTGTGGCAGGTGTGTAAAGGATGCTCCCAGTTCCAGAAAGAGATAGCCTAAGCGAAAACTTCAGGATCATCAGGAAACAGACACAAACCTCAAAACCTAAAAACATTACAAGCCCACCTGCTCACCCACCATGCAAACTACTCTCAAGACAGAGCACCATGACGGTTTTAGAGTGCTCACGCGGTATTCACACTGGATAAGACCAGGGAATATGAGGGGATGCTCCCTTCTCTGTGGAACGAGAGCAGTGACAATTCTAATATGCTTCTGACAGGGGTGACTGCCACCGAGAAAATGAGGGATTATTGGGAAACGGAGCAGAGGTCTACTAAGCAAGGAGGTTACAAGGGCTTCAGAGTGAGAGCGCCAGATTATAGAGTGAGAATCAAAACCCAAGTTTAATTTTCCCCTGGCCTTGTGAGGACTACATACACATGGGCAAGACCAAGAGAAGAGAAGCCCTTAGGTAGAAGAGGTGTGGATGGAACCTCTTTCACCTGGCTCTTCTCAATGAATAAAAAGGCCTACATTAGACAAATGAAAAGAACAAGGCACTAATGGTGACATCAGCACACAGGATGCCAAATATGAGAAAGTGATAAGCACTGAATTTGCACGCATCCACGCATTCTCCTAAGTATCCACCCTGTGGTTATTAGTAGTTTTGATATGCTGCAATGCAAAAAAAAGAAAAACCACAATATTTCCTTCTTGGATTTAATAGTAGAAAAAGTGATACACACACACACAATTTTAAAAAGTATGAAGTAAAAGTAAAAAGGGCCAGCAAGATGGCTCACTGGGCAAAGGTGCTTCTGCTGCCTGACAACTTAAGTTCGATACTGAGGACCTCTGTGGTGTAGGAAAGAACTAACTCCCACAGGGTGTCCTCTATTTTCCCTATGTGTGCCATGGCAAGAACACACATATACACAGAATAAACAAAATGAACATAATTAGAAAAATAATAAGATGAGAAAGCATTATAATACCTATAGCAATATGGTTTCTTTTTCATCAAAACTTTTAGGAATTAGGGTTTGAGGCCATGGTTTTGGACTAGAACAAACCTGCCAGTTCAAAGGCTACCTTACAGAGTTGTACAAACATGCCAATGCCTATGCTTTGGTCAGGAGAGGACATGGCCTGCATGACGCCTTTCATCTCTCCCACCTGGCAAGTCATCTTTCAAGCACAGGGCAACTTCTGGTTTTCTGGGAAACTTCTCACTTTGACCCAAATATTAGTCAATTCTTTACAAATGTCCATGTGGTCCTTTATACGTGTTTGTTATAAAATATGCACAGTTTTTTACGATTACATTTGCAAGCTTCTGAGAGCAGCAATTTATTCTTGTGTTGCTTGTGCATAAAATACATTCAAAAGAATGTTGGCTCAATGGTGGCTGTTTAGGTTTAGTTTCTTCTTCAGTTTAATTTGTTTCACATACACTGCCAATTATTTTCTTCTTGAGACATACCTCTGATTACCTTCATCAGTAAAGCCATCAGAATTTATGTTATAGGGGTCATACTGCCTATAGAGTATGGACATACATATTGGAGTCTGATCATCATGGGTCCCAGGCAACCTGTTTCTAACCATGAAGTAAGCTGTGTCTTAATGAAGCATCTTTCTTATCTCCCGTAAACTGATGATCACCTGAAATTGTCTCTTCCTAATTCGCCAGGGTCCAGTCTTACTTCACCTGGAAGAACTCAGGCTGACACAGTCACCTTCACCCAGCCTTTCCTGACACCCACAGCAATGACAGACCTTTTTCGTTTGTGCTATTAATACAGCATTTGCAGCTTTCTATGCTGTTGTAGGTCATTTACGCAGACGGCTGTTTTCAACAGTTAAAAGTTCATTTGGGGGGTAAGAATTGTGTCTCAGTAAACTCTACTGTTCATAAAAACAAGCACACTGTGTCAAGGAAGCCTGCCTTGCTGAAGAAGTAAGCAAGTACGAATTCTTTGTTAACTGTTGTAGGAGAAGTGACAGTGATGAAGTCATTATTTCACACCAGGCATTACAGCAGGACCTTTATATAACCACACCATCACAACAGCTCTTACAGGGGAGCTATGACAGGGGGATTAGTAACATACCATGGAAGCAAAACTGTGACTCTGAGGTAACTCAAAATAACTTACCCAAGTCCCACAGGTTGTGAAGACCCAAGGCTGGAGTTAAAGACTTTAATAAAGGGCTCACACTCTTCTGCATTTCTCATTGTCTTGCTTTGATTTAGTGAAATGTGTTTATATACATGAATAAACAGTACTAACTGCCTGTGTGACTCAATGACCACATCATGAAAATTAGAGTGTGTGGAAATAATATGCACATTTGTTTATTTTCTAGTTTCCCTCTGGATTTTTGACACCTTAATCTAAGTATAGCCTGAGAAAGGCTTAAATAATGTGTTTCAATGCACTGAAAGATAAAGGTTTCTTATTACTGCATTCTTACTTTAGGGGCAAAGGTATAAATGAATGATTTCTTGCTGAATTCTCAAGTCATGGAAAAATCATCAAGATGGTTGCTGTGTAGTTTCAGGCCATTTGGTTTTGGAAGGACAGAGTAATGATAAGCAATGCAGTTTGTGTAGCAGTTAATGCAGTCAGCACTCACAGAGATGCTTCTGAATTAAATAGCTAAACGCTAAAATAGCATTTTATCAAACAATCACCATAAATAAAATGCATTTTGGCTTTACGATGACATGTGCTCTTACAGGAATGTTTCTTCTGTAAGCTAAGAATTGCATAACAAATTAAAGAACACACATCTATGTGGATAAAAGGCAAATAAACTTTCCCAGCAGTAATGTGGGAATCATCACTGACGGTTTGACATATCAATATTTCAGGAAGAATAAATGACTTTCATATCTGTATTTTTTTTAAATCATATACTTATTCATTTTTGCATTACTTGAATACTTTGGAAAGATTCTGTACTTTATCACCTGAAACTGTTAAAAGTATTTCGAAATATTTTAATAAAGCTTTTTGAATGATCAAATAATGTAACTTTTAAACAAATTTTACTATTATTATAAATATTTGCTCTTCATCCTTTGCCCAAAGGAAAACTATAAATCTTGTCTCAACTGAATGAACACCATTTATCATATTCATTTTGTTGTCAATACAATTATGAAAAGCCTTTGGCCTTTTCCCAAGGAAGCTGATTTGCTACTGAAACTCAATTATTATAAGCAAGGCCAGTAGCAAGCCACTGCACTTGGCGATGCAGCACAGCTTGCCGCATAACTGACACCTCGCCCTTCGTCCCTGACCCCAATAACTTCAACATCTACGGTCAAATGGAGGAGATACTGGCTTCCAGCTCAGAACAAAACACCAAGTCCCAAGATTTTCCATTTCTGCCATCTACTGGACAAATGCTGAAATGAAAGCCAGATTATATTTGTCGACACAGAAGGGAGTTTCTGCCAGTGACTCTTCATTACAATTGGTGAACAACAACAACAACAAAAAACAACTCTTAATTGCTGGGCAGGCTAGCTTTAGAGTCTAGTTTCAAGTGAATATCAATTGTTTTTTCACAAGTAGGCTCTTAAGATTTTCCAAATGAAAAGTTTGAACTTTGGAAGAGGGTGCTTAGAGAATTAAAATGGTCTTATGTATCTGGTTTATCCTTTGTAGATGAATTTTAAGACTTTCTATGATTAAATTTATAACCTTTATACACACATTATATGTATAAGATATGTAGCTGATTCATCAGGACCATGAAAAAACCTTATCTGTTTGATATTTAAGAAAATAAAAGGTTTTCATAGCAACTAAATGCTGTAAGTCAGTACTCTAAGTATTAGCATTTAAAATTTTTCATCATGTGTAGCATTCTCTCTAAAATATGTTTAGCTCTGTTATGTTTTGGGCTACAACTATGGCAGTCACTGAACACTGTTTTGAAGAAGTTTCCTTCACAATATATAAAGAAATTTTGGATAAGAAAGGTTTAAATAAAATAAGCAGGAAATAATACCACTTAAATATACACTAAATTGGGCATGGTAATCCCAATCCTTGGGTGGCTGGGGCACGTCCAGGAGATTAAGTCCATCCTTGGCTCTATGTCAAGTCTGAGGCCAAACGGGGTAAACCAGATACTGTTTCAAGAAGGAAAACCATAAAACAAAACAAGTCAATTTGCTTTAAAGTAGAATTTTCTTGTGGGCTGCTGGTTTCAAATATAAAAAGCATGACGCTATCGCACTTGGATGATTTGCATCAACAATCATCTCCTGTTAGGATCAAAGATGACTCACAGAGCACTATTAACATGTTAATAACTGCTTATGGCCACTAAGTAAGTGTCAGATACAGACAGAATGTGTTCCTTATCTAAGTGTCACAGTAAGCTAGAATACTGGCTTATCTCCTTTGCTAGATGCTGACATCAACTCTCCAAGAAATACAGTGACTTGCTGAGGTTTACACAGTAATTGAAGAGCTGCAATTTCAAACCTAATCTGCCTCTTTTTATTTTTGTGTGATGAGACATTTCTGTATAGGGATTTTCCCCCTATCTATACCACAGTTTAGTAATGGAACACTCAGATTTTATAGAAAATGACAAATCCTGGCCATTTATCTCCCGCTCCCGCCCCACGCTATCACCTTCATGAGCATTAATATCCTCATCATGATGACCAACTGCAGCCTCATGAATAAAATCTCAAAAGGATAACTTAACCCTACTAATTGAGATGGAACAGAGACTTCAAATCTCAGAAATACCACACGGTATAAATCACTGATCACAAGCACAGATATTAGCTACATGATGCCTGCAACCCCAACATAAACAGTCATTTAGGAAGTGATTTTCAAGTTGTCAATATTTAATGCTATCTTATCAGGACAGTGACCTCTTTGCGCCGGGTCTCCGAATGCTGTGCTCAGTTATCTGCGCTCCTGCCACTGTGCTGTAATTTTTAGCTGATTACACATTAGTTCATTTAGCTTTGTTTCCTCTTCCCTACTGTGCCACACTATTAAACGAAAGAGAGGGGCCTGGCATCCCTCTGTGCACAGAGCTGGTATTGTCACAGTGTAATAAGGATACATCCAGTCAAACAGCATGGTGTAGCTGGTCTTTGTGTTCAGTGCAAAGGCAATCCCTCGAAGATCTCTTGCCAGCCCGATCAACATACGCTGTCAGTGGGAAAGAGACACAGTAATTGATTTTCACGTTAGTGCAGAGCAGATGGAGTAATAATCAGGCAATAATGACCACATATCTGATTCTGATTCATTAGCTAAAATGTCTCGTTTAGATCCCTTTCCATAGAAAACCATAGCCTCTTTAATAAACAGACCATCAATTTGCTAAGCAAGTCTACTTTGCTTCTTATAAACTGAGCTAAGTCTTAATTCCAGGAGCACAGAAACATTGAGACTCTTAATATATTATGTACCCAAATACTGCCAAATTAGAAAGAAAAAAAAAGACCAGATTTCATAATTTCACAAGAGATAGATAGTCTAGATATTATTTAATAGCAAATCTCAACTGACTGGCTCAACTAAAATCAACTCTACTATACAATTTAGTCTGCCCTAGAAATGCACTGGCAATTAAGGATCCCCGAAGAAGAGTTGTGGTAACTCAGAACAAGGTAAAATTAGGTAGGTGATCTGCAGCATCATGATAGAACAAGAAGGGCAGCCATATTGCGGAAAAAGTTATGTTTTCAATGTCATGAGACCCTGAAACTTAACTCTAGCTTTGTTTAATTCTTAAAGACAAGGCAATTGATCAGTCTTAGTTTCCAAATCTATCACAGGGGCTAATTATAATCATGGTCATCCCACAGATCTTCTATGAGAGATATGATTGTTTGGAAAAATGCATAGCAATAGCTTGACAAATAGTAAGCATGGTTCATAAATGGTTTTAGAAGGGAAAGGGGGAAAACCAAACCAACTCCCTTGACATAAATAAAAAAGAACTGACTCATACTCTGGACTCTTAATTAAGCTGTCCTTAGGATGATGCTTGGGAAGAAGAAAAGAAAACCCACGAACAGATGCTAGAATGTCAGAACAAAGAGCACAAATAAACATAATTGCCCAACAAGGAGGTGTGAGAGTTGAGACGTGCAACTGTGATTTCTGAATATACTGTTTCAGAAGAAATGTTAAGCCAAAAAATGGTCTCGGGACCTTTTCAGATTGATTTTGGTAATAAATGAAAACCTGTTTAGTAAAAAGCCCAAGTTATCAAGTAGGCAATGAATTTTAACCATCTTTATTATGGAGGACACCTCAAAGTAACAAATCATAGCTTGTAGTAAGACATATTGCCTCTCCCACCTAAATGGTGACTCAATATAATTGGATGTTGTCTATGGGACTATTCAATTTCAATTTCTAATAGTTTATAGAATGATGAGAACCCAAAGTTTTGAATATGAAAAAATCCTAAATTCATTTTTGCCTCACTTAGCGTTCTCCCATAACATCATGCTTGGTTTTTTGTTGTTGTTGTTGTTGTTGTTTTTTTTTTTTTTTTTACAATTACCAGGACTCCCCACGGTTACCTCATGCTGCCATCATATTTTAATTGTTTATTATGCAGTTTTGTTTTGTTTTTCTTCTCCCCAGCTAGGACGGGTCTCTTTCTCAGCTTTCTTCCTCCCTTGCAGCCTCCAGAACAAAATCCATCACCTAAGAGGCATTCTCTTAACATGTGGATTCTGGTTGCTGTGTATGCTATAAGATGGATTCTACTTTGTTTTGCCATCCATTAAAGTACTCTTTAAAAATTGTATTTTATAATATACACTTATATAAGCCACTCTTAAAGTGATTTTAAGCTTCCATATATATTCCATATATATATGTATATATATATATATATATATGATAGCCACTATTCAATTCTTAAATTAGTGAACAAGAACCATGAATTTTACTTCATGCCTTGTACAAAAGGCTTTTCATAAAATGTCATTATATAAAAGGTTAATTTTTATTTGATCAGAATTTTTCTTCCTTAAAGGTACCAAGTTGATATAAGTATGCTAAATAGCAAATCTATAGTCTTTTTAACACAGTAAAAATGTGGCCATAAAATTATACTAGTGTTTTACTTTTGGAAAATGCTACTTCAGAGCAGAGAAAGTATATATTAAGCATAAGTTTCAGATTCACTCAAGCAATAAAGTGTAGTTTTAATGTAAGAAATAGATTCATTATATTCAAAAATAGCATTCCTCTCAGGGCAGCACAGAATCTACACAGACACATAAGTAACACAGCAGGAGAATTTTCTCAGTATTCAGCTCTGGTACGAGACAGACAGCCTTAACCAGGAGCTCATGCTAGCTGGCAAATAACACAGGATCTTGAGGGGCGGGGGCTGACAGATCTAAAAGGTGATGGCTCCAATAATTTTCCCGAGGTACACTGGAGGGGAGGGGAAGGGAGGGTACGTCTAGTGATCTAATCCTATACTCTGTTTTGGAGAGTTCAGTCCGCTGCATGGTGAACAGTTGTCTGTGTGCCAAGTGTGAGACGAATGGGCTGGGAAACAGCTGAAGCGCAGCTCCTTCCACCCTGACCCCCAAACAGGGTTTCTAACGGGAAGTCTGACAGACCCTTTACTGTAGTGGCACTACTGGGGCAGCTATAATATTACCCTCATAACTCTGCTATATAATAACAACAAAGAAAAAGAAGGTGAAGGGTCATTGTGCTTTGTCTTTAGAATTAAGATGGCTGTCTTCATCCTTACAGCATACTCTTAATTCTGGAGACACATCTTAATAACCTCTAAATAGTTCCAACAAAAGAGCCGTGTCAGAGGAATGAGCAGGCCCCAAGGTGTTTCAACTGGAGTGTTTTCATCTGCCTTTATTGCTCTATCCCTCTCCAGAATTAAGGCAATAACCTGTGATAAATTATTCAGGAACTGCTACAGGGATCAAAGCAAAATCATTCTGTTAAAGTGCTGTTTGCAACATTTGGCACTTAGTGCGAAACTTTTAATGTGCGCATGCTGAAAATCAAGGATTTTAAATAATTTAGCATCGTGGAGTTTTTACGAAGGGACTAAAGATAGTAGGTTCCTATTTAACTGCTCCTCTTCCTCTAAGAAGTTTTCATTCATTTTTCTTAAAACCCGTGACATCATGACTGAACTGAAAAGCATGCCTGGGCTAGAGGAACAGTACACTCTATTTTACTATGGATAAAATGATGGGGTGTAGAGGGGGGGGGCAAGAAACATTTTGAAATAATACTCCAGAACCAGGAATTTTTTTTTGTTTTCATTCTTACCCCTTGATTTTTGGAGAGACACATACACACACATAGAAGAAGCCTATGACAAAAATCCACCATTCGCTTAAATTTTATTAGGACTAAGTAAAGAAAACAAAGTTATAAATAAAAGCTCTTCAGCACTTCTTTTCTTCACAGTATTTCAGTTTGAAAACACAGGTCCTTAATGTTCAAGTTCAACTTAAAATCTGCATTTGAAAAATATCTATAAATAGGGAGTTAGACGATCCTGGTAAGGGCTGCAAATTAAATGAGTTTGGCAGTCTTGTAGTATTTTCATAAAGATATTTTAACAGCATCACCTCCTGTGGATTGGAATACTAAACACTTTATTGGAGAACAAAACAGAATGGTTTTCATCTCTAGTACTTGCAAAATGAAGTACCTGAAAGCACCTTTGCATGTATTATTTATTCACTATGATAGAAAAAGAGCCTTAACCTAATAAATTACATTTAAGAGCATTTAGTGCAAAAGTTTTGTTTATGATAAAGCAACAGACTTCGTTCCTTACCGGCAGCTGTAAGCACCAAGTTTTCTTCATACAAATTAGACAGATGGTGCTTACAGTAGAATTTACTAAAGGTCTGTCACAACAAATGCAGCCAAGCTGCATATTTAATCACTGCAGAATCTTGTCTACCTGCAGCTGCCAACTGCTAATCCAATTTCCCTGATAAATGTGGCAAGAGACACGATCAGCAATAAAGAGCATCTAACTCCATTTTCCTGCAGGGCGTCTTTTGATGAACATTTAGGACGGAAGCACGGAGTGCACTGTGTGGCCTTGGTTCGTGGCAGCTGCATGCATTCTGAGGCACAGTTCTCAGGTTACTCACTTAATTCTGCCACTATCATTACGTTGCTATTGATCTCAGTAGCTGTTGCCTACACAGCATTACTCTAGATGAAGCTGAATCAGGCAGTTATCATGCATCAAACTTGCTCAAAAGCCTGGAGATTTCCCCTTAATTACTTGTGATTTTATTTGCAAATACCGTTAAAGTGTAATCAAGCAGTCACTTTCCAGGGTCGTTAAGAACTTGCTAGTTTAGGGATATATCACTGGAACTCCATTAAAAATGACTCTAGGAAGATGGTTTCTATCAAACTAGATGGAATTACATCCAAACAGGCTTGGAATATAATGAAATCTTCAAATGAGACAAACGTAATTTTTATAAAGACGGCAGTTCTCAATCTCATGGATTCTTTGATGAGGGGCAGTGATGGCTACTTAAAAGCCGAAAAGATTCTGTTGGCCAGAAGCATTTGGAAGACATCTAAAAAATACAGTTAATTTGACTGGGAACTGACAAAGAATTTACAGAGATCATTTAAACAAAGAAAATATAAGAACTTACCTGCTTTTAATATTTTTTATGACTATGTTAATCCTGATAAACATCTAGTTCAAAAACTCTATTTTAAACTAAAAGATAATATTTGGGTATTTTTTTTTCCACAGAAGAATTATATAAATATCATCAAAGGCTGTCCTTTTTCTATTTGGCTTCATGGTTTTGTGTGTGTGTGTGTATGTATGTGTGTAAGAGAGAAAGAGAGAGAGAAGGAGGGAGAGAGAAGCCATGAAATATGGGTAATAATTCAACCTATTTCAAATAATAACATGTTACTAAGGCATCACCAACAAAGGTACCTACTTCTCTTGGGTATATTTAATATTCTTAAAAATAATGATCAGTGCCAATCTATTTAACATAGCACCGACACAGTATAATTTCAGAAGATTCTATTTCTGTTTGGCAAAGCTCCTGCAACCATCCCCCCACGTTAAAATATGGGGCTGTTTTGTCACAAACAGCTTGCTACACTTAAGGATTTTACTAATAAAACATAATGTTGTCTTAGATATTATGACTGTTGCCACAGCTGAACTGACTTGTCAAATCAATCCTAATATGGCTCCCACAGGCACATAAAGTCTTATTTAGCTATCAGTTATCCTAATCACTTTGTTCAGTTTAAGAATGCAACACTTCAAGACTGGCTCCTATTTATACTCATATGCCTAGCCATTTAATAAAGTCTTGATTTATATAAATTCTTGTTTAAAAAATCTTCAGAGATGTAGGGTATTAGCATGTGTGCATGTATCTATACAGACATGCTGAAACACACTGAGCAGGGTGGATAAAGGTAGCAATGTTTAAAGTGTTATACAGGTGAGAGCTGTGCTGTTACAGATAGTGAGCGTCACTGGACACAAATCTGCGCCATCTAACCATGAACTGACTCTCTTTAGCCACACTCACTGACCTCAAAGTCCATTTGTATCAGAAACTGGAAAAGCGCTTACATTAAAACACAATTCACAAACATATTACTTAGAAATGTGGCCAAGAGACACACATAAATACAAATGCCTTTTCTTGTGTTAAACATCAGAGAAAGAGTAAACTTCCCTTTCCTCATGTATGAAAACAAACTCACCTTTACTTCTTCTTGTTTAAAGTTGTTGTTGAATATTTGTAACACTGTTTCAAAAGAGACTGTGAGAGGCAGCATAAAATTCTCAAATTCATCCTCATCTTCACCTATGGAGGAAACAAAAGGGTCACGGTTTAAAATGCATGCTAATGTACATTAGACTCAACACTGAGTATTTCATTCAAGTTTAGAAATGTCCCTTTGAAGAGGCTGGCCTGCAATTATATCCATGTCACAACTGGTGCTTTGGTCATTGAATATTCTGGTTTTTACTCTCCCTACACCAAATGAAACAGCAACATTACTCAACAGCCATTTTCCCCCTGTCTTTTTATTGGCTCTAACTGACTCAGGCCCCAGGCATTTCCACCCATCTTCAGATCTTGGGGACCCAGTTTCTCTAATGTCTCAAGAAAGAATATTTTTAAAGCTTTACAGACAATGGTCCCCCTTTGTTTTGTTTTTTTTTTCCCCTTTTGGTGCCAAGGTCCCAAAGGACTCACTGACTCAGATGCCCAGAAAGCTCTATGGTATTATTCCCTTTTATTTATATCCTTAAAAAATTAATTTATGGGTGCTGGAAAGACAGTGGCTGAGAGGTCCTGCTGCTCTTCCAGAGGACCTGACTGCTGCTCCCAGCACTTCCGTCAAGCAGCTCACAACTGCCCAGAACTCTGGCTCCAAGGAATCCCATACCCCCTCCTGGCGGCATACACTCCCAGATACACACATACACACAAATACAAACAAATCTTTAAGAATTAGCTTATTAATAAATGGCAAAAAATGAGATTTCTTCATAGGTCACTTACATTTCAACTGTTCTCCATGGAACACTTCCTCTTAATTATGAACAAGAGTAAAATGAGATATTTCTTATTAATTTTTCATATAAAGGTAGACTATATTTTCCTTAAGGATTCTATCAAAACAGAATCTTTGCACACTGATAATTTGCATACTATTCTTTTCAAAATCGATTTTTCTAAAATTAGATTGGACCCCCTCATTCATCCTATGCCACGGGGAACCATTTACTAATAAAGCAACAGAAAAAGCTTACATTGTCTTGTTGAAGGTATCACTTAGTTGGAAGAGAACTGTATGGTTCAGACCTTCTGATTCCTGTGCTATTAGTGGTTTTAAAGACAGTGTCTGGTAGGAAACAACTCAGAGAGGAGAGCAGTGGCCCTCACGTTTGGGACCTGCTCTAGAAGCAGGACCACCTAAGGCTTATGAGATGCCAACTTCCAGGTTCCAACCCAGTCTGCCCTACTGCATCAGAATCTCAGGAGGCAGGAATAGCAACTCTGCTTTAGCAACTTTCCAGATGACTCAGATATCTGTCAACCTTAGAGAAACTGATGTATTTATCCTTACACAGTGGTAAAGTCCAAGGCACACACACTGGTGATCAATAGTGGCTGATCTTGACTATTATCTGATATGATTTCCTTCTTCCCTTAAAACTTAGATAGTTTGCCTTGAGAGTAAATAGAATAGTGAACACAGAAAGATGCCAAAAAAGTCAATGAATCCTAGAGGTCTGGTCATGATGGGTAAAGAATAAGGCAGACCAGTTTATAATCTCTGCTCTGTCAAGTGGCTATGTGACCATATTATTCCTCATATCTAACAGTGTTTGTCACAGAAGTTTTATTTTTAAGGCTTGCATTCAAAGATGTCAACGAAAGATGGCCACACCCTTCCCAGGCCTTCTGCAAGTGCCCCACCTCTTTCCTTTCTATTTCTGTTCCATTTCCCCCTCATTTTAAAGCACACATCCAATAGCAGTACCAATACTGTAGCCACTTACATCACACCTCCACCAGCACCGTTTGATCAAGGCGTCTGTGAGACTGAAGAAGAGAAGTTTATAATGTGCATATGTGAATTACTAACTACTAGCTGCCATGGTTATGATCTTGGGCTTTGCTTCTGGAATGCTGGCATGGTGTGCCACTGTTTTCCTGTGGAGGATGATGGTACTGGGATCTGCAGTACACAGAGTCAGGAATCTTTTACCACGTTTATTTAACCCTGAATATTTTACTATTCATGGACTCTCACTTCCTCATCTACAAAATAAGGATGAAACTAACTTTAAGGTTTCTGAAGGATGAAATCATAAAATTCACAAAAAGGGATGTTTCTTATGTACCAAATGGTGGTAGTAGTATTACAGCATTAGTATATATACACCAATGGTGGTCGTATAATATTATATTATTGATATATTTACCAACGGTGGCCCTATTATCAACTCCAAAAACAGTGTCTTCTATTATTAGAGAGCTGCTGTGTTTGAATGAAAGAGTTGCTCAACAAATTTTCAAAGTCCTGGGGTGGGTCAGGACTTATAGGTCTAAGGCTGTAATATCAGTACTTGAAAATGGATGCAGGAGGATCAAGGGTTCAATGCCAGGCCCAGCTCCTTGAAAAATCTGTTACTTCAAAGGTTTAAAAACATCTGATATCATTTAAAAAAGAAAAAAAAAAACCCGAGGTGGTAACTCAGTGGTTGAGTACTTGCCATGCATGTTTGAGAGCAAAGTGGCTTTGTGGGAATCCTAGCAGTGGGAGTGGAGCTGTCCCTGAGTGTTTGGCCTATTTCTGGGACCCTGTTCCTCCTACCAGGTTGCCTTGTCAAGCCTTGATGTGATGGTGCATGCCTGGTCTTATTGTAGCTTGTTATGCCATGTTTGGTTGATGTCCATGGGAAGCCGGCTCTTTTTTGAGGGAAGGTGTGTGTGTGTAGGGGGTAAAACTGGGGGAGAGGGAAAGGAGAGACTGGGGGGGGGGTGGGAAGAAGGAGAAACTGTAGTAGGGATGTAATGTATTAGACAAGAATTTAAAAAGGCTCAAGAAGGTGGCTCAGTTGTAGAGTGCTTTGGCTAGCATGTGTGAAAGCCCTGGGTTCAAACATTACCACCACAAAACAAATGAACATGAACATACGCACGCATGCGCGCGTGCACACACACGCACACAGAGATACACACAGACACAGACACACACCAAAAAAGTTCTAGGAAAATAAACAAAAACCTCATTCTAATAAATAGTGAAGGTGAACATTATCAAATCCTAGGTACATAATACTCACATACATTGAATTTAAAAACACAATCTTACTCTACAATCAAGAATTTTCTAAAAAAGATTATTAATAAGAACAGTGGTAATTACTACTGGAGGCAGAAGGGCGCTGGAATGAGTGAATGCTCTGAAACCATGATGCTTATTTGAGCTTCAGTCCTGGTTCTGCTACTGTTAGCTGTCCAACATCTAAGCCTGAGTGTCCTCATTTGTAATTAAGAGACATAATATTTACTTCCTAAAGTTAGCTGTGAGGATCAAATGACAAAGCATCTGTACCTCCCCTTGCTGGCACTTCATAAATGACAGCCATTAGCATTCTTGTTGTCTTGAGTTCAGCACGGACTTAGAGAGGTGATTATGATAATTAAATAAAGTGTGACCACACAACTGCCAGTGCAATAAATACCCTTCCCTTGGGAATGGCTTCTGTAACAAAGCTTCAGCTTTTCCAAGGCAAAGAGATGTTTATTCATAACAAATACAGATTCAGAGCTTCTGTATTTTAACTTTATATTTTAAGTTGCCCATAAAAAAACCTTACTGACCCCATCTATTTCACCAATCAAAATTCTCGAGGCCCACTCAACAGGAAGCCAGGCCTGGTCTTAGAAACCGAGCCAAATGCCTGAAGTAGTGAGGTCATGGGTCTATTTTAACTTTACCAGACCAGCAAATTTCTACTTGTATTCAAAATCTTATCCTTATACCCATAGGTAAGTGTATCTCTCAACCCTTAAAGAAGCTTCTCTTTACAGCAAATGGAGACCATTACCAAATATTGTAATTGGTTATAATGCAGAGATCAACAGAACATGAGGTGCTCAGTCCCAACAGACAGATCTATAAAACAGGAGCTCCTACACCAAAGGATCAGGAAAAATTGAGAAAGAGGGGTCATAAGACCATAAGAACCAAGGGATCAGGAAGATTTTATCTCTTAGAAATAGTAGGAAAGCTACCCTACGATACCTCAATGACATGGTTGCTTAAACAAGACCTAAATAATGACAATATTAACACAAAAAATAACGGGGAAGGTATCAATCTGACCTGGCCCCATCCCTAGACAAATAACTATAGGCAACTAATGACTACTGAGAAAGGGAGAATTAGCTTCCACAGGGGTGAGCCCCTTAAGTGGTCAGCTCAAAAGTTATATAATCATATACACATAAGCCATACTAAATGAACTCAGCAGGATGTGTGTGTGTACATATACATGTATATATACACATATATGTTGTGAGTGCACGTCTAACAATAATAGTCAAAGAAAAAGAGGCATCAGTTTGAGAGGGAGTGGGAGGTAACATGGGAGGAGTTGGAAGAAGAGACATGAGAGGGTCTGGAGGGAGGAAAGAATAAAGGAAATGACAATTATACTTTAATTAAATTTTAATAAGAATTAAAAAAGATTTTATCATGTAACAAACAACAATAAAAAATAAAATAAAAATACAATGTGATCAGAAGTGCTACTATATGTAACCTACTCATAAGCCTTTTCTGTCCACTTCCTTCACCATCATTTTCCAGCCTGCTTTCCTGTCTTGGAACTCACTCTGTAGACCACAGTGGCCTCAAACTCAGAGGTCTGCCTGCATCTGCCTCTCACCACTACTGCCCAGCCTGCTTTCCCTTTCTTATTGGAGTTACTATGACTGGCTTTGACTTTTTATACACTTTGTCATTCATTGTCTGTCTTCTTTACTAGAATATAATCTTCTTGGGGAGGAACTTGGTCTGCTTTGATCATGGCGTCTCCCCAGTATTTAGAATAGGGTCTCACTGAATTGAGTACTCAATTTATTCAAAGAACATGCTCATAGTCTTTGCTATATTCAATACACTGTTGCAACTCACAATGCCACATAATTTCACAATCTTCTCAATTTTTGCATAGGAGCAGGGAAGACCAAAAGAATTAAGCTGCATGCCAAGTATCTTCCAGCTGATAAATGCCAATGATGATCTGAGATCCTGATCAGGTCTGTTTTACTTTCAAGTTTATGCTCTTCCCTAATATCTCTGATGAGCGGAAGACATCAAAATTATGGAGTGAAGTCAGTGACACAGAATCTTGAATTTGGAGTTGCATAAGTCAGGAGAGGTGAGGAAAGAACCCTAGGTGAGCAGTGAGTTTCAAGTATTGGGAGAAGAGATCAGCAACGGCGTCTCCGCTGCACCCAATGCTGCTCCTGTGTGACTGTGTGGTATGTTTGACTGCCGAAGCTGGGAAACGGGCTGCTTTAGCCAGCATCCATTAAGGATTTTTCCCTCCACTGTATTGTCTACAAAGGTACCATTTATTGTTTCTGATGCCAAAGAAGAAAATATGAGATGTCCTGGAGTATCGTATTCAAGGATGTAGTAATATTCATAGGTCAGGATTTTACCAATAATAATTAAGGCTGACTTTTTTTCCCCTAGTAAGTCAAAGGGCACAATACTAACATGCTTTGAAGGTAAAGTGCTAATTTTCAAACTGTCCAACTCTGAAAAGTAAAATTATTACATTAATACACAGATTAAGTTCATCAACCATAAAAAGAAAAGGTAAAATTTTTGGCTTTTATAAAATGACCAAACTAACCACCTTCACTGGGTTTCTGGGGTTAAGCATCAACAGAAAAGTTATTTATATATTCCCATTTTTTTCCCTTCAGAGGAAAAAAAAAACATTTAGAACAGGAGCTTTCTTAACATATTGGCTGCCAAATGTTTGATTTTTCACACATTTTATTATTGTGTACAATTTCAAACCCTGAACACTTGGGACGTAGGAAGAGGAGGATACAGTCTAGCTTCAAACTCACTATATAGCTGAGAATATCCTTAGACTGTATCCTATGAGAGCCTGTTTCAAAAATCCAAACTAAACCAAACAAACGCCCCTCCAAATGAACCAACCTCACACCAAACAAAACACAACAAGACAACCCCTCCCCCCCAAAAACCCTGAGTGGTGGTGGGTTTAAAATGGCTGATTCCTGCTCCCAGAGGTAAGAGCTGAGCCCCACGGGGTATGAAGTGAGGCAGCCGCTTGAAGAGTTTGGCAGTTACTTAAAAGCAGCAACATTCCAACCACAGGCATTTTATCACACAAGAGCTTGGAAGGCACCAGGCACTGAGGTGCACACTATAAACCAAGCACTCAAGGGGCAGCGGCAGGAAGACCCCAGGTCCAGGAGGGTCTAAGTCATAGAAAAAGACCCTGTCTCAACTAGACAAAACCAAACAGTCTGTATGTAAATGTTCATAGCAACACCATTTCATTAAGTCCAAAGGTAGAAACATTTCAAATGCCAAATGCTTATTGAAGCCGAAGACTAGAAGAGCAATATGTGTGTATGTACATAGGAACATTTGGCCATCAAAAGAGGAGAAAGTATCAATATATGCTAAAACATGGATAAGTCTCAAAAATACTATACCAAGTCAAAGACAGACACAGAGGCCATCATCCTTTTAAAGTCAAGTTGACTCTAGGACAAATCCAGACAGAAAGCTGGAGAAGGGGGTGGATGGGACAAGAAACTGTTCTGAAAATATATAAAGGTGGTGGTTACACAACCTTGCAAATACTCTAAGAATGATAAATTTTTATAAAACCTTGTGTTGTACATTTATAAAGGTCAATTTTTATAGCATCAGAGCCTAAAAAGCAAACAAAAGTACTACTACGACAGAAAGCTGAGTTTGTCCTCCTTTCCTTTAAACATAGAGCGAGACTTCTGACTTCTCAGACTTGAATGCAAACAGTGGCTGGCCCACTGGGCACTTGGTAAACTGGGCAAGGAGAGACAAGTAACAAGATATTAACAGGAATTATAAACAATGGTAATCAATGGCTGCTAAGCATCTACTGCATGATAAACATTGTGAAAAGCTTGTGGCATCTATGATATCAGCATGCTGGATAAAATTCTAACATGTCAACATAGGAATATTTGGGATTACATAGTAAAGTCCTAGAGGCCTCAGATAGGAGGACTGTTGTGAGTTCCAGTCCAGCTGGATAAACCTTTTCTACAGTGTGAGATTTTGTCAAAAAGGAGGAGGAGGAAGAGGAAGAAAGAAAATTTTGTGCTATTCAAATAAGTACACAGCAGTCCTAAGAGTTCTTAAAAGTGGGAGCGAACCATTAGGACAGCAGCATGAGACGGGGTCAACGTCCTTGGGAAAAAAAAAAAAAAAACCAACCTTCAGAAGCTATGAAGCAGGAGGATAGACTATCTAAACCACAGCTCCACCAGTACCTTGGTTCAACGCACTGAGACCAACATCTTTACATCTGCTATCTAGAACTATGAAATAATACCTATATTGATTGAATTATTAAGTTGTGGCAATTCATTACATAAGTAATAGAAAATTAATACAATAAGTAAAGACTTGCCTGTTTAGTTCTTGTCCAAACTAAGGAAAATTAATAAAAGAACAACCCAAGGAGACACAGGGTGAGGCAAATAGCCACCTAAAGCCAAGCGGCCATGGATGATCCCAGCAGTCTGCGGTGTTTATGTCTACATCCACAGCCCCTGCTAAGTGCGATGCTGCGAGAAGATGGCACTTCTCAAGCTGTGCTTAGCAAAGGGCTCAAGGAATGTGCTTGGGTGGTTGCTGAAATATGGGCTCCTGTCAAGTATCCGAGGAGTTCTGCTCACTTTTTGAAATGACCTGTGATTTCAGGCAGGGCAGGGTATTTTGGAATCTTCAGGAAGTATCATCAGTTGGGAAAGGAGATGTACTAAGAGTGCTGGACTTGCCTCATCTCCGATCCAAGTAGTGGGCTGCTTCTGACTTTCAGTAAGTGTTTTTCAGTTAACAGTTATTAAGTACTTGGTGTTAGGGGTTTCATTCACAGGACAATCCTCTAAGCATCTCCATTTCAGAGATGAGAAAACTGAGGCTCCCTGAAGTTCTAGAAAACCACAATGTTTGCTTTAGTTGCTAAAGAAAATACAATATCCAGTGCAGAGCTTCTGTTCCTTTGGTGAGAAACCTAACCTAGACGTTTCACCCCCAGCACTCTGTTCCCTGGGGTGCTCTGGACACGACCCTCAAAACCAGGTACATTATTAAAACTGGATCTGAACTTAATGGGCTGGCTTCTGCCTACAGGGCCAGCTAATTAGTCTTAATTATCTCATTATGGATTCTAAGTATTTCCAGCTGCTTCTTTACCCCTACTGCCCACTCTCCCACTCTTCTCCCATGTCTACCTTCCAAGTAGTCTCTGCCAAGTCATGGGCACAGGTGAAATGATGATGTATTCTTCATCTATGAGAACATTAGTTATTTTTGATCAAGTCCTCACCTGCTAAGTTTTCCTCAGTAGCCTACCTCTCTATTCCTCAGTCCATGAAAAGAAATACAATTTGCCCAATGTTAGGCACACAACACCATCTAAACATTTTACCTGACCTTCACTGGATTGTCATATTCTTTTACACAGGTTAAGAAAAAAAAAAGAGAGAGAATGAACTGTTTACTTCATAGACTCTCAGAAAGTAATTTCTCATTTTTCCCCTCATTGCTCCCAAGTCCTGAATCAATCATTTGGTCCAAATAGTTCAAATAAATAAAAGAAAAAGTTATATTTCTTACTTGATTGAGAAGGTGAAAGGTAATAGAGTAGCTTGTTAAGAGTGAATAATAATATGCAGTCTGATGGTACCTTGGGTAAGTCAGTACATCTTTGAACCTCAGTTTATCAGTAAACAATGGAATGATGGATACATGGCAGAGGAAGAACTGCCTTTTCCAAGCTGTCCACAAGATATCCTCATTCGAGCATGTGTGTGAGTCAGTCACACACACATACACAAAATGTAATATAAAAAAGGGAACATTCCTTTCCGTGTGTTTTTAAATTCTACCTTTATCTGCCACTTGTTACTCAAGTTGTTAACTTCTTACATAAAATTCCATAAACACCATTTAAAAAGCAACATTGCTCTCATCATAAAAAACATTGCTGCTTTTTACAGTTTAAAATATCTAAGGAATGTTGTGCTCACTCCAACTCTAACTAAATCCTTTCAAGTAGTTCAGTGTCAGAATTTCTGC
Organism: Pachyuromys duprasi; assembly: GCA_028658305.1. NCBI lineage: Eukaryota > Metazoa > Chordata > Mammalia > Rodentia > Muridae > Pachyuromys > Pachyuromys duprasi. The sequence continues at coordinate 22,689,011 of CM053757.1, forward strand.
ATATATCGCTTGATATGACTCTTGACACTGAAATTCCAAATTTATAAGTGGCAAAACATTTGCAACCAATATTTTGTTCTTCACAAAACAAACAGCTTATTTGAAAGTTTTTTCTATGCCTCCCCTCTTCAGTGCTTGTCAACCTAATTTACCTCCATTGAAATTAAACAACACAGAAGGTTTTTGTTTATTCAAACACTTACCACTGAACAGCTTGTTGGAGGTTCTCCATTTACTCTTTCCTTCAGCTTATTAAATCAACAAGTTAATTGTAAAATAACCCAGGGAGCTTTGAAGTGGTTCCCCAAAGGGTAGCATGCAAGCACATAAGCCGGCCACCCATTCTTTCTGTGTGTGCATTTCCTTGCAAGGAGAATTCCTGTATTCCTCTGGTAATTTCTGGGGACATAAATAGCACATAGCTAACATCTTTGCCACATTGAAACATTATCATCATAATGATGAAATGCTTCCAATTCTGTCCTTCATACAAGTGAGCATTTTGTCTAGTTTATTTAAAACAATTTGATAACATAGTACAACTGTTTATTGCCAAAAACTCCCCCATTTTCATCTGAAATACAACCTGGGGCACATAGCATCTAATTAAATTCATACGAAGTGCAAATTATTGAATATAACCCAAAATACATTTCAAAGTAAATACCAATTAATGTGACACCCAATTTCTCTCCCCCTTTCTAATTACTCCAATGTGCATGGCTTATATAAAAATATTCAATTCATTTTGTAGGATTCAATTAGAATGTTTTGTATTTCACGCCAAGAATCACGTCCAGTTTTTCTGCAAGCAAGTTGGTGAGGCACTTTTTTTTCCTACGTGATTCTTATCTCTCCAAATTAGTGTTATAAAGCTTACCATTAAATTATTAATTATTATTACTACTATTACTTTAGTTTAGGGATGGTTTTCTTCACCCCTTATTTTTGTTTCTTTCATTTAACACACGATCTGTGCCCCTCTTGACTTTAGTACTATCCTTTTCTAGTGTCCATGGCAGTGAGCACAAATAGAAAAGTATCAACCCATGTACATAAAATGTTGACAGCAATTCTCCCCTCAATCTAGGTTGTGAGACAAGGCCTCAAATAATCAAGACCATGTTCAATATCATCTGACCAAAAATGAGGTAACGACACTGAAAAGGAGCAAGACTGGGCACACGCAGGCTGCACATAGCTAATCAGATGTGGAAGTCATCAGCCACTTGATACATTCCATTCTGGAGAGGGCAGTATTCAAAAATATTGCTACAGAGACCCTGGCAGGCAAGGCTGATGCCAGAAGCCACGGTAATGGTCTCTTGGTTGCTCGATAGCTGTCTGTCATTCACTGAACAAGTACCTAGTGAGTAATTGCAGTGAGCGTGGCACTAAAAATAGGAGAAGGCAAAGTCAGTACTCTGAAGAGTAAGGAACAACTCTGGTTCTCAACAAGACAAGAAACCCTTGTTATAGCACAGATCATCACTTGATACTTATGCCAATTATTTAAAAAAACAAAACAAAAAACAAACCACTGGTAAGTAGGGGATGGGTATTTCTTCAAGCAGTATTAAGTTTCATTAGGAGAGTTGTTATAGTTTTAAATATATTCTGTAGTTCAGATATGACTGACTTATGTTGAGTATATACTACATACTAGGTACACGTCTATTAGAGACTCATTCTGTTTCACTCAAGGTATACAAAACGTATTAGAACATAACATTTATTTTTTCCATAAACTTTGAACTGAAAAATATAAATTCATAATTTATACAGTTATAGACTAGATATTTTTTAAAGGAATCTAATTTGGAAAACAATGAAATTCTATCATCAAAATGATGAATGTTTACTTACATTTTTTATGCCTCACAGTTTACATTAAGCAATATTAAGTAAAAGTAAATCTGTCTCAAAAGTGTACAATGCAGTCTTTCTAGAAACAACATGAATATCAATTATCAGTACACTGGCCAAGTATGGAAGCATTACGGGAGAGAGTCTACATTGTGTTCAGGCTCTGATATGCTCTGCTGTTGTTTATGACAAATAGAGGATGAGTTCCTTTGTGTGTGATGACTCCATGACTCCATTTCCATTATCAGGTTCAGAAGAAATATGTGAAAAAGCCAATTTCTAGGAAATCTACATATATTACTCTAACTTTGGTCTCTCCATTTCTTTCACTATGTAACCAGGTCAAAAAAAAAAAAAAAACAAAAAACATAGTGTATACAGCGTTTTAATGCTTAGACACATGGAAAGTAAGGGTAGAAGTTCCTCGAGGCCAGGCAGGCCCCAATAAGCCTGACATACATGTCTTGCCCTTACTTCAGCCATGTGCTTACTAAACAATTACACAGAACAGTGAGAGAGTTTAGAGCTGTTTTTCTTCTCTCGACAGCAGTAGCCAAGAGGTAAACAGGCCAGTGTTCAGTATGGAAAGCTGTTATCAGAACTCCCACTTGATTGGGTTTTGCATGCTTGGTTTATACTCTTCAAATATTTATAGACAGCTTTCTTTGCCTCTAGCGCTTTGTCACTTAGCCAAGTTATACATACATGGCTCTTTTAATCTTTCTTTAGAAATCAGTTCTACTTAGCTCCTTAATTATTCTGGCTGCGTCTTCCCAACTTTTAGCTATCTCTTTTTCTGGTTACTTATTCTGTTGAAATGTATGAAAATGATATAGCCATGAACATAGAGGGGGTTAGCTGATTTTCCTTTTCAAGGTTCAATGTCTTTTGTATAAAATAGAACTTTTCTTTCTTTTTATATGATCACATTTTAAACATTCTGCTTATGTTAATGTGTCAATCAATATTACAAGAAAATAGACAACTATCACTATTATATTCTCTAAGGATGTGTCACTGCCAAAATCTCTTGTCTATAGCTCAGTGATCTACCCTAGAGTATTCCAATATGAGAAAATATAGGAATCTAGAGTAACATAGCCATATAGAAAACTTAAGTGCCCATTTCAACATTCTAGCTTTTTGTAGACATGATTTACTAAAGATAGCATTTCAATAAAACAATTAAAACTGGATAAGGAATGTGTTTTTGAAAACAAGACTCTGATACTAAAAGTTCAGAAACCAGAGGGAGGCAAATGGGATGACAGCATATATAATTTCACTATTTTAAGAATGGCTATTAAAAAAAAAAGATAATGAAAGTTGAAGACAATGCGGGCAAATGGAAACCCTGGCCCACTATTAGTATATTAGAAAGTTAAAACAGCCATTATAAAAATCGACCAATATGAAGACCCCTCAAAAAGTTAAAAAAGAACTATCAGATAATTCACTAATCCTACCATCAGGTGCCCCCCAAAGGAAAAGAAGACACTTTCACTGTCATGTTCTCTGCATAACTATTCAGAGCAGTCAAGAAACAGAAGCAGCCCCTAATATCCCCAGTGAACAGCGAGGGACATACTGATGGCGCTTATACACAGCGCATTATGTTTGGGCACAAAAAGAATGAAACTTCGTCCTTCAAGACAATACAGTTTTATAAATTATTCAAATCACTCACACAAATTTTAAATGTCTGCTTGTTTGTATCTGATAATGGAATTTTCCCTAAAACTTGACCACTTCAACTCTTTCCTTTGAAACATAGAACCTACTTTTATATGCTTTAAAATATTATTTTCAAATATTGTAAATTATATAATCATAATACATGTCTTGCTATTCACATTTTGAATAATTTATAAAATTCATAAGAATTTTATAAGTTAAAAAAAAACGACAAAAAACCAAAAATAACATTGTTATTCTGCACATCGTCACTTCCTTGGGAGACTGTTGTCTAAGAAAATGAGAAAGCTGTGATGGTGTGTTGTACATATTGTTCCTCATAAGTCTGTTTTTGTATGTAACAAATTAATTGTAATACAAACCTCTTTTAACCTCACCTAACTTTAGTTTGGGGTTTTGACTTTTTGGTTTTTCGAGATAGGGTTTCTCTGTGTAGCCCTGGCTATTCTGCAACTCACTCTGTACACTAGGCTGGCCTTGAACTCAGAGATCCACCTGCCTCTGCTTGCTGAGTCCTGGGATTAATGATGTGCACCACTGATTCTGGGCCAGCTAACTTTAAAAATAAGCATACTGAGCAAATAAAAGTGTCTTTACATGTTGCTTGATTTCAGTGAAAAAAACCATACAGATAGAACCTTATGTCAAGTGAAGTACATCAGGATACAAAGACTACTCCCATGTACCTGACAGAATAGTAGTTACCAGAGGCTGAGTCCTGTGGAGGGGGAAGGGATGGATGAAGGCCTATTGGTAGGCATTTAGTTCCAGTTAAAAGAAGTCCTGATGTGATAATGTATAATGGATTATTAGAGGCAATAATGGTGCACTGCACATTTAAAAAAGCTACAAGAAACTATCTGAGAATTTTTAAACAATGCAGAAATTATAAATGTCCAAAATGATATTTATAACTGAGCTTGGGCTATAGTTCAGCTGTAAATTGCCAGTGTACTATGCATATGACCCTTGGATTTGATCTTCAACACTACCAAAACCAAAATAAAAGAAAAACAATATAAACTAAGAAAAGGAGGTTTGTTTAACATGAATAATCACTATACAATGACTATAAATATCTTTCAGAGGCCACTTGTGGAAGGTTCCTGTCCTGTTCCTTGTCTTCCCCTACTTCCAAGGTCTATCCTGTTTGCCCTTCTGAGTGAGTGAGATTGCAGTCTCTTCCCTATGGTCCTCTTTGCTGTTTATCTTCTTTAGATTTTAGTATGTTCATCCTATAGACTCTACCTATCAGGGTATCGAAAGAGAATCTGAGACTCATAGTCAAACTTAGGGCAGTGTACAGGAAACCTTATGGAAGAAAAAGGAAATAGAAAGACCTAGAGGGGACAGGAACTCCACAAGGAAACCAACAGAGACAAAAAATCCTGGGCCCACGGTGTCCTGCAAAGACCGATACCCCAACCATGAACCATGCATGGAGAGGACCTAGATCCTCTGCTCAGTTTCCAAGTGGGTTCCCTAGTAAGGGGAGCAGGGGCTGTCTTTGGCAAGAACTCAGTGGCTGGCTCTTTGATCACCTTCCCCTGGGGTGGGGACGGGGGGTGCAGCCTTGCCAGGTCACAGAGGAAGATGATGCAGCCAGCCCTAATAAGACTAGATAGGCTAGGGTCAGATAGAAGGGGAGGAGGTCCTTCCCTATCAGTGGACTAGGGAAGAGGCATAGGGGGAGAAGAGGGAGGAAGGGTGGAATTGGGAGCCAGTAATACAAAGTGAATAAATTATAATTAAATAAGTAAATAAATAAAAATTAAAAAGTAACTATAACTATCAAAACACTGCATGTTACCCTGGTAATATATGCATTTTTAACGTTTAAAAAATTTACTTTTATTAATTACAGTTTATTCACTTTGTATCCCAGCTGTAGCCTCCTCCCCTCCCAACCCCACCCTTTCTCTCTCTTCTCCTCCCATGTCCCTCCCCAAGTCCACTGATAGGGGAGATCTTCCTCCCCTTCCCTCTGACCTTAGCCTATCGGGTCTTATCAGGACTGGCTGCATTGTCTTCCTCTGAGGCCTGGTAAGGCTGCTCCCCCCATCAGGGGGAGGTGATCAAAGAGCAGGCCAATCAGTTCATGTCAGAGACAATCCGTGTTCCCATTACTAGCAAACCCATTTGGAGATTGAGCTGCCATGGTCTATATTTGTGCAGGGGTTCTAGGTTATTTCCATGCACGATCCTTGGTTACAGTATCAGTCTTTGCAAAGACCCCTGTGCCCAGATTTTTGGTTCTGTTTCTCTCTTTGTGGAGCTTCTGTTCCCTCCAGGTCTTTCTATCTCCCCCTTCTTTCATAAGATTCCCTGTTATAAGTAAACTAAAATTCTTAAAAATCAGAAATAGTTATTATTTTTGTAAAATACACTAACACATAATTAAATATAGCATTTTAATTATCTTATGCACTCATCATTTTTGTGGTGAAAGTACTTTACATATCCTTTTAAGAAGTACTTTACAAGAATAAACCTGGGAATACAGTTCTGTACCTAGCATGCATGATACCTTAGGCTTGACCCCCAGTATCACATACATACAATTACATACCATCTCTTGAACTTTATTTATTCCCATTACTGGTTTAAAGGGCACATCAAAGCCAGGACATTATTTAACACTGCCTCCAATTTTGATAGTCCTTGGTAACTATCACTCTTCAATTTTATGAAACCATCTTCTTTAGAGTCTATATATCAGTGAGATCTTATAGTAGCTGTCTATCTGTGCCTGGCTTATTTCACTTAACACAATACAACTAAGGTTTATCCATACAGCTGCAAATGGATTCATTTTCCTGTTGTATGGCTAAAGAAGATTCTTGTATATGTATGTGTGTATGCATGCAAGTGTGTGAGCTTGCACGTACACACTTGTGTATGACATTTTCTTTGCTAACTCATGCACCAGTGGATATGTAGCTTGTTTCTATCTCTTTCTTGGCTATTGTGGCGGCTGCTGTAATGACCATACTAGTGCAGGTGTCTGTTCTGCATGCTGACTTCGCTCTCTTTGTGTGTACATCCCATATGAGAATTTCCAAAGCCTGCTGTGGTTTTACTTTTAATTATTTAAGGCATTTCCATATGGTTTTCCGCAATGGTTACAGTAGTTATTTAACATGCCAACCCTCCCACTGTTATTTAGTCCGTTTTGATGTTTTTTCTCCAGTATACACAACAGTCCTATTAGTTCAGCAATATCTTACCTTTTCACTCAGGATCACTAAATTTCATGTACTGCATTGTCTTTAACCATCATTTGTGACTACAAACCATTTTATGAGTAAGCAGATGCACTATAATTTTAATCCTATTACTGGACAGTCACACAATTTCCATATTGTTCTTGAGCTGTCTGTTACTACACACAAACAATATCAGCAATGCAAGGCTAGCAATGTGGTACTATTAGAGCATTTTCTCAGCGTGCATACAGTCCTGGATTTGATTCCTAGCACTGCATAAGCTATGTTGTTACATGCATCTATTCTCCTACCTGTTGGGATTTAGAGGGAAGAGGAGCCTAATCTAAGATCATTTTAACACTACAAAGTTGTTCAAAACCACGTTGGGCTTCTTGAGACCTTCTCACACCAAACCAAAAGAACATCTGATGCTCCTGCAGATTTAGAAACTGTTAGAGTGCTGTGGTTATAGCTTAGGGTAGAGTGCTGGTCTAGCACTCTGGGTTTGATCCTCAGCATTTCCTAAAATGGGATGCAGGCACACAGGCCTGTAATGTCATTCCAGTCACTCCAGAAGTGGAGGCTGGAGAATCAGAGCTTCAAGCTCACCCTCTACCTTAGCCTGAGGCCCACTTGCACTACTACGTCAGACTACATCTCAGAAAAATGAAGCAAAGATCATTCCTGTTGGGCTAGCAAGATGACTCAGTGGAAAAAGTGGTCAGCCAAGCCTGATCATATGAGTTTGATCTGTGGAACCCACACGGTAGAAGAATAGACCAACTCCCAAAAGTTGTACTCTAACCCCCATTTATGTGTTATGGTAACACACACTCACAATAAATAGAATTTAAAATGTGAAAAATAAAACAAAATGCAGCTTGGTACACGCCTTTAATCCCAGCACTCAGGGAGGCAGAGACAGGAAGAGCTCTGTGAGTTTGAGGCCAATCTGATATATAAAGTGAGTTGATGACAGCCAAGGCCACACAGAGAAGTCCCGTTTCAAACAAACCAAAACAAGAAATAAAAATACAAGAAATAGATGAAAACAAGGGTAAGCATTTATGTACAGATGTCGGTAAGACTGCCCCTAGATTTCCTTTCCTTGACTTTGCAGTACTGGACACTGAAACCAGAGCCTTGAATATGTTACACAAGTGTTTACCACTGAGTTATACCCTTGGCCTTTAAAACAAAATTTTTTTTTTTTGAGACAGGGGTCTGCCAAAGTGCTGACCTTGAACTCACTCTGTAGCCCAGGCAGGCCTTGATCTTGTTATCTTCCTGTCTCACCTGAGCCTCCAAGCCCAGTTTCTAAATTAGCAAAAGTAAAATTAGTGGGTCAAAGGGAAAAAATATTCAGAGGTGAAGAATCATGGAAAATAGTACAAAGAATTATCTTTGGCTGCAATGCTAACAGGCAAACTCAAAGCTTAGAAAGTTCAAAAACCATCAAAGACAGCAACTTCTAACAAGCGCAATACTGCACTCACTGACACTCCACTCCTCACTCACACTGCTGACCTATCAGGAAAAGTTTAACCAACTTACCTAGATCTACCATCAGAAGGCGAGTGAGGGCTGTGTAGAAGGTTGTTCGACACCTGAAGTCACTCAGACTGTAAGTATCACTGACGCCAAGAAACGGGAAGTGTTCACTCTAACGAAAGCAAAAAAACATGAAAAGTTACCAATGTTTGACCTAACCAGAAAATTCTACTCATTAAAGAATTAAGACGTACCGTATGGTTTTTTAGCATGAATTTCACAGCATCTATTTTCACGAGTTTTTTTAAAAGGATATAGGTAACAATGTTAAGGAATCTGTAGAAATATAGTAAATCACAAAACATAACCACAATGACATTTTATTATGTAAAGAGAATGAGTATTTCTAAGAGTACTCCTATAGAAACGCCTTTCATTTTGCTAAGAATGATAATCCATTATTAACCAGGGCAATTACTTTTCCATCTTATACATATTTTAGTTATGGAAAGAAAGAATGAATCATATAATTAAGACAAGAACCCCTCACTATTAAAGCCTTGATAGCAGAAAATTGAAACTGACCCTTTTTACATTTGGGTATAGCTGGAGAATTTCTTTTTACTAATGCTATTTCATAATGAAATTATTATAAAGGCCCATAATAGACTATCAAGAAAGAAAATTATTCAATTTTAAGAAACAATGAACTCAGAAGTTTAAAACCAAATTCTAGTTAGAAATATATAGCAAATTCCATGTCATTAAATGTTGAAAGACAGCTTAATGTAACTAATATTTCTCAAGTGTTTAAGTAGAAGAAATTTTTCATGTTATTTTATCCAGTCTTCACAATTACTATGTTATTAATTCTACTCTGTAGATACGAAAACAGAAGCTTAAAGAAATTATGTTGTCCACCTAAGATTGCATGGTTGGTATTGCTGAAATTTGAACTAAGGCTTGATTCAAAGGAGCATGTTTTTTCATTAATCATCTGAACAAACTGAGTGAGAATAAAACTCAGAGACCATAAACATGAATACAAAGCCCAGATGACTTCTAGTCTACTTTGAATTTTAGGAATGTGTACCCAGGGTGCAGTCTTCTATTCACCATATTCATGTTTTCTGCTATAGCACACCTTGGTTACTCTATGCACTTCCTCCTGTCTTGAAGGCTACAGTAATCTCACTTAGCTCCATTCATGCCATAAAAGAAACATTGGCTTTCTTTCATATTATGTCCAAACATTGGGCCTTATAAATTTGCTATGTATAATAACATAAAAAGCCCAATTATCATTATAGACACAAAGTGGAAAGCATACTGAGATGTAAGTCAGGAAGCGCAGGGTCCTGGCTTAACTACACTTCTCAATCATTGGACAAGCCTAAGTGGATGCTCAGCCTGACTGAACCTTAGTTCCTCTCCAGCAAGTAAGAAGGGAGTCTATGGCCAAGTGACTCTAGGGCTTTTCTGAGGATCAGATGATGCAGGCATCATTGCTGACCGTAAACCAGGGGAAAGGCATGAGGATGAAAAGCGCTTACACTAGGCTATTCTACCCCTCTACCAGGCAAATTAGTACCACTTCTAGTTGTTCAATGAACACACATGAACTATGCTTTTCCTAATGTCAAGTTGTTAATGTGATTTAGATTTAAGTTTGTCCAACTTCCAGGTGACCACTACAGTGGCATCTTAGGCATGTGTATCCACCTTCACACTGACTGAAAACTCCCCCAGGACAGCACCAGCAGCCACACACTCTCCTCAGTGCACTGCATTTTCCGGCAACCAAAGGACAAGATCAGAGCTGATAAGCAGCAAGCTTTTTCTTAGATTTGAAGATGTGGATTTGATGACTTTTCAAAATCATCAATCTCTGAGCAGATGAACTGCCACTCAAACTTCACTCAGTTAAACAAGGGCGGGGAATCAATAAACTTAGAACTATCTGAAGTAATTACCAAAGGCAATTCTCTTAAAATTGCTAAGTTAAAAGTGACAGGGCACATGGGTAATATGAATGCTGCCATTAAGAGGAACTTTCCTGTCAGCAGTGCTGACAAAACAGTAAGTCATGTTTTGACAATGGAATATTTATGAAAACAATAAACAGAACATCTACAGGAAAAACATCATCTGCCAAAGACACTTTCTACAGAACTGCATTTGTGCACTTTATACCAAGGTCAGCTCTAACTGCCTTTTAATTAATTCTCAAGAAAAATGGTTAAACATTTGAAAAAGAATACAATAATGAGAATTTATCTGAATATTTACATCCCTTTACAGGAATGCAGCTCTAAGCTTGTTAACGGTCTTAAGCTTTGTGATGTTAAAAGGAGAAGGCGAATGGACATATCTTTATGGTCTTTTACTTTTACTTTTCTCTAGCAGACAAGTAGAGGCCTGCAGCTCACAGCAGTGAGCACAACACAGCAGCAGTCACAGCAACAGTACTAGAAACTACACAGTTTGCAGGGGTTGGCACAGGCCACAGTGGGAATATGCTAAAACATGGTAATGCCAAGGTTCAAGTCCAGGTCTGATGACCTCCTTCCACTATGTGACACACACCTACTTAATTTTAAAGCATAGTACTTGTTCTTCTGCCCAATATGAAATACAACTGTAATTAGAACCTGGCCTCACACAAGACAGGTGTGTGTGTGTGCCTTTTTTAAATTTAAATTTGAAATTTCAATTTAGTCACCTTATATCCAGATCGTAGCTTCCCTCCCTTCTCACATTCCGGCCCCACTCTTTCTCCCCTTTTCCCCCTATCAACTGACTCCAGCTTATCAAGTCTTATCAGGACTGGCTGCATCCTCTTCCTCTGTGGTCTGGCAATGCCACCCTGCCGGAGGTGATCAGGGAGCAGGCAACAGAATTCACGTCAGAACAGCCCCTGCTCTTCTTAGTAGAGAACCCACATGGAAAATGAATTGCCTATAGGCTACATCTGAGCAAGGGACCTATGCCCTCTCCATGCACGGTCCTTGGTTGGTGCACCAGTCTCCGCAGGACCCCCTGCATCCTGTTGGCTCTGTTGGTCTTCTTATTTTTCAAGTTCTTACAGAACAGTTCACCAAGTATTGAACAATCAATGGCTTTTTTTTGTATAAAGTTCCAAGTCCTTCCACATTCCTCCCAAACAACCTGGTCAGGTGTGTCGTTGTCAATATCCCACTCCTGGTACTAACTTGTTTTAGTTAGGATTTCTCTTGCTGCAATGAAACACCATGATTAAAAAGAAACTTGGGGAAGAAACAGGAATGTGGTATGACCATGGTGAAGCAAAAGAAAACAAGGAAATATGTGACTATGAAGTGAATGCTTAGTCTGAAAGACTTAAAGAAAAGGATAGATTAAAGCCTAAAAGAAAGAGAAGAAAGATCCCAGTGCACTGAAGGAAAGAGAAGTCTCCCAACATCCTTCCTGCTTATTCTTCCAGTATAATACACAACTAGGTCCACCTTACCACATCCTCATTGATACCAACTTCATCAACTTTTCCATTAAAGCCAAATTGGACTTAGTGCAATCAATGATGGACTGTCTTATACCAAGTATATTCCCTGTATAACTGATTGTGTAATGGCTGAAATTGGGACAGAAGTATCTAGTGGCACTAAGGATTGTCAAGGATCCAAGATTTGACCAATTGCCATGCACACACAAAGGACATATGCCAATAACTGCTTGGTACAGAGAGTAACTCAGCATAAGTGGTCCATTGTGGCTACAGTTGGCCATGGCCTCAAATGAAGACTCTAGAAGATCCCTGGAGTTTCTATCATGTACATTTTTAACCATAGATTCAACATTGAGCAGATGCCAGATGATTATGGAGCCTCTCACTTCTAATTCTTGCTCAACAAAATTCACCTGCCTTTCTTGGACTAGTTTTCTCTCTTGTTGGTTAATTAAACTCACTTTTTTCTTTCATTCTTTTCTTTCTTTCTTTCTTTCTTTCTTTCTTTCTTTCTTTCTTTCTTTCTTTCTTTCTTTCTTTCTCTCTCTCTCTCTCTCTCTCTCTCTCTCTCTCTCTCTCTTTCTTTCTTTCTTTCTTTCTTTCTTTTTGTTAAACAAAATAAGAAGACAGCAAGTTGGGAAGGGGTTTATTTGGCTGACATTTCCCATCATTGTTCATCATTAAAGAAGTCAGGACAGGAAATCAAACAGGGCAGGGACCTCAAGGCAGGAGCTAATACAGAGGCAATGGAGGTGTGCTGCTTACTGGCTTGTTCCTCATGGCTTGTTCAGCCTTCTGTCTTATAGAACCCAGGACCACCAGCCCTGGGACAGAACCCTGGAATCATCCATAATGGGATGAGCTCTCGCCCATCAACCACTAATTAAGAAAACGCCCCACAGGCTTGCCTACAGTCCCATGTTATGGAGGCTTTTTCTTAACTGAGATTCCCTTTTCTCAGATGACTTTAGCTTGTGTCAAGTTGACATTAAACTATCCAGTACAAGCATGTATCACATTTTATCAAATTCAAAAGGCCATCAATTGTAAAATCAAAACAAACAAATCATTATTTTTATGTACTATTAGAAAACAAAGCGCTTCTAGTTTTCATTTTATGTGTTGAATGTTTTGCCTGCATGATGTAAGTAAGGGTGCCATGTGTGTGCAGTGTAACATCAGTTGGAGACAGTTGTGAGCTGCCACATGTATGCTGGAGACTGACCCTGTCTCCTCTGCGAGATCAGCAAGTGCTATTAACCCATAGCAAGTGCTATCAGCCATCACTCTAGCCCCAAAAAGGTGATTCTGAATAATATTTACACCTTACAATAAAAGATACACCTTACAATGACAATGTTAAACTGTGAAAAAATAGTTTCAGAATTGAACAGTGTGCTCCATATTCACTGAGCACAGGAGGGTAGGCAATGACAAAATTTAGGCAGATATCTTAGGGCCATGCATGTTCAGTGTTTACAGACCACTTAGATCTTGAAAATAAAAAGTCAACAGATAAGATCATTGTATGTAAATATGAGTTAAATTCTAAAGGAAGCTTATTCTCATGAGCCTTAACCAGGCAGTAGGACATAAGTGTCTGTCACCCAATAGGAGAAGTAATAGTATGTTCTAAGTGCCAATAATGTAAAGTTTTCAGAAGCAAGCTTCATTTGTTTTGTTTTATTCCCTGTGTTTTGAGACTGGGTTTCTCTGTGAAGCCTGAGTGGCCTGGAACTAACTCTGTAGACCAGGTTGGCCTGGAACTCAGAGATCTGCCTGCCTGTGCCTTCTGAGTGCTATGCTAGGATTGAAGGCACCAGAAGTAAGTTTTAATCTCTGTTATTTTACAACATAATAGAAAACAAGAAAGTGCATAGTAAACACTATTACACTCATATCTAAGATGTATTCTAAGAACACTGTGTTTAAGAACATTAAGAAGAATCAAACATGATGAGAAAGCAATGAGAACAATTAGATATTTGGTAAGCACTAATGAATTAAGGATTACAACTATTTCAGTATGGTTTTCCCAAGTCTTTATGAAGAACCAATAATGTGAGAAAGACCTAGTTGAGGCACCCTGTCAAAGGACAGAGAACTGCACTTGTGATTTTGTGAAGAACAAGGAAGGCGTCCAGTGGACAAAAATATTAGTGACCTCCATCCCAGAGTAAAGCATAGATACTGTCAGCAACTAGTTAGGAGAACTCAGGGGCAATAAATGACTCGAATGCAATCAGCAATGTTACCTTGATCCGTGAAGCAAGTGGAAGTGATTCTGGGCTTTGGGAAGAGAAATGATCAGATCCTAACAATACTGTGGAACATGATCTTCTGAGAAGGAATATAAAGAACTTGGTGAAGGCCTAAATGAGGTATGCAAGAGTAGAGAGGATTACAATACTTGAATCTAATATAAAACTAGCAAACAAAGGAGCTAAATTCCAATGCCTTTCCTCATATTGGATAGAGAAAGAAAAAAAAAATACACTTGATGAGAGCTATTAATGAAAGTATGCTTGAGGAATGCATTCGATTTAACAGCATTTGGAGAAAAGAGCATTCACTGAAAGAAAACAATGCATTAAACTTAATATTTTCACAAAAGTAGAATTTCTACTAGTTATTTCCTATAACAGTTTTACTTCCGTGTTTCACTGTTATTTTATTCTATACTTTTTGTTTCCTTTTTCATCCTATATTTTCTCCTGACTCTCATGTTCTTCATGAATTACACCTCATCAGTAGTAACAGCTACTATATATAGTACCTGGTAATTTAAAAAGTACTAACTTAATAGTATGTGAGCTTTATGTAATAAAATGGCTCCTCAAAAGTAGCTATATCACGAGCTGGAGAGATGGCTTAGTGGTTAAGAGTGCTTCCAGTATAAGCATGAGGACCAGGATTCAGATCCCAGAACCCATATGAAAGCTGGGGGTGGGGTGGAGTAGCCTTGAGCATACTTCTAACTCCAGCATTGAAGTGGTAAAGACAGGAGGATCACTGGTGAGGGCTGGTCACCCCCAGCTGAGACACTAGTACATACGTCACATGCACATGCACACACAATACATGTGCAAAAAATCCCAGTTATATCACTGTCACATACCGCATTTTAAAAATGATTTAATTTTATGTGCATTAGCGTGAAGGTGTCAGATCCTTTGGAACTGGAGTTTTAGACAGTTGTGAACTGCCATGTGAGTGCTGGAAATTGAACACAGGTCCTTTGGAGAGCATTCAAGGGTCTGAACCAGTAAGCCATCTCTCCAGCCCCACCACATTATTTTTAATGTATTAATTTCCAGATAATTAGTATATAATTTGAATTAGATTACAAATGTTTTATGTTAGTAATGCAATTGACTTTGGGCTCTTAGAGGAGAAAAATGGAAAGAGGTCCAAAAGCAGGCTCAATTCTGTTAGAATCGAAAGCACTGAGGGTAGGGTCTGGTTTGCTCTTTCACCTTGCACGTGGCAAATGCCCAGCTGAATTGAAAGAGAACAAAAAGCTATAGTAAATTAAGATAAATGTAGAATGAAATTCAAAAATCACTATGTTAGAGATAAAATCATCTTCAGTTAGTCTGAAACCAAAGAAAAATAATGATTTCTTCATATCACAGATGACAGAGCAGATTCCCAGGTTTACAAACTACACATTTACACAGGGTTCCAGTCCAATCTTAGGAATGCCTCATCTTGGCTTCAAGCTTTATTGTTGGAAGTCTTAATATTATCAATGATTTTAAAGAATGGACCTCCTAGTTTTTATTTTGAGCTTTACTCAGAATTTATAGGTGTTTTTGTGATAATAAAGAAATCATTGGTTCAATGATCTGTTGAGAATAAAGTGAAAAGTTAACATAGAAATCTTTTTATGGAGTCTATTTTTATTTTAAAAAGATTTTATTTTTATTTGTATGAGTGAGTGTGAGTGTGTGTGTGTGTATTTGTACTCCCTGTATATATGTGTGCATTGGGAAGCCAGAAGAAGGTGCTAGATTTATTGGTGCGTGGAGTTACGTTCACCATAATGGCCCAACATGGCTGTGAGTAAACAAACTCTGGTCCTCGTGAAGAGCAGCAAGCAGCAAGTGCTCTTAATTATTCATTTTTATACATGTGAAGCACACAGTGAGGTGTTATTGCTATCAACTGGAGTAAATAAACTGC
>CM053757.1:22712530-22755367 GCA_028658305.1 Pachyuromys duprasi
ACGCCTGGGATTCAAAGTACCCAACCTGTGAGTGAGATAAAAATAAATAAATTAAAAAAAAAAAAAAAAAAGAAACAGAAGTAGAAAGGTTGTGAGTTGGAGGTTAACGTAGTAGGACTACACTATGTAAAACCACTGCCATGAATGCCGCCACCACCACTAGCCACCAAAAGAGAAAGATTAAGTCATCAGTTGCTCTTCCATGGATGGATAATACAATGACAATGAAGACAGAGTCATGGCTTTTGTTTTATGTCCTATACAAGCAGGGACATATACTTTTTTTGTTTTCCAACTTCAGTAAAGCTGAAAGCAACAATGCCCATCACATTACTAATGCTTGTTAAATTAATGATCAAATGCATACTGTTACCAATTCTACTTCAATTATTTTTTGAGCAGGATCTCATATTTAAAATCTGATTCACTAAGCATGGGAATCAGCTAACTTTTTGCTGTATAAAGTGGTGTGGTTTTAAAGCTTAAGTATTTCCTGGAGAAAGCTTTCTCATAGATTAAGAAGACCTTTCTTCCTTGGAAACTTAAGACTATCCGTGGTTTCAAGTCTATTATTGATATTTTTAATATTATATAATAAGTATGATCTTGTAGTGTCAGCTTTTCATGAGAATAAAAGTTTCACCAACTATTTGAGCATGTGCTTTTAGAGGGGAGTACTTAGAGCATGGTCTTGAACTCAACAAGAGAATAGGCTTTGGTTCCAAAGACATTTGGATTTGAATTCTGAATATCTGACACTAACTAGGTATTCCACAAAGCATCTGAACCTTGGTTCCTTATTTGTAAAAACAGAAATAATAATTAACAGTCATTCACAACAATGACTCTAAGGGTCTTAGGGATGGCAGAATGATAACTCCCTATCACACAACATGGCACCTAGCAGTTACTTTACATATGCTCCTTCCCACTATCCCTTTTCATGGACCTTTCTGCTTAGCAGACATTGGAATGCTCAGCCAATACCCTTTCCAAGAGAAGGCCTTACACAACAGAAAGGGAAAAGGACATTTTTCTTAGAGAGTGTTAAATATGTTATACATACATACATACATACATACATACATACATACATACATACATACATACATACGTGTGTAGTGCAATTGCACAACTAAGATTTGCAAAGACCGTGAGTCTCAGCATCTGCTTTGATCCCCTGTTGGATGGATCCTTTCAGAGGATCCTCTATAGTAGGATCCCATCCTGTTTCCTCTCTTCCACCATGTCTGGTATCTAACCTGTTTGCCATTCTGAATGAGATTTAAACATCCTCCCTAGGTTCCTCCTTAATGTTTAGTTTCTTTGGGCCTGTAGATGACTATCCTATATTACAGAGCTAATATCTGCTTACAAGTGAGTGTATATAATGTCTGTCTTTCTGTTTCTGGGTTACCTTACTCAGGATCTCTTCTAGTTCCATCCATTTGTCTGAAAATTTCATGATTTTGAGCCCCACAAGGAGACCAACAAAGCTAAAAGATCAGAGCTGAGGAGGTCCTGCAGAGACAGATGCACCAATGGAGGACCATGCATGGAGAGGACCTAGACCCCTGCTCAGATGTGGCTGATAAGCAGCTCAGTCTCCATGTGGATCTCTGAGTGAGGGGAGCAGGGGCTGCCTCCATCATGAACCCAGTTGACTGCTCTTTGGTCACTCGCCCCTGATGATACAGCCTTGTCAGGCCACAGAGGCAGAGGATCCAAGCAGTCCTGATGAGACTTAACAAGCTATAGGCAGATGGCAATAGTGGAGAACTCCCCCTTTCAGTGGACTAGGGGAAGGGGATGACAGGAAGAGGGATGGAGGGCTGGGAGAAGTTGAGGGAGGGGGCTTCAATTGGGTTTTATGTGGGTTTTGGGGATCCAAATTCTTCATTCTGTATGGCAAGTGCTTTATCTACTAAGCCAATTCTCTAGCACTCATGGAGATTTTAATAGCATAAAGATAACCACCAAGACCAATAAACCTTTGAAATTTCCATTAGTAATTTTGAAATCTTTATGTATATGTTGAACTAATGAACACACTGTGTTCACAGAAATTGCCTTTGTTAAAGGGATAAAGCAACAACTTCAATACTTCATGACAAAGAACCTTCAGTTCTCTCCCCCATGTCCATTCCTTTTGTCTGTGGTGCTGGGAATTGAACACAGCACCTCATTCAGGCTAGGTAAGCCTCTGCCACGTCCTTAGGTACAGCCTCTCTGAACACCAATTCTTGCCATCTCTAAACAGTAGCTGCCTTAGAATCCAGACAATGCCATTTTAAACTGTCACATATCGAAACAGCTCATGAAATATATGAAATTCCTAGAAATGTCAGAAATTGTCAGTATAGTTTGAGAATACATGTTCCTAAAAATCATTTTAATAAATCCTTGTTATTTTACTGCAAGGGTTCTTTTAAATTTTAGGAAAGAACATTTGCATTTGAATACACTACTGCAGTGGTTCAGTGCAATGCGCTCTCTAACTTCTGAGCTCATCCAATGGGAATGTTGCTTGTGCATTTATAGGTGGACAGCTCAACATCCTTTCATTTTTCTATTTTACACAATAATCTTATATACAGCTTTTCAAAGGAATCAAGGAAGACAACCACAGAAGGGAAGCAACAGAGAAAAAAGCAACAAGATATGTGGCTGCAAATTAATAAAGAGTGAAAGTAAAGCCTGTACTAATGTTTAACTACCTTCCCTCCCCTCCAACCTGATACTCAGAATTAGGTTTCTGCTGCATTCTGGCTATAAGTTGTGAGAACCTAATTATGTCAATTCTTACATCTGAAGTAGATTACAGAACTGGGAAACCCAGAATGTTAGTTCCGAGGGGTTGATGAATATAATGACAGTCACACAGATTCAATAAAGCCCTCTGTGAGATGTACTCAGAATCACCACATGGAACAAATTAGAAACAACGAATCTCTCATTGTGTGCAAATACAAGAATTAGAGAAAGCCAGTTCTGAGTTTTTCATAAAAGCTGTTATAATGAATTAATATTTTTGGATAATGAATTTTCAGAAAAATTATAGCAAGTTAATACACATAGGTGTTCTATAGATATTTAAGATGTTAAAACTTCTCAAAGGCTTTAGCACATTGTACAGAGCTGAGGAAGTGAACAGAGACTCCTGCCATCGGGTGACATACCTTCTTTGAACTACCTTCTTCTCACAAGCTTACATCAAATAACATGAAATTGGTAACAAGACCCATCCTAGTTGGATTTTAAAGAACTGTCTTAATTTACCGTAGTGACTCATCTGTTTTGACTTGTAATTTAAAACAAAACAAAACAAAAACAAAAGAACAAAAACTCTGTGCTCGACATCACCCACATGGAGACAGCGACCTACACAGGACAGCTCTCATATGACAAAGGTGTTAATTTACTTAGAAAAGGATCCAGGATGTGAGCATGGAGTTAGTGCCCATATGACAAAGGCACTAACATTACTTAGGAAAGGATTCGGGGCTTTCTTATTATAAATAAGAAAGCAACTTCCATTATTTTTGTCTTATAGTTAAATTTGGTCCTTTTGGTATGAGGACCCTGTTAAAATGGAAGGTATTGGTAGCAGACTAAGGTGGAGCAGAATGACCTAATAGAGCACTTAGCTATTTAGCTGAACCATTTGGAAGAAAGGACACTGAACCCTTCCACTGACATCTGAAGCTGACTATAACAGGAACATTATAATAAACTTATTGTTAAAGTAAGAAATTAATTGTACAAACATCATTGGTGCATATTAAATATGTAAACATAGTGATGTTGACTATCTCTACATTAATCGTAGCTAACCTTTCCATAGCATTTAACATAAAATTACCAATATAGGATTGAAATTAGGACAAAATATTCTGTGGCAGAATTTAATTTAAAACCATATTTTCAGTTGTGATCTAAGTAGCCATAAGCGAAGCAATCTTCTTGCCTCAGTTGGTAGAGTCTGAAAGTATCTGTCAAAGAAAACCCAGTGTGGATATTAAATTTGTACTGCAACAAGAATATCTGAACCCACCATCTGTGGTGGCCATCTTGCTAAGGGGACACGGACCTAATAAATCTCTTAAGAAGCATTCCCAATCTGCTTGAATAACCTATTGTACAAGAAAACTTGGAGCAAGCACTTTGGCCTCACATTTCCTGTGGCAGAGCATGAGCTCAGCAGGCTGGGGTGCAGGGCTGCCTGCTGCTTGTGATAATCCCCTCTCCCAGTAGGGGCCTCCACTGATGCATGGCTAAGAACATGCTTCCTCTTTTGCTTGCATCCCAGTGGGGTTTCCATTCCTGACATGGCGCAAATCCAGACTGATAAAGAAAGGTGGAAAAGTTAAGAGAGCTCCAGATGCTGCCAAAGATGTCACTGGACACGTTTCTAAACAATCATTTACTGGACAGAGAAGTACATAGGTAGTGTGAGAACTAGTAAGATGGTAATTTTAGAGAGAGCCTTTCCTGCCCACCCCCACAACCAGAGCTAAGGTCTAACTACCACCTGTTCAACAGAATCTGGCTGTTTGCCTCATTTTCCTTTAGGGAGCCACTGACTAAGGATCTTCACCAGCATGAACCTAATGCCTCCCGACAGGCTGTCCCTAGCCAAGAGGGACCCGGGTCGAGTGCACCAGTTATTGGTCACAGGATACACAGCTCACAGAGACTCCTGTGGTGTAGCCAGCTGAAAGCCAAGCAGAGAAGATAAAGAGTGTACATTTGTACTGACACAGCTTTGCTCTTGCTGGCTGCCAACTCACTCAATGTCTGCAGCCAAGCTTCTGTTACACCATTCTTCTGTGGACAAAGCCATGCTAAAATTCTAGGTATTATTTTCCAAACCCACTGAAAAAGATGCAAACAAGGTTATGGCAAGAGAACAAGGCTTGGCTGAAGGTTTGAGACCATGGATCGAAGGAAGCATTTTAACCATTTGACGGTCTACTTATAGTTTTGTTATAACCAAATCTTGTAACACCAAGTACCCAGGATAGTATGATTAGATTTTAAAACAAAAATGTTACTATAAAATAAAGTTTGTGAGTGGATAAAGGTAGAGGGGAGGAAATGGGAAGTAGAGAATTTTGTTTACTCTTCATGCTTCTCGAAGGTGTCAGCAAGAAATGCATTCTAGCACAGGTGTGTTCTAGTCACTATCCAGTATTAGTAACTCAGAAATGTTTTAATCAAGGATCTCACAGTAACTGTGGTCTACAGTTAGTCCTACTAATTAGTGACTAGTGAATATTTGGCTGTATGTCCTATACACTAGGCTGATATAGTATATAAAAAAGGGGGTCAATCCAGCCGTGCCCTTAGCCCTGTGTGCATGTGTCCATCTCCTGGAATTGTAGTGAGACAATCATAGAGACCGGTGATCCTATCACCATAACCATTTACTCAACTCACCTTAACTACTTTCCAAGCCTTCTCTGGAACTCTGGAAACATCATTCTTCAGGCGTACAACCTAAAAAGCACAGAGTTTATGGACCTGCCACCTGATGTCAAATACAAGAGAAGAGCAGTAACCCTTCCCTATTTCAGGTACAGGGAGAACATGGCTTGGAATCTTTGTTGCTGTCACATAAAATACTCTTCGAACTTTGACTTTCATGCTGGAATCTAGTGGCATGGTGAAGTCATTTTCAAACACTGAATGTGACTATATGACCAAGCATGGGTTTGCTGTAGTAGAATACTTTGAAAATAATTTTAAAAACCAATTATTCAAGGCTAGTCCTATAACAGGAACAAATAAACGATGGCAGAACTATTTGAAGAATCATTTAATACTGCCACTCTCCAGGAAGCACTGACACTAGGCAAATATGACACATGGGGCTAATGGTGTGAGCAATGAGGCACCTCCTGACGGCCAGGCCACATTTAAAACCCACAAATCCAACTGCTAGGTCATGCCACTTCTTGTGTATACACGTCAACCCACTCCTCTGAAAAAGCATGTCTACTTGTAGAACGTGTAAGACAACTACTCAGAAGCAATCTCTACTTTTCAGCCTTTTTTCTTTTCTTTCGTTTTTTTTTTTTTGAAATAATTTACTAAAAACAACCTCTGTAACTTCCTCCCTCCTATTAAGGTACTTAATTTTTTATCCTTTATGGATGGGAAGAAATCTGTGACCTTGTAAGGAATGAAATAATAATCAAGGAATGAAAATCCTCAATGACATTCATATTTGTCTACTGGGTCAAACATGCTTTCTTTCTTTCTTTTTTTTTTTTTCCCCTAATTTTTAGGTGGAGTTTCATGTGGCCAAAGCTGGTCTTGAACTTGCTATGCAGTGGATATAAATTAATCCTTTGCCTCTACTCTTCTAAAGTGCTGGAATTACAGACAAGTACTACTATGGCTGTTTTTATCTGGTGCCAGAAGATCAAGTCAAGGATTTTATCATGTGAGGCAAGTATTGCATAAACTGAGCTACATTCCCAGAATTTATTACCTGGTTAAGAGGTTCCTTCATTTCCTTTTTAATTTTCTTCTCATATAGCCTAATTAATGAAAACTTTACCTTCAAATGCCAGCTCCTTAAAATACTAGCCAGATATTAGAGCAGGCAATGTTTGCAGCAACAACCTAAACCCCATTTCTATCCTGTCTTCTCTTGTAAATTATTCATAAGCATTAGAAAGTCTGACTGGTGGATAAGAGTGCATAGGTGCTCAGGACACATTTTCTTCTGTCAGTAAGAAAACAGAAATGGCCAAAATTTACTGAGTACAGGGTTTTAAGGTAATTTTGACCAGGAGGAAACATACAAAATGTACAAGGTAACACGGCTGAGGTTTTGATTGAGAATCTACTCCTTACTAGCTTTGTAGTGTGGCCCAGATGGCCACGCAAAAATATTTTACTTAATGAATTGATTCTATAACTTTAAATTACTTTTTGGAAGTCTCCATTCTTACATAGATAAGAATGTAACATTATGTAATAAATAACAATATGTGAGGCTGGAGAGATGGTCCTGGGTTAGGAGCACTTGCTGTTCCTTGCAGAAGACCTGGTTTCAGTTCCCAGGACACATGGTGGCTAAAAACATCTAACTCCAATTCTAAGGGACTGACACACTCTCCTGATCTGATGACCAGTCACGCATGGGATGCACATACACACATGCAAGCAAAACCAGTCCTACACATAAATAAATCTAAAACAATCAAAAATAATACCACTAATCAGGCAGGAGTCTAGAGGGCTAGTTGGGGGATAGGTTCTAAAGCTTAAGACTTGTGGGATTCAGCCAGCTAGACAGTGACTGCAATGAGTAAGTTGACTGAGCTCCAAAAACGTGGCTTCTATAGGCTAAGGATGTATTCAGGAGCTAACTTTCACAGGCTTTATAAACGCACTAAATGGTAAATTAATACAGAGTATGCAAAATAGTCCTGACACAGTCAAACCCCATTATGTATAAGCTACTCTTACCACCACTGGCATGACCTGAGATGAGAATACCTCTGACTTGTACTTTATCTGGATTGGATTCAGAAAAATAGACGTATGTTCTAAGGTAGGTATGAAAAGCTTTAGTTAAGGGCATTCTTGTTTAAACAGGGAAGAAAGGCCCGATGAAAGGTAGTGTAACACCTAATACATAAAGGGTCTGTAGTAGGAGCAGCAGGAAAAGTAGTAGGAAAAGAGATGGGAAGAAAACAGAATGGCAGCCATGATGTCCCATGAAGGTTTGTCTATATCACCCAAATGTTCAATTCTGAAGTTCTCATCTTCATTTTATGAGTCATTATAGATTTCTACTTCTACCATAAAATTTCAACACACTAGACAAGTAGATAAATTATATTTCCACATCTAATAAATTATTGAAGTCTTTCCAATTCAGATCAACGAATCCATCTAATTGTCAAAGTTTTTTTTCCCTTAGTACATCCACAAAAGGAATTCCAAAATAAAATGAGAAGTTTAAATTATTTAAAAAAATTTGTGAGGGTGCCCAAGGAAAAGGCATTACAGTAACAATAGAAAAGGACTGCCATAGCTGGGCGTGGTAGCACATACCTGCAATCCCAGTACTTAGGAGGAAAAGACAGGCGGATCTCTGTGAGTTAGAGGGCAGCCTGATCTAGAAAATGAGTCCAGGACAGCCAAGTCTACACAGAAAAACCTTTTCTTGAAAAACAAAAATTGGAAAAAAAAAAAAAAGGTCTGCTATATATATAGGGTTATGGGGTTAGCGGTCTCTTTGTGAGACTCTGAATTCTGAGATGGTTTTCCTGGTTTAGGATGGATTATATAAATATCTGGATCTAGTTTAGTTTCCTTGTCACTGCTGGCCAGCTAGGACTAGTTGTTTAATCTGTTGTTGGAGAAACAGAATTACCCATGGAAATAATTAATATGGGGATGAAAGTCAATGTTGGTTTTGTTAGGACACTCTGAAACTGAATGCCTAACCCATCCCTACACAGACAGGCAATATGACACAGAGGAAAGCAAACTGGGTTGGTTTACAGTAGGATGGGTTTGTGATATTCTATCCTGTAAAATGATGATTATCATATCCAGTTTTAAAAAGCTCCATGAAAAACTTTAAAACTTTAGCCAAGTTTAAGCTCTGAGGAAAAACATTCATACAGGTTGGAATATGACTTACGATGAAACTGTAATCGCAAGTAGGCATTTCTCATTCTATAGTATCTGAAAATGAAGAATTTGAAACTTACACCATGTATACTGTGCTATACTACATGATGCCTAACTTTAAGAAGGCTGAAATGTGTTGGATGGTTGTACTTCCTGGAAGTTGTGGCATCATGGTCCCTGTTTACAGGTGCAAATATCCAGATAAAAAGGACACTCTCTCACATTGTAGCACAAAGAATGAAAAAAATTCTAAGGAGCCAGTACAAGTTGGCCAAGGAGGAACATGGAAAGAAGTGATCATCAAAACTTGGAGATGTGAAATGACTCTAAATGTTCAAAAGGCCAAAATATTTGAGGATAGGAAATTAAAACAAAATTTAAGATGGGTGGTGGTGATGCATACCTCTAATCCAAGCATTGGGGGGAGGGGTAGCTGGGGGTGGGAGAGGGTAGGTAAGGCAAGTCTGGTCTACAGAGAATAGTCCAGGACAGCTAGGGCTACATAGAGAAACCCTGTCTTGAAAAACAACAAAAACAAAACAAAGCAAAACCAAAACCGAACCAAACAAAAAAGAATTCCAATTCTCTCTTTTTTATATATATATGAAAGAGGTGTATTAGATAGAGATTAAGAGCAAATATAAAGCCACCAGTACACTAATGTATCTGGCATATTTTAGCAGTTTCTTTTTTCGGTGTGTACACATCTTGGTGACTGTGTGAACTTGTTAACACCACCTGCATGCAAGCAGAAGAGGGTACTGCATCTCCTGGAGGTGGAGTTACAGACAGCTGTGACCTACCATGTGGGTTCTAAGAAATGAACTGAGTTTTCTGCAAGAGCAGCCAGAACTCTTAACCACTGAGCCACCTCTCCAGCCTGACAGTTTAGCAATTTCTATCATTTTATAATTTTGTCATTAAGTTTCCAACTAAATGTGCTGGCTTTGAGACATTTTCCACAGAAATGTACTTCCAATTTTGTAATGGCAATCAATCAGAACATACAATCTACATTGGAGAAACTTGTTTCAAAGCCAACTTGCTTAACATCTATTCAGTAAAGCAAGGGATACTGGCACTGGGGAGCCAGGCACACAGGCCTAGGGGAAAACAAAAATCCCAATAAGTATGCCAAATGTGTTTTTATATTTCAAGGCTCCTTCAACAGAAACATTACGGGAAGATAAAAATTAGGGAAACACTGAACTTAACTAATTTAAAATGTTGAAAAAATATTTTGCATTTATGTTTTATAACCAAGTGCTTTTCCCACATTTGTCCCAAGGCAGCCGATGAAGCTCTATACCCACCACTGCTAATACTCGCAATTGGAACATGCTCTTTGGCAAGGCAGAAATAAGATAATTGTTCAACATAGGCTGGCTTTTCAGAAATACTGGAAGCATTGCCTATAATTATAGACATCTGTCACTGCTAGCCACTCAGTACTAACCCTGACATCAATATACAACCATAGCACTAAACTGCCCGCAGGCATAGCAATGGAGACCAGATACGCTAGGCAGGCAATCATCTGCTTCATCCAAACTATCTGTCAAAGGTTCCCAACCACAAATAGCTCTTACATTTTGTATCCTTAGGATAATATGTTGATTTATTTTAGATTCTCTAATATTTACAGTCTAGGCCATCTACTAAAATAAAGAAACAAAACTTATGGCTAATGGAGGCAGTTACTGTTCACAGTCATCATAAGAGGTCATAGCTCAGCCCTCAAATGTTAAAAATTGATGGCAGCTTTACCCATGTGCCATCATACAGATGTTTCTTTTTGTAGAGGCAATTATTTTCAATAGCAATTCAAAATGGTAAATACAATCTTTTATCAGCAAGTATGTTCACACACTGATCTAATAGAAATGCTCATATTTTAAAGCATTTTTTTGAGACATAACTATGAGTTTCAATGTTATGTATAGAAGAATACAGACTGTTTCCTTGGGTTTAGCTTTACAAATAGACCCTTATCTTGCACTTAAAAATATTTATAAATATCCATACATATACACACATATATAAAGTCTGTCTGTATGTATGTATATGGTGTGGTATGTAAAAAATAGTAATTGATATTGAAGGATAAAATATTGACATAATTTTGCTCTGTATAAAAACCTCATAAAAATATACACGCACACATACATTTGTACTTTTGAAAGGCCAAAGACATACTAAAGCTTTAAACACCACTCTTTTTTCTTCCCTATATTTAAGAAGCTTTGGACACAAATAAAAAATTATTAGACATTTAGGCTAATTAGGAGTTAAGACTTACAATTACTATGTGTTACTAAAAACGCAGATATTTCTTGGTCTGATCGCAGCAGCCTAGACTGAAGAAAAACTATTAATTACAGAAAGACAGTTAGCTTACAAGTGAGCTGCATTTTAAAAACCTCCTTTAAAATACAATTGCTAAATGCCTTACAGTGCTGTAATGTGAGACAGGTTCAAATCTTATTACTTCACTGAAATTAAAACCTAAGTTTTAATACTGCTCAAGTCGAACAATGATTCCACACTTTATTGCTTTTGAAATCCCTTGATGATCATAGGAAAAAATGCCCCGGAGAAAAAAAGACTGTTTTCGATAAACAGAAAATACAGTTTGCACTCTTAGCCTCTTTGTCATCACAAAAAAAGGATTTAATGCCAATTCTTTAAAAAAAGACTTTTCCCCCACAAAATGTGCACCTTGTGTGCCATTTGTAAAATCAGTTCACTTTCTTTTATTTATTACTGCAGCGCGGCAAGGCAATAAAGCAGCAACCGATAGCTAATAAATTACATGCCTTTTAAAACAATTCTCTTGCTACAAAAACATGTAACTACAAAGGTTTACATTTACATGGTACAGCACACAAAATGTCTATATTTGTGTCCTATTAACCATCTTAGCAAATTGTGTACTCTTGCCAAACAGCTGACAGGAAAAATAATGTGATCTACAAATGTCTACAACATACAGTAAAAGCTGTTCATAAAACCTATATATGATATTTAAACTTTCTAAACACTCCTCCAAAATAAATATACAAATATTATTTTTTGCACCAAAGATATTTAAGGCTTTCTAACTAGGATTAATTTAAACTTTGCTCAGTTACTGAGAGCCAAGAAGGTATCTTTTTCTAATTTATGTTCCTAGGATAATGTATTCTTTTAAAAATTATAGCTCCCAGCAGTTACCTAAAACAAATTTAAAATGGTGAGATTACTGGATTTAAGACAAAATGCCCACTTGGTTCATACACACTGCATTTATAAGGAAAACAGAAATGTGGTTACATATTGTTCTTATCGAATGCATTTTGCTTGCCCCCTCTCTCTCACATGCACACATTTTAAATTGTGTTCAAATATCCACAAAAACTGTCACTAAAACTTTACTTTGTGAACGTAAGTTGTTTATCCGCTCTGCTCTGGCTCTTTTGTGTACAAATCAGTTTGGAAATATCTATACTCCAATTCCAGGATTAAACTGTTAGATTAATAAGGGTACTCTCTTAATGCTTTAGTCATCTCATGAGGTAATGTACTGGGTTTTATTATTATTAATCTCCTCTATTTCCTGTAATAGCTATAATAGCTGTGGCTTTTTTGTTCCATACCTAAAAAATTTCAACTTTGTTTAATTATGTATGATGAATATTGCTTCAATTCTCAAAGCACAAACAACTCAGTTCCACTTCATCTCTTCTTCAAGAGATGAACTAAAGTTTATATTCTGTAGCAGTCTGCTTTTCATTTTGTTTGAATCAGTATAATTATTATGATTAATAATCAGGACCTTGTGGAAGAGTCACAAGTTTTAACTTTTTTATCATTATTGTGTGTGTGAACATGATGTTTGAGAGCAGGTGTGCAAGCAGTATGGTGCGTGTGTGGAGGAAGAGGCCCCTCTCAGCGGCTGCATGGTAAGCCTTTTTAGCTGCTAAGCCATCTTATCTCATCATGCTATTTAGAAGGTAATCTTTACTCTCATTAATAATGATATTTTACTGCATCGACACTTCTCTATGTGCATGTGAGCATATGTGTTTATATATATATCTAAATATATATTTAACTTGTTTTTACTTCTTTTTAATAGTAAATGCTCATGTTTGATGAAATTATAATCATTCCCCATATTACAGTCAATCATAAATATTAATATTTTCAGGGACAAAACACTTAACATGTCCACTCATACTTGCTGTAATACAATAAATTCTAAGTAAATGTTCTAGCAGATGATATTTCATTCAGTGCATGGAAAACAACCTTAAATTTCACTTAGCCCCTTTGTGACAGAATAGGGGCAATGTAGGCTTCTTGGTGCCACCTCAGAAGTCCCTGCTTTCACTCATATTCTTAGATGGAATGTTGGTTGCTGTTAACCTCCTTAATTTGATGAACAATGTGAAATGAAACAATCATAGGATTTGCATCTGTGAATGGGAACATGGAAAGTATGAAGCTGAGCTCTTCTGTCCCATCTGCTCCACATGCAGATTCTAATCGTTCCTTCCATGTTTCTATTATGCAAGTGAGTGACACCACCATACACACACACACACCCTTAGACATCCTAAGATTTTTTTTTTACTTCTCTCAAGGTAATTAATTTTTTTATTAATTATACTTTATTCACTTTGTATCCCCCCATAAACCCCTCTTTCCTCCCCATCCCAATCCCACCTTCCCTTCCCTTTCTCCACACATGCCCCTCCCCAAGTCCACTGGTAGGGGAGGTCTTCCTTTCCTTCCTTTTGATCCTAGTCTATCAGCTCTCATCAGGAGTGGTTGCATTGTCTTCCTCTGTGGCCTGGTAAGACTGCTCCCCCATCAGGTGAGGTGATCAAAGAGCAGGCCAATCAGTTCATGTCAGAGGCAGTCCCTGTTCCCATTATTATGAAACCCACTCGGATACTGAACTGCTATGGGCTACATCTGTGCAGGGGTTCTAGTTTTCTCCATGCATGGTACTTGGTTAGAGTATCGGTCTCAAGAAAGACCCCTGTGCTCAGATTTTTGGTTCTGCTGCTCTCCTTGTGGAGCTCCTGTCCTCTCCCTATCTTACTATTTCCCACATCTTTCGTAAGATTCCATGCACTCTGCCCAACAGTTGACCATAAGTCTCAGCATCTGCTTTGATATTGTGTAGGGCAGAGCCTTTCAGGGGGCCTCTGCGACAGGCTCCTAGCCTGTTTCCTGTTTTCTTCTTCTGATGTCAATCTGCTTTGTCTTTCTGTCATCCTGAGTGAGCTATCTCAGAAGCAGAAAGACACACATGGCATATACTCACTCATATAGACATATAAAATAGGATAAACCTACTAAAACCTGTACACCTAAAGAAACTAATCAAGAGGGAGGACTCTGGCTAAAATGCTCATCCTAAGATTTTTCACAAGAGTATCCTGATAGGTTCCCGAGGCCCATGACGAATTTATTGACTAACTATTGGTTTTAAATTCTTTACCAGTCTGTGATAGCAAGACTAGCTCTAGTCACAACCATGGCTGCTGCTTAGTACACTCTAGGCAACTCGATAGATTTGCAGTGGTATGTATATGTATAAAAGAAAAAGACAAAAAGCAACCAGTTCCTTGCCCAGAATAACACAGTCATAGCCAATATGGTCATCTTTGCCCAGCAATTAATAAACAGTAAATACTGGCTAAAATCTAAACACTGCAAGCTCCTAATACAACACTGTAGAATCAGCAACGCCCATTTCAGAAAGTCAAGTAAAATCAGAATAAAACTTCTCTCATAACTCAAAACTCACAACACACATCCTGCCTGATTTGTATGCAAGCCAACTACAAAGAAAATAGTTGATAATATAGCCTTGTTCTAGTTGTCCTGATAAACACAAATTATGCTCTTGTATTGCTTGGTATGGCTCTTGTCCTCAAGAATCCCAAACATATTAAGAAAATGAAGACATATAATATAGAATAATCATACTAAAATCTGTACACATAAGGAAGCTAATTAAGAAGGAGGACCCTGGGAAAATGCTCAATCTTCATTCAGAAAGGCAAATGGGATGGACATCAGAAGAGGGAGAAAACAGGGAACAGGACAGGAGCCTATCACAGAAGGCCTCTGAAAGACTCTGCCAGCAGGGTATCAAAGCATATGCTGAGATTCATAGCCAAACTTTTTGCAGAGTGCAGGGAATCTTATGAAAGAAGGGGGAGATAGAAAGACCTGGAGGGAACAGGAGCTCCACAAGGAGAGCAACAGAACCAAAAAATCTGGGCACAGGAGTCTTTTCTGAGCCTGATACTCCAAACAAGCACCATGCATGGAGATAACTTAGAACCCCTGCACAGAAGTAGCCCATGGCCGCTCAGTGTCCAAGAGGGTTTCCCAATAACAGGAACAAGGACCTTCTCTGACATAAACTCATGGGTTGGCTCTTTGATCAACTCCACCTGAGGGGGGAGCAGCCTTACCAGTCCACAGAGGAAGACAAAGAAGCCAGTCCTGATGAGACCTGATAGACTATCATTGAACTGGGGGAGGGGCATAGGAGAAGAGGGACTGTGGGATTAGGAGGGGATGGGGGATGGGGCTACAGTTGGGATACAAAGTGAATAAACTGTAATAAAAATAAAAAAATAAAAAAGAAGAAAATGAAGACACAGCATAAAATGTTCAAGGAACAGGATCAGGAATGTCAGCTTATTTAATGCATTTAGAGAACTAGATAGAGCTAAGGTCAAATCTGTTATTATTTTTACCGTGTTTGTGCGTGTAAGCAATGTGTGAGCACCTGTGCTATGACACGTATGTAGAGGTCGGAGGACAGCTCAGTAGAGCCCATTCTCTTCTTTCACCTTTACATGGGCTTAGGGAATCAAAATCATGTTGCCAGGCTTGCCTGGAGAGGCCATTAACCTCCGGAGCTATATTGACAGCACTTGCGGTCAAATCCTGTGATACCATTTCCTACTTGTGTACTCTTAGCTTAGGTACTTTTTTAATAGAACTGTATGAGATTTAATGGATAAAAACTGTTTATTAGAGAAGTGTTTGGCTAGCACTATCATTATTATTTGAGCTTTAACAGATATGACTCAGATACTAAGTATAATGTTTTAATGGAAATGGTATGTGTAGAGAACAATGTGATCCAAGCTGAAAATGGAAAAAAAAAATAAAAGGGAGGATAGGGACTAAAATTGGATAGTGGATGCACTATATCATGAACGGTATTACGAACAGAGCATCCTGGTGTGTGTGTGTGTGTGTGTGTGTGTGTGTGTGTGTTAGGGGAACCAGTAGCAGGGAGTTCTCTAAGTGGGAGAAACTAAGATCAAAATATGGTTTAAGATTTGTCTATCTACAGTACACATGATAGACAAGTGTCAACCATTTAATTCTGGAACTCCCTTGTCTCTGATACCATGTGTTCCTTTTCTTAGTATTATGGCATTTTCCAGACATTTTATAATGTTTTTTTCTTATTTATTTTATTTATTGTTCTTTTCAATTTGAAGTTTCTACTTTTCACATTCTGAACTGTGAGCACCTCCCCCATCCCCCCCATTTCCCCTACCCATTTTTTGGCAGGGAGTTCACTTATTCAAAAGAGTTCAAATGGGCCTAAATCCATAGCTTTGAAAGTAAGTACGGAATGTGGAAATGGGACTCTTAATTCCATTTTTGGAGCACTTAGGAAAACTAGGGTTGAGAAATGCCATCGTGAGAAAGATTTTGCCTCTTTCCCAGAATCAGGGCCAGTGTAAGGTAGGCTGAAAGGGAAATTGCCAAGAAGTAGAAGTCAGCAAATACGTTAACTATTTAAGAACATATCAGTTCAATGGCATCACTGTCTCATTAAGGTGCCAACAAACTATTCTCTACCAATGATTATTAATTTCAATAGGTTAAAGAGATAGCCCAGTTATTTGTATATGTTTTCAAATAGTTGAGGAAGTCTTTAATGCACGAACTTATAACTTATAACTTGTTATTTCAGTTTGTGTCACTATTTGGGAAAAAAATATCTCCATAAACTTTGTTGTCTACCACAGGAAACAGAACTTTGTATTTTTTCCCCTACACTTAAGGTATATTTAAGAACTTTAAATATTCCAAAAAATCTCACATCTTACCCCTAACAAAGGGAAAAAATACAACAATATAACAACTTTTTCTTAAGCTTTCTAGGCTAAAGAGACCTAAGGCAATCATGATTTCCATGTGTACTCTGCTCTTAATAAGTATGGACTATATCTATTAGCACTGCTTTGAAATAAGTCAAACTGAACCTTTCTCTACCGCATCTGTGGGACTGTTTTTCACAGGCTACATTTCTAGGCAGCTACAAATGTCTAAAAGAATATAACCATATAATCATTTGATTCTGATTATCGTCTTGAAAGGACACCGAAGGCTCAGCTAGTAGTGTTATAAATACTCTTCAGGACTGGGAGAGGCTCAGGTGGTGCAGTGCCTCCTATGTAGGTATCAGGACCTGAGTTTGTTCCCATCTCATCAAGCAGTGCAGACCTGCAGAGGTAGAGACAAGAAGCTCAATAGAGATTGTTGTCCAGCTGCATCTGTGACCTCTGGGTTCACTGAGAGACCTTATCTCAGAATATGAGGTGGAGCTTGATAAAGGAAGACACCCTACACTGACCTCTGGTTTCCAGGAGCACATGCGTGTATACACACACACACACACACACACACACACAAACACATATACTCATATATGACACATATGTATTCAAACAAAATCAAGTTCTACACATGTTCAGAAATAGGCCACAGCTTGTTCCTTTTCTTTCTTAAACAATTAAACATTTTGCTAATTTTAAAAAGCATGGAATACCAAGTGCAAAGTATTGCTTAATGATCAGTGAAAAAAGCTAAAGTGTCTACAGAGTACTAAAGGACAGACAGGAGCCAGGCCCTTCATAAACCAATGAAGTGTGCTTAGTTCCATCTAAGCAAAATATATTGTCTCTACAGAAACACTCTACCACATGCCAACTCGTGTCCTGAACTTGAAAACATCTAGCAAGCAGCATGAAAAAGTCAGAGAAACCACAGAGAGTTCAAGTCTTCAGTCTCAAGTGTGACCCAGGAACAATTTTTGTAACTTCGCTGAAAATAATTTTTGTTATCTACAAGTTGGAAGGCAATAATGCCTATCTTCACAGGGCTAAAGGGGACATTCCATTACTATGAAGAAAATGCCTAGTATATGAGCCATTACACAGTAAGTACTTTATGAAAGCTAATTTTAAAATTGGGACTAGGAAGAATTAGGACCTTTCACCAAATCATGTGATGCTTTTCTTCTTCCCCTCCCCATTTTCATTGAGAAGGAACACGTAACTCATTTATATTCAACAACTATCCGTTTTTCAGTGTACTACACTGTGGCTAAGTATCTACTTAGGCAATTCACATTCTGATATCTGAGAATGAGTAGTTGAAAAGGGAGAAAAACATTTTAAACCCCATAACATATGATAATACTACACCTAAATTAATTATTCTCTCAAGGATTGAATTGGAATATTCCAAAAGCACAGGCCTTGAAAGGGTGGCAGGATTTCCAGCTTACTGTGAACGATTCCAGAGCACTTAAAAATTATTATTTTTTTCTTCAATTCCGGACCACTTTTAAAAATGTTTCAAATTCTAAAATGGCTGAAAGTAGGTAGAGAGAATATAAAAGCAGATGGTTTGGGCCATCTGAATACAAAAAAGCAGGTGCTTAGCAAAACAGAAGCATTTGCCAGTTTGCCAACACTGCTGCTAGCAGCTTCCACATCCGGCTTGTCTCCCCTGCAATCTCTGCATCTGCTTACTGGGGATCACGTGACACACTCAACTGATGCAGAAGACTAATAACCTGAGATCAAGTGCATACTGAGGCTTCCCAGTACATTGTTATCATTTCATAACAGCGTTTCCTTATCACTAGTGTAATTGTAGAAGGGTGAAAACATTTTCCTTCTTTGAAATTAGGATATATTCTTTATATTTAATATAATTATTAAAAAAACAAAAGAACAGCCTATTAAGGCCTTGCTCAAGTAAAACATTAATACAGACAGATGCAAATTACCTCCAAGTTTCAGCCATGCCTGCAGATTATACACTGTATTATTCAAGTGTAATGGAAGAAGAAATTACTACATATTACCTTTTAGAAACAAGGACAGTAACCAGTCTCTCTTACTATATGCAAAATCTAACTACATATTATTAAAACAAAACAAAACAAAACACCAAAACACTCAGTTTTCATTTTGTATCTGATCAAAGCAAACGGGCAATTTCAGAATATAACTGAAAGGAACATAAAATTGAAAATACAATTCATAATTTCACTGCTTTCTTAGTATGATAAGGTATGATGGGGTGAAATTCTGTATATATAAACATATATGGGGTGTATGTAACCTGACATTCTAATGGCTCTAATTCTTAAAAATGAGCATAACTTATACTTCAATAAAAAGACTAAGAATATCTCCAAAAAGGGTCAGAAATGTAGACAAGTGCACACTGATAGTTATCAATCAAGGAAGGAGACCTGGTAGAGGCACTAGAGAACAGTGATTTTATACAACTAGCAACATCAGCCTATAAAGCTGTATAGAGCATATATGGTAAGCAAAGAACCTAATAGCAAGGCTATTCTACTAGCAACCAGCCTTACCTCACTCCTTTAGCTATTTTTATATTATTTGCTTGCTTATTCATTCATTTTTTTCAAGACAGTGTTTCTGTGTATAGCCTTGGCTGTCCTGGACTGGATTTGTGGACCAGATTGGCCTTGAACTTAGAGACCTGCTTCTGCCTCCCAGACTGCTGGGCTCCTCTAGTTATTAAGTACTTAGTTTTGTGTACATGGACTGGATCATGGATGGGAGCAAGGAAGGATTGTGAATACCTCTTGTCTGTTGAATACTCATAGAGTAGAAGCATTATGCTCAACAAAACATGTCATATCACAATTTTCTTACTGAAGAACCTGTGTTTCAGAGAAACTGTTATATGTGTATTAAGAGTTTGCAAATGACAGCTGGGATTTGAATCCATGTCATAATAATTCCAGATAACTCCAAAGACACATATTCTTAACCAATTACTCATATATTCGTATATGACCATGAATGCTCTGAAAAGCACATTTACACAGGTATGTCAATGCTAGATATAATAAGATACTAAAACTGGTTATACAGGCTATCAGATATATTTCATATTCATATTTCAAAAATTCATATTCTTTAAATATGGTTCCCCATATTAATATCCTAGTAATTAAAATGATTTGTTACCTACTTTTCTTTAGCTACTTACAAGAATGTATAGAAATTAATTATTCCTCCATGCTTTTCTTAGATATTATCAGAAAATAATAGCAAATATTTTACAATGCATATGCCAGGAACTGTGTTAAGCCAGTGTTTTTCAAAGTTAGTCTTACTGACATTTGGAGCCAGATAATTTGCAGTTATGGAGCCTGTGGATGCTGTGAAATGTGTAACAGCATCCTGGGCCTCTATCTATAAGATGATCAAAGTACCCCTCTGCCAAATGACAACTAAAAATGTCTTCTAATGTACTCTACTCAAATGTCTTCTGGGAAGTGAAAATCACCTCTGGAAAGTACTGCCTGTATTAAGCAATGTACCCAAACTCACCAATCCCATGTTCATATCTATCAAACATGCCATTATCATTCTAGCTGTACAAATGAGGTAAGTGAAAGTGCAACTAGGAATGTAATGGAGGCAGCGCAATTGAATAGGAGAGTTAGAAAGCTGGTCTTCTCCAGATATGCAGTTTAACCCAATACATCACACTTCTAACAAAATCAAAGTTGGGATTCTTAGTTCAAAGAACTAGTTTAATTTGGTGTTATTAGCCAAGAAAAGGAGTTTAAAAAGCATAAACAGAAGGCTGAAGAGATGGTTCAGCAGCTAAGGGCACCTGCTGCTCTTACAGAGAACCCTGGTTTGGTTGGAGGCTCACAGCTACAATTTCCTAACTCTAGCTCCAGGGAACCCAATGCCCTTCTCTGATCTCTGAAGACACCACACTATACATGGTGCACAAACATACATGCAGGGAAAACATTCATAAACATAAAATAAATGACTCTAAAAGAAAAAAAAAACAGAAGTGTCATCAAGTTCTAATTTCCCCACTTTGTAGCTCCTAAGGCAGCGTAATTCATGTAACTTAGCTTTTAGGAGGTGGAGATGTTGTAAACCTTTGTGCATCTGATCAAAGATGTTGATGGTCTTTCACACGCACAGAAATACAATATATCACATTTCTTCTTGTGGTATTGGGAAGACATTATATGAAGAACCTGAGTTTATTGCTTGCTCCAAAGAGCTGCTAATTATATGACTTTCAAAAAGTTACACAGCCAGGTGAAATGAAGAAGAGGGTACTACACAGAACCACCCGAACAATAGGCCGAGTACTAGCAGACAGAAGCTACATATTGATGGCATCATTTTTCTCATTCTGCCTTTTCTATGAAAAGGTTTCACTCACTTGTCAATATGTTCTTCATGTTCTGCACACAGTGCCTATTAGCTATGTCATTCAGCTATCTTCAATATGACATATAAACAATATGTTTTACTTGTTAACTGTAATTACTGATTGTTCAATTCACCCAAATGACGAAGGTAGGACAAAGGGAAGAAAGAGAAAGCTAAATTGGATGCATCTTCAAAGCATCACTACAGGTATGACTTCATGGTCTGTTGCAAGAAGGAGAAAAAAAAATGAACATAAAATATTTGGCATTTTATGGTATAGGTGATTAATAAATGTTAACTTTTCCTCCTATGACCTATTACACAGAATAGGAATTTTTCCTACAAATGATAGCCTGTGGGTTGCTAAAACCCACCTCATTAATTAAATAATGAAAAGAACGATATTCTCCCTATATTTTTTAATTCTTACAGGAGAAGCAAAGTACTATATACCATCATGGAAACAATTTCTCTAAAATAATATATAAGCTAAATATGTGGGGTTCTGAATGGATATAACATACTTTGGGCCTATTCCATTTTATAATTTTATAATTGTCAGCAGTAACTTAGATTACTTGAGGCTATATGATAGATTTGTTTACCATGAAATCTCTATTGCTACAATAAAAAAGGGGACAGACACAGGCCCCCTGATATATTAAGTAATCCCAAAAGGTCATCAGTAAACACCTACACATATAAGCAACGCTATATGCACTCAGTAGGTTGTATATATGTGCACACATATCATATAAGATTAAAGAAGAGGCAGTTATAAATTTTAGAGGGCGTGGGAGACATGGGAGGATTTAGAAGGGGAGAATATGGGCTGGGAGTGATGTAAATACAGTACTCAAGTATAAAACTCTCAAAAAAAAACCCAAAATAATTTCTAAAGGAATTCTTATTTACTTTTGCTGGTATCAAAACATTAAGTGATCTCCAAAAGGACAGCTGAAGAAAATACAGAGGCTCAAGAAATGCACAAAACTGCCATAGAAGCAAGTAGAAGCCAACTTGTTGAACTTTCAAGATATATATTATTGCTAGGAATTTAACCAAACAAGTTTCTACTCTGCTGTTTAGGCCAGGGTGAAATATATATTTTACTTTAAAGCACAGGTGAACTAAGAAATGAATACAGGCTTTGCAGACAGAATGCTAAGAAGATGGCTAACCCAGAATGCTAATTGAGTCCAGAGTAAAGTCCAGGAAAAACAGCCTCCAAAACCACCTGTTGTTGCCTTTGATAAGAATGTAACCCGTTGGTTTTCCACAATCTCATGCTAAAGCTATCAACTAAATAATTTAAACTAAAATGTCTAGGCTGCTTTTCTGTATGTACAGAAACCCTGATACTTAATGTTTAGTCTTCACAGAATATACTAAAGCGTGAGAGTGTGGGTGTAACACAATAGCCTAGAAAGGGAGAGACAAGATGACTTATAGGCAACTTGTGGTTACCTTTTTAATTTTCCTTTCCCTTCCAGGACAAGTCTATTGCCATCACAGTAATTTTTAAAAAGTGGGTGTGACATGCACACGTATGTAGAGATCAGACATCAACTTGAAATTGGTTGGGTCTCTCCTTCCACCTTGCGGCATTGGGTACTCAACTGAGGTTGTCAGGTCTGGCAATAAGTAGCACTGTTACTCACTGACCACCAGCTCATGCACATGGTGTGTTCTATTACACACATATAGTTAATATATAAATATCAATGTTTTCCCCATGTAATTAAAAATCTTTGTTGATATTCTACTCTTTATAAGACAAAACTGATCACCTCATGTTTTCACATCTTCTTACCTTTGTGTTTCATTCCCTCAGCTCGGAATAATCATTACCCTCTCCTTTCAACATGGAAACATCATCTCTATCTTTAAGACTAGTTCAAATATAATTTCTCATGGGCTGTTTCTCAACTCCTTTCATATGGCACTTTATAACTTTCCCTTATCATTTAGTGTAATCAAATATTTGTTAACAATCTGTTTCTTCTATTAATCTAGAAGTTCTAAACATCATAATTGGGATACATAAATAGTGCATATTTAGTAAAGAAATTAAAAAAGATACAACACTGAAAATTCTAGTTCAAAGGTAAAATTACCTCACAAAGTTAATTTGTTTACTTAGTACATCTGCAAATTTCAGAAATGTTAAAACTGTCTTTTTTTTTTTAAATATGTGAAACATTTCCAGTCAATGAGCAATTACTTGGAAGATCAGCATAAAGAAACAATGGTTCATGAAGGAGAACAATGATGTTCTAAGCCCTCGTGTTTCTGCCCTGTACCACAGAGCAAGTTAAAAAGGCCTACTAGACTATGTATTGGATCATCTATTTCTGTTGCAATCTGTGATCGCATTACTGGATAGTGCTGTGATGCAACATGTCCATAAAAGTGGGGCTGGGTACTGAGGAACCAGTCTGAAGCAGGAGTTGGGTCAAGTACTGTCACACCCTGGAAATCTTGTCTTGATCTTGAGAGTGATAGGAGTGTGGGCCACTCCCTCACATGCCCTGGTCTGTATGTCCAGGCTCCCAAAGTCCTGCACCCCGACCTTTGCCCATACCAGAGGTGGTGTAAGCACAGCCTAGCATGGCATAGCATAATACAGTCTCAGGAGAGATTAAACTTCCCTTCTCCTTATAAGGTCATATCCAAAAAGCACGTGAAATGACTCTTCATGCAAATAAGGTATTCACAGCATCTCAGCCAGGGCCAATGCTATACATTCACCTCGACCTACTCCCTAAAGGTTTAAATAGCCTTTGTTCCCAACAATTAAACAAGTTCAATATCTCATAGCTTACCCATTGCCTGAGGTCTCCATCATACCCAGCTGTTTCTGCCTCTTGCTTTCTCCCCTCAGGAGGGGCAGCCCCAATCATGGGCCTACAGCATCAGGAAGTGCTAGGGAGCAAAGTGAAGCCAACTGGCACACAAACAATTCAACAGATCACCAACAGCACAGGCTCTAAGTTCAACAATCAATAAATGGGACCTCATGAAACTGAAAAGCTTCTGTAAAGCAAAGGACACTGTCAACAGAATAAAACGAGTCTACAGATTGGAAAAAGATCTTCACCAACCCTACATCTGACAGAGGTCTAATATCCAAAAATATATATAGAACTCAAGAAGTTAAACACAAACAAACCAAGTAATCAATTAAAAAAAGGGTTACACAGCCAAATGGAGAATTCTCAACAGAGGGATTTTGAATGGCGGAGAGACAAAGAAATGCTCCATGTCCTTAGTCATCTGGGAAATGCAAATGAAAACAACCCTTGCATTCCACCTAACACCCATCAGAATGACTAAGATAAAAAACTCAAGGGATGATGCATGCTGGAGAAGTTGTGGAAAAAGGGAAACCCTCCTACATGAGAATGTAAACTTGTACAACCACTTTGGAAATCAATCTGGCACTTTCTCAGAAAATTAGGAATAGTGCTATTTCAAATCTAGCTACACTACTCCTGGGCATATACCCAACACAACCATACAACAAGGACATTTGCCCAACTATGTTCATAGCAGCTTTGTTCATAATAGCCAGAATCAAGAATCAAGAAACAACCTAGATGTCTCTCAATCAAAGAATGGATACAGAAATTGTAGTACATTTACTCAGCAATTAAAAACAAGGAAATCATGAAATTTGCAGGCAAATGGTGGAACTAGAAAAGATCATCCTGAGTGAGGTAACCCAGAAGCAGAAAGATACACATGGTATATACTCACTTGTAAGTGGATATTAGCCATATAAAAAGGATAAACATACTAAAATCAATAGTTGTAAAAAAAGCTAAACAAGGAGGACCCTAGGGAAAATGCTTAATCCTCATTCAGAAGGGCAAACAGGATAGACATTGGAAAAGGGCAGAAGCCTTCCACATAGGGCCTCTGAAAGACTCTCCCAGCAGGGTATCGAAGCAGATCCTGAGACTCATAGCCAAACTTTGGCCAGAATGCAGGGAATCTTATGGAAGAAGGAGTAGATAGAAAGACTCGGAGGAAAACAGGAACTCCACAAGAAAACCAACGAAGCCAAAATAGCTGGGCCCAGGGGGTCCTGCAGAGGCTGATGAATCAACCAAGGACCATGCATAGAGAGGACCTAGACCCCCTGCTCAGATATGGTGCATGGGCAGCTCAGTCTCCATGGGGGTTCCCTAGTAAGAAGAATAGGGGCAGTCACTGGAATGAACTTGGTTGCCTGCTCTTTGATCACCTCCCTCTGGCAAGGTGGCCTTACTAGGCCATGGAGAAAAGAGGATCCAGACAGTCCTGAACAGGCCTGATAGGCTGGGCTCACATAGTAGGGGAGGAGAACCTCCCCTGTCAGTGGACTAGGGGAGGGACATGGTGTGGGGGAAAGAGGGAGGGAGAGTGGGCTGGGGAGGACGTGAGGGAGGGGGCTATAAGCAGGATATAAAGTGAATTAAATATAATAAATAATAATATAACAATAATGAAAAAAGTACTGTGCGCATTTCTATTTTATGCCAGAATGGTGTTAAGTACAAAAGACTGGTTTATTTTAGTAAGTATTACGATGTGTCACTATGAGCTAAGCACCAAGAGTTTAGAGGCAAAGCCAGGCCATAAGTGAAGCTCACACAGTGGGATAAGCACAGAAGGAAAGGAGAACCAAGAAGACAGAGACACAGGGAAAGGAGGCAGGAGAGGATTTGGAGCAGTGGGGAACTATGCAGAAGTCTCTAACAGGACTCAGCCTTGCAGTGGCGTGTCCCTCTAGCCCTAGCTCCTCAGGCAAGAGCATCACTTCAGCACAGGAGCTCAAGGTCGGCTCAGGGAAGACTCTGGAATTCAGTGGTGTTAAGAGTTCCAGGTCTCAAAGAAATACCGCCAAGAGGGCACAGCTGCCCCTGCCTTTTTAAAGTAATGAGTTTCAAATTCAGTACTCGGTTTTCAAGAAGGCGAGAACTCTAACAATAACTGAACATTCAAGCCCCCTGCCAACTGAAACAAACCAAAAAAAGTCCTCCTTTGAAATGCCACATGCATAGAAAAACTGCAAGTATGTTTTTTATGTAGCACTCAGTTATTTTCTCCTAATGCCAGCATCTGACCAAAAAAAAAAAAAAAAAAAAGTACAAAATGAACCAAACTACAGACCTACTAAATTCCACCTATGTCTCCACCGCAGGCTTTATGTGCTGTTTTCTGTCCAGGGTTCCACCGTATTCCATGCCTCCACCACCTTCCCTTGATGCGATTTTGAGAAATACTGGACATTAATTCGTAGGCTGTGCCTCAGATTAGATTTGTGTGATGCTTCTCTGATTAGATTAAAGATATATATTTTTATCAAAAATACCCAGGATAGTAAATGTCAATAGATCTTAACTTATGATGTCAATCTTCATCTCAAGATGAAGTAAAATCTCAAGAGTAAAGTAACTATTTTTCTCCTGCAATTAATAAGCGTATTGTGAAATATGCCAGATTCCTTGTAGAGACTAATAAAATAATCCATTTGTCTTTAAATTTACGCTTGTTAATATCAGCATCCATTACCACTTCTATTACCGCTACCCACTACCAATTTCACATTTCTTTTATTCCCTCTAAATGTATTTATCTGAAATCATCCACAAGGAAAATCTGCTGTGTGTTGTGACTTAATCAACAGTAACACATGCACTCCAGTTGGAACCAATGAAGCTCACCTTCCTCTGAATTCTAATCTCATTCCCACTTCCTCTTTCTCCCTGATTCTCCCTTACGTGCTGGCCTCAGGTGTATTTTCTATTATCCAGTCTTTTAAATACCCACTTCTACCAAGCTCTGGTTCTATTTATTGGAAAATTAAATTTAGAAATCAACACCTGAGATCTAGGTGTAGTTGCTACTGTAGTTTCATTGATTCTAGGCTCTTTCACTGTCAAAGCAGGAAAAGAAATATGTTTATCAAACCACATATACACTGTACAAACTTGAATTTATTTCTGTCTCTTTTGTAGGAAAAAAAAAACCCGCTAGGAATTCATACCAATATTAACCTGGTTGAATACGAGAGTTCATTCTAAGTTTGTAATTTCCTTATCTGAAATTATCTTCTTGAATGGCAAGGAGCTTAGATCCTTTAACTCCTGTTCCATAGTCTGAGGAATGTGTGGTGGGGGTCTAGGAACTGCCAAGCGGCTACAAACCCCAAATACTGAGGCAGCAGGGGCTCCTCTCGCTCCTGTCAGTCTTCACGTGGCCTCAAAGCTCGTTACCTGTTCTGGGTAATCATTCTTCCCAGGATCCCAAGCTAAGAAAGTCTGTTTCTTGTTTTCTAGTGGCTATTGTCTTTCTATTTCTGGCTACTTGGTTATGCTGGAACCTCAGCATTCTGTCAGGTTCAAGAAGAGCCATAAGCTTTAATCTGTCCAGTGTTCTTGTTGCTGTGAGATGGGACTGATGTGACTCACATGACGTATTTGAGATGGTACAGAGGGCATCTTGACCTTAAAAGGGTGAATAATGAATTAATATAAAACTGAATAAGGAGAGAAGAGGAAGAACGATCAAGTGCCATGAAAAATATATAAAAGTTGTACACAATTGTATAGGTGGCAACATGTGGTTAAAGTGGGAAGGGAAAGATTATTTTATATTTTATCTATTTAAGGAATGATAAACACGTTTAACTGTACAGAAACATATCTTAATGCCAAAGCTAAGAAATTACTATTGCAGGGCCCACTAGTAAGACTTCAACACCCTTGATGTTAATATAGTCATTATTTATAGAAATACTGGACTTAATCTTGGGTAGAAGTGATGAATCTTCAAATCTAACCCCATTTTTACTTTCATATGTAGCCTATACCACAGCAATTCTCAAACACAGAACGCTACTACTCCAACATACAATGAATGCCAGTGACTCACTGTCTTATCAAAGAGTTAAAAAAATTCAAAACACAAGTGATTATATCACACTTATCCATAAATTTAGAACTGAAAGATACCACCTTAAATGCCTTCACAAGAAATAATATGTGAATATAGCACATTAATTTTCTTATTTTGGTCAAATAACACAAACCAATCTAAGTTTGAGAGCACACAGTCCATCACGGTGGGCAGGCATAGTGTGAAGTGTGGCAGAAGTGTGAAGCATCTGCTTACAATGCCTTTGTAGTGAGGAAGCAGAGAGTAAACAAGACGTGAGACTAGACCATAATGCCTCAAGCCTATCCTCAGTGATTCCACTTCCTTCAGTGAGACAGCATCTCCTAAAGGTCCTACAACTGTCCAGAAAAGGTTCTACCAGCTGTGGAGCAGGCGATCAAACATTTGAGCCTATGAAGACTCCAACTACAGTATACAGGAAAGTTAGATTCCTGTGCAGTTTAAAAAGAAGTCTTAAATTCTAGTGGAATCTGACAAGCCACTTTCTCTTTGGGATGCTAGTGAGACCAATAATGGACCTTTATAAATATTTTCAGATAATTCTTAGGAACCAGAAGTTCAAAAACAAAAGCCAGCCACAAACCTCCTGTACCACCAACAAGTTACTTGGAGGAAAACTGGGCTGAGAATCTAAGCAGAAATCCATACA
This sequence comes from Pachyuromys duprasi, assembly GCA_028658305.1. Classification (NCBI taxonomy): domain Eukaryota; kingdom Metazoa; phylum Chordata; class Mammalia; order Rodentia; family Muridae; genus Pachyuromys; species Pachyuromys duprasi. The sequence continues at coordinate 22,741,337 of CM053757.1, forward strand.
GAAATATGATTTTTTTTTTTACAAATGATTCCACACATAGGTAGCTTTATAGCTCTGAGTTTGGAGTATATGATGAACATTTATTTAATTCTGAGTATCAAATGGAATAGGATTAATTCCCACCAATGCTAGATTGAGCTGGTAAAGATCTAGGCATACACACAGCTACACACTGCAAGCATGTCCTGAAGCTTCAGAACACAGCTGTAACTAGCAGCAAGTAGTCTGTCTGAAAACAACACGGAGTCTCATTTCCCAGACACGTAAACAGCACTGCTGCAACAGAGCCCAGGCCTAGCTCTACATGCTGCTCAGAATGTATCTGCTGCTGTAACACCGCAACCACCACTTTCACATTACGAATCCTGCAGGAAGGAGCTTGGGCGAGATTCAGCTCTCTCACTTTAAAAGAAGAAAAAGGTGAGGTGAGCATAAAAAGAGATTTTTTTTTCTTGGTTGGTTGTTTTTAAGGTGTTTTTGAACCTAAGATTTTGAGAAGCACTGCCTTAGAATCTTATATGCTAGATTTGTCTTTAAAAAAATAACAATCCTCTAGGCATGGTATCTTTCATCACTCAGAAAAAGATATTTTATATAAACACACACACACGCCAGAGTTCTATTCCATGTTTGAACACCCAGTTCATAAGAGGCATAGTGCATAAAAGTCACAACTGCATTTCCCCTTTGGAACCAGCTAATTCACATCTTTACAAAAGAAATAGCTACTAGTAATACTCCTGAGAAAATGCTTAGCACAAAGTAAAGGGGAATACCACTTTGGATCTAGGATACCCTTGTCATTCAGTTGAAATGCTAGTTGGTCTTAATGAGGGAAATTATTTGATTCAAGTATCAGCTAAACACAAATTAAGATGAACATAATAAATGCATAAAACCAAAATTAACTGTGAATTGCAAGTGCATGCCTTGTAGCACCTGTCCTCACATGTAGAAAAGAATCAGCCTTTGACTGATTATTTCTTTTTGACATGATTTATCACCCGGTATTCTTTAAACTTGATAAAGCAAATTAATCTTTGATTGCAGGCAGCACTGGAGGTGGCCATTAGTCATGTGGTTTGGTGAGGTTCCTGTGTTTCATTTACCAGGCACACAGAAAGAGAGCCCAGAAGCAATTGCCTCCGCTTTGACTTCTTTCTCAATCCACCCAAGAGAAATGATCAAAGAATTCAATATACAGTATTTTAAATTACTTCTACAGAACTGACCAACAAGGAGAAAAAAATTCTTTACTCTCTTTTATAATTATTTTTAAAGCTAAGAACAAAGAAACACTTGCATATTGTTATTTCAACATTAACAGCTAGAATAGACTTGCTCTTTGTATAAAGGAGGAGTGTGGGCCCAGGGTAATTAACAACTGTAGAGACTACTGCTGTTTAAGAAAGGCCATTTAAGAACTGTACAAGGAAACAAAAAGGACAATGATATTTAATATTGAAATTATTCCAACAGCAAAGGCTCAAAATGTTCCAGTCTATGAAAACCAACGCTCCTGCCTTTTAAACCACTGAAAAGAAAAAAGTCCTAATAAGAGGATATTCCATTAAATAGTATCCATATATATATTTTTTTTACTTAAAAATCAGTATGGGGTGGTAGGAACTATTCATGACTTTTAAAACATTTTTTTGGCCTCTCATTTTACAGTTTAACAGTTGAGGAACATTACATTAGTTTAACTATACATCTAATATCTTGCAATGCAAAAGAAAGGGGAAGATTTTTATGAAGAAATTTCTAGAGAGAAATCTCTGAACCGGGACGTCGGTCTCTCTGCTTTTGTTTCTGTAGTTAACGGACAGAGTGCACAGAGCCACCAAGCACAACTTCAAAACCAGAACTTTCTATTATGTTAACACTAACAAACCAGGACTTATGTAATTGGTTCCAACACATAATTTAACTCAGCCTCAACTAAGCCTTAAGTATAGAGTTAAAATTTTGATGTCTACAAAAGGTGAAAATCCATTAGGTCAGATTTTAAATCTAAGCTGTATGATAACCAACATGAAGAGTCCTACAGAAAACTTAGTAAGCCATCAATTTTATGATCACTTCAATTCCCAGTAACTTTTACATGAAATAAGTTTTCCTTTCCCCAAAGGGGAAAAAAAGTTTACCATGTAATCTAAATCCACCTTTGAATAGCAATTTATAGTTTTGTGAAAAAATCCACAGAATAAAAGAATCATTAAATTTTAGCCAAGATTTAAACGATGGCTTCAACTTCAAAAATTAATATTCCATTAAAATTAAGTGAAGTAGGTTCAGCATCAATGTTTCCAGCACCTAATTCAGATGATACCATTTGTTAATATAACAAAATTTGGCAAACTCAATTATGCACAAAATACTGCATCTATAAATACTTCAAAGACCTTTCTATTATATGAAATTGTGAAAGCAGTTCTTAATGCAGTACAATGTCTGAAAGCAAGCTATATAAAGATTAAGTATAACACTCTTACAATCATAATTACTTAGAGGGATTGTAATTTATGCAATACCTTGGTTCCCTTCAATTTTCCTATCACCTGTTCAGCAAACAAGAATTTGGGATAGCCTATCCAAAGAAATATTGACAAACTGAGCAATTTGGTGGTAAAAAAATTTATAAAAGTAGTATTGCAATATGGTAATCTAAAAATAATTCAGTCTCATTATTTTTGAAAAACTGTAGAATTTTACCTTAAAAATAAATCACAAAGAGGAACAAATTTTTGCATAATAATGATTTAAAATACATGAACTTAGCATATAGTAGTCTCTAATTATATATAAAAATATTGGTTGGTTAAGCATTTCTTTTTACAGACAAATTTAAAAACTAGTTGACCATTAACTATAATATTCATATAAAAATTCTAAAGGTACAACTATCTTTAGGACAAATGTGAAATATAAAAATAAAAAGTATTTTTCAAAAGCTCTACATGTAACTCTACATTATTATTTCTACACTTTAACTTACATTAAGAGAGTGATCCACTAATTATTTAATAATACAGCTAAAATATTTTCTGGAATAATGATAAATTAGTATAATTAGAAAATTAGAGTGCGAACTAAAAGACTCAGAATGTAGTGATCCAAAGCACTTAAAATACATTTGTTCCAACAAGCCAATCTTGTCCTTGGACTTAAAAGTTAGAGAAACAAACCACTCCAAGAGGAGAGAAGCCTACCTTCTTTCACTATCTCTCTGGTGAGAAGGAAAGGATATTTTAGAAAACAGTAAATTCAGTGTGGCAATTAAAAATATATTCTTTATTAACTTTAGCTGTAACTTGTACATTTACTTAAAAAGCAGGACCACATGTAGCAACTTATTATTTATATATGAATATATACTTAAGGCTTGGTTCCACTGAGGAACGATAAATTTCATCTATTGAACATTAGCAAAAAAATTACATGTGTTTATCATCTGGATTATTCTCAGATTAATAGAGATAAATGACAAAACATAATCAGTAGCAGCTCTGCAGCTTAATCATTGCATCTGAGCTATAGGAAGCACTTAATTACTCTCATTTACTAGGTTCAATCTAATGAGAAAGCATTAGCCAAATGAAAAGAATGCAGTACAAACAAACAAAATAGTTATACCATCATTAAAAAGAAACTCTGACAGTGCAGGTGACAGCACAGGCAGGATAAATTACCATAATGTTCTAAATGCTGAGCTGTCAGCATGCTAATGCCATGATCAGATACCCTGGGAATCTCCGCACTATAGCTGTCAGAAACAGGTATCATAAATCACCTCTCTCTACTGTACGGCTCATTATCACAGCCATAGCATACATGATTTTCAGCACACTTCAGTACAAATTTGAAGGCAACACTTATTCTTGTGAGTGGGTCTGTTTACTCTTGCAGACATTGTAGGCAATCCTTGCCTAATAAATGGATACTTTGTTTTGCAATAATGAACTACAGGATCTTAGGATATGATAGGCCCCTGCTCTTAATTCATAAACCGTCTGAAGAGACTGCAAAAACAGCACATTTTTTCAAACTAAATAACATAGTAGCATGGAGCTAGACAAATTAACACTGCCTGATCTAAAGGATAATCATTATTTGAAAGCTATGTCAGATCTTGAAAAAAAAAAACAATAGCCGATATAAATAAGTACAATTTTCAATGCCTAGAAACCTGAGAAATAATCTCATTTTTAAGGAAAAATATTTTACAGAGACAATAAATATTTTTAATTTATGATATGTACTCTCTTTTGTTCTTAAATGGTCTTCTTTATTCTAACTTTATAGAAAATAAGCTGAAGATCTAAGTATCAGTAATCTAACCAAAGGATGCCAAATGGTACAACCATGTATGAATCAAAGCTCACACCATTAACACTGGTAATTAACAAAAAAATCCTAGAGACAAAAGTCTAGTATATATGAAGCATGACAGATTTCTTAAACAAATGTCATTAATACAAATATATTTTTAGAATAAATAAAACTGTATCAAACTTTGCAGTATAAATAAAATTGTATCAAACTGCTAATTTCTATCTACCAAAGAAACGACTAAATGCATCATTTTATCTTCATCATACAAGGTCAGTTCTGCAAAGGCTACCAGTTATCTCATTAATGATGTATCCCTGAATTTTTCTAAGTGATTCTTATTAAAAATGTGATATGATTAAAACAGAAAATGGTATTTCTACACAAAAATTATTTTAAAGTATTTTGAATGAAATGCAAGAATAAATAGATACCTTCATAAGAAGAAAGCACAACAAATAAGAAATAAAGATGAATGATCTTTATGATTTGCTTGGAGCTTATTCTATATTTATTCTAAGGAAAGCATGGTATTCAATATTGGTCTCTTGGGCTTAAAGTGATGAGGCAGGAGTATGTTCTAAGAATTTTTATAATCTTATGCAAAGCAAACTTTATCTGAAACACTGAAACTCCCCAGAATATTAATCAACCTGGACTTGAATTCTGTTGATTTTTATTTATACCTCAGAACAGTTTTGTTTTTTAAAGTAAAGCCTCAATGCCAACTAGATTTTTAAAATGTTTATTCTATTTCTTTATGTTGCAAAAACTAGTTTTCTAACTGTTCTGCACTTCTGAGGGTCTAACTCTATGTAAAGGCCACAGGCTAGACCTGAGCCAGGACACTGCACACGCATTAATAGCGATCCTAGCACAGGAGTAAGCCGCCATCCCCTGCCCCTGGACTCAACTTAAACAAATAACAGAAAGGACAGGAACAGGTTGTATATGTGGTGAGGAGATAGTAGAGAACATCGCTTTAAGTTAAAAGTCCCAAATGGGTTTGCTGAGACTGAAGCATCAACCAAGGACCATGAACCACCTAGACCCCATACAAAGATGTAGCAGATGGGCAGCTTAGCTTCAAGTCGGTCCCCTGGTAAGGAAAGTGGGACTGTATGGAACAATGACTCACTTGCTAGCTTTTACATCACTTTCCCCTGGTGGGAATGCCTTGAAGGCCATGGGGGCGGGGGAGGACTTGTTCAATCCTAATGCAGCTGAGGTAGATTGGAAAGGGAGCTCCCCTTTTGTGAGGAGAAGGGGAGGAGGAGAGGGAGGGGAAAGGGTGGGACTGGCAGAGAAGAAGGGAAGGGGCTACAAGGACGTAAAGTGAATAGAAGAAATACATGAGAAAAGTAAAATAAAAGTCCACAGAACTTACTTATGACTGAGCTATCAAAACATACTACCTCACTTAGGTCAGTAAAGCTGTATTTAACTTCTAAAATAAACATATAGCAATAAAATTATTAAGAAATGATTTATACCAGCCTACATTGTAATTTCAGAGACAGCTGATGAAACTATTTTCTTTTGATTAGATTTTTAAAAATATGGGTTCCTAAGCTTACAGCTTTATAGTTTTCTACCCATTCTTCCTCCATGATAAGGTTAGGGATTTAAAGACCAGGGAAGAGTTTGTGTTAGAAAAAAATAGAGATAGGAGTTAGGAGAAATAATTCATTTAATGGAAACAGAATGTAATTTTTATGCCTGCCTCTATATTCAATCCTTGGTGATATAACATGGCATATAGCCTCTTGAGAGATCATTGCACAATTAGGTGTAACATTTTTAAAGTAAGTAACTGTCCTAGAATTATTTTGACAATAGCTTTGGTACTATTGAGCCCCTTGAAAGGATCATGGAGATCAAAAGGGTTCTTAGAACTCACTCTGAAACCTGTTGGCATAGAAATTAAAAGCTCAATTTCTAGATCTGGAGAGGCTAGGCTGATTCCCAGATCCCTCATATTACCTATAAGTCAGGGACAACACTCAACTATCACAGACTTAATTTCCTCCTTGAAAAGAGCAATAATTATAGCTTAGAGGAACTGTTCTATGAATTAAGTGAGGTAACTGAATCTAAAAGCTTGGCCTAGTATAGAATGATCATGAATTTTAAAAACCTAAGGTGCAGATACATATTATTTGGAACGTATTGAGAACATCTTTCTGTTTAACGTCTGGTTTACCAGCTATTTTCTTTTTAAATCAATGCACAGCTAATATCTAGCACAATATGGACCATGTAAGCATCGGGAGTGCTTACACTTTTATGAATAAGTGAATGGATGAATGTCTGTCATACAAAATTATAATGGAAGTTTTGGTTTGGTTCTTTAAAAACTCAGTTGTGTTATGTAAATATGTTCTTGTTTTAATCCCAAGTATGGGACTTTAGTTGGGCTAGAGTTTGTCCACAGCAGTTAGTTGTCTTGTGTGAGGAGTAGCGTTTGCCAGCTGGTAACGGCCTACCTTGTGCGGCACTGACAGGGGTGTGGTCTAAAACTCTTGGAATATAAATTTGGGATCCCAGAAAGAATAAGAGGTGGTGTCATGTACAGTGTTGGAATGTGGTGTGTACAGCACTTTGAAGAGACCAGAGAGACGGATGGTGTGGCTGTTTGGAGCAGACATACAGAGAGGTGCTTTGGGGTGCAGCAGCGTGGAGGAGACTGCTAGCTGTCTTCGCTTTTGATGGAGATTGGTATAGAACCCTAAAAGACCCAATGACCCTAAACAGCCGGGAGCAGTAAAGGGGTCTGTGTGCCTCTCCCCACTAACTTTCTCCCTCCTACATGCGGTTGGGAAATTGGAAAGGAGGTAGAGGCTTGAAAGCCCTAAACAAAGTAGAGTGTTTTTCTGTTTTTGTTTTTAAATGAGCACTACACAAAATGGTGAATTCATATCCTAACAATAACAACTTTTTTCCCATTTTTAAAAAGCAATGACTGACAAGGATTCTCAAATATAAGAAATTAATCATTGGTAGTGTCCATTCCTGCCCCCACCAAATAAAAAAGACATGAAATCATGTGAAGGACAGATGACAAGGCAGGACTGCTGAAATAAGGATTTTGACTGTTAGAGATCCAGCTACAACTTGTGGTTCTGTTGGACTCATCATGCTATACATACCTCACAGGGAAAAGCAAGAAAAGACAAGAAGCAGCGCTTGTTAAATACCTACATTTAGGCATGCCTCTGAAGCAAGGATTTGATGCCCAAATTACAAGCGGAAGTAGGGCTCAGGCAAGACACAAGCCTTACCCATAAGCACAGGATGAACAAAGCCAAGAATGGTCTGCATTCTTCCTACATTAGTGTTTTCCTGTAATGGCTCCATTTTATTTCTTCTAGAATTTTGTTCGATTCCTGGCAATTTCTACCTTTAACTAATATTTAGAGTATGAAGACAGAAGATACGAATCGAATCAAGAGAGATGTCATGTAAACAAAGGATGTGTAGTAAATAGGTGTTACCATGGAAACTGCGGACTACTGTACTACACAAACTCTTTGGGAAGAACTTATACGGACTCATGAAGAGCATAAGAGTCACAGATCTAGAAGAGAAGCAGTATCACCTGAGAGAAGTTAGAGTATTCAGACTCCATTAGCACAGCGACCATCCCCTTTTAAGTTTCTCATTTGGTGTGTACATAGTGGATCAAACTTGTGCTTACAGAGGTGAGGATGACATTGCTCAAAGACATTAAAAGAAGAATAACTGATCTGACACCGGAGAAAAAGGTGACTCTGTTATTCAAATTAAGAGTAGAGCAGACAGTCACATACAGAGCCATAACTTGTAAAGGTAGGAACTTCCTGTGTTGGAGTAATAAATAATGCAAAGAGAAATTACAGAAAATCGCTTTCCAGAGAAAACAACAAATAAAAGGGCCCAGAGAAGTAAAGGACCAAAGCAGCTTGGGAGAGTGACAAACACTTAGGGAAGCCAATCTGAGAGGGGTTACTTATCTGAGAGCCCTGCTTTTGGGGGTAAGGATTCCTAGCGAAGCAGGAGGAGTTAAAGGACTGACATTTTATCAGCATTTTAGGAAACTGGGGAGTAGAAAGCCAAGACTGGAATTAAGGACTCTCATTAAGTGGTAGGCAAAAAACAGATATGAGGACATTGCGGTAAAATCTTGTGGTTGCCTAGCATGCAGAAGGCCCTGGGTTTAATCCCCACCAATGGAGAGAGAAAGGAGAGGGAAGAAGAGGGCAAGAGAAGAGAGAAAGAAAGAATTACAGCACATTAAAAAAAATTCTTTTAGCAAGAGAGTGAAAGAGTTCCAATGATTTCTATACTTAGCTCAGCAAATAAGAGAAATCTGGGAACAGCTATAGGACTGCATCTTAGAAATGACTGAGTTTAAAAACAAGGTGGTAGAATGATGTACAAAAGATGCACCTTGGCATAAAAGTGTCTTAAGTTAAAGGCACTTTAGAAACAGAAAGAAAAATGCTCTTAACTTTCACTGAGAATACCCATGTGCGAGGTATTCTCTACATACCAGCAGAAGGAAGAAATTTTCACCAAGACAAGGGAAATACATGCAGAAAGAAAGAAACAAACAAATCTTCTTCAACCAGTTCTTCCTAGTTACCCTGCTATAGTTAACTGTAGGAGGCCCAAACCCACATGTCCTGTTCGGTTTTCACTATTTAGAACACCATGCCCAACTTTGCGTTTGCTCCTCACTGCTTCTTTGGGCATTTAGTTTTCTTAAAAGGGCTATTATGCATAGATGAAAGTTACTGAATAAAGTTCCTATGACTTTCTTCTGTTAACCTGATTTTAGAAGTCTAATTTATGAGTCCAGAACTGGAAAACCTAAGAGGTGAAAAGCAAGTTTTCCCCTCTTCCCTGGTAGCTTGTTAGAAACATAGGTAGTTAGTTAGTGGGAAGAGAGACAGGAAGTAGACAAGGGCTGGTAAGAACCAAGCAGTTCAAGGCAAGAGGCTAAGTGCTTTGCTACAGTACCAGAGGGTTTTACCCAGAAGACAGAATATAAGATGGCAGTGTGCATGATATTATGTGCATCATACATATATACAGATATATATTATATATGGAAAATAATTCCTTAGAGTTTGTTTTCAATAATCTTCTTCTCACCTCTAATTCTGTAGGCCTCCTTAAAAAAATGTAACATAAGAATTTCCCTACTTCATTAAAAGCAGGGCTATCACTTTGTTAATGAGTTTGTATCAGACCAATGTACACAACATACTCTGCTGAAGTCTTTGCTTTTATGTTGTCTTTGCTTTATCACCATTATGAAAATATGACAGCCAGGCGCAGTGGCGCACACCTGTTAACTCCAGCTCTCAGGGAGGCAGAGGCAGGCACATCTCTGTGAGTTTGAGGCCAGCATGGTCCACAAAGTGAGTTCAGAACAACCAAGGCTACACAGAGAAACCCTGTTTCAAAAAACAAAAATATGTAACAATAAAAGTATTAGAACACAATATTCATTCTATTCATTTAAGGCCTTTAAAGAAAATTCACTGAGGGCAGATTCATTGAAAATAATTTTAAACAATATGGTAAGCCAAAATAAGCGAGGACAGCACGGGCTCTACAGCATGACTTTATCTGTTTGTTTCGTTTGTCCAGCCACCACCCCTTGGCTTATGATACAATATTTAATGTCAACAAAATTATTCCTAAAATTAGTGAAGTTAAAATTAATAAAAAATATATTAATGAAAACTGCATAATTTAAACTAAATAGTTCACTGGATACATGTCAAAACAATGCTCACTTGATTTGAATTGCTGTTATATTCTAGGTTAGCACATTTCTATCATGTTTTTCCAAAATAAATAAAACTCTATTAGCTATTTTTTCTGGTAGTATTTGATTTGAATGAAATATGAGATAAAGTACATTAGAAATATATAAAAATATAACAACCAGATGGTTTACCTAAACTGTAATATGCTGATCGGCTATAAGAGAATTCTGCTATAAGTAGAGATGTTGTATAATTTTAAAAGTTCCCTTAACAGCTGTAGGAGTCCATAAAAGTAATATTAAAATTTGAGATTAAAAGAAATCCTTTTACTTAAATAACTGTTTGGCAAGATATCTGGCTTATAAAATATTTTGTTTTCAAGAATAAAAATTGGAATAGCATGAATGCCATGTCACCTTTACTTTTTAATCACCACAATGGGAAGATGAGTAAATTATAATATCAATCAACAATAAGCCTCTTTGAGTGAGTATCAATTGACTCTGACCATAATTGATAACCTAAACCAATAGTACATTCTGTTACAATTCCAAGTTCAAAAGGTTAATTATGGCCTGGCCACAGGCTCATCTGGAAACCTGAAACTGATTGCTATCTGCCTTCCTAATGAAGATGTACTGCATGTATTAGAGAGCATACTGACAAGTGATTGGAACCTCCAATATCAATGCAGGAAGCAAACATTAACCTTCACCACGTCCATTTAACTGTCACTCTCCCCGTTTATATCCCACTAAGTCTTTTTATTCTATGGAACTAAAGCATCTGATAACCATACTTCCTTTACAAAGGCAAGGTTTTTCTTTAAAGTATAATGAGTACAGGAATCAATAACAATAAGTCAATTCAAACTACATTTTGAATTAACAATACCCAGGAAATTTAAGAAGACATTAGACTGGTGACAAGCATTATCATTTGTCACCCAAATCTTTAATTTGCATGTAGATTTACTGTTCTAGTGCAAAGGTCATTACACAAATATCCGCATCTTTTCTCTAGGAAAGCCACTTCTACTTGCACATACCCAGGGTATTGCCTTCCTCATATTTTAGTCTGATTATTATTACATCATGATGCCTCTCTGTTCACCTTCAAAGAAGTGATTTTTTTCTTACTAGTTATTGTTACACGATTTGTTTAAGAGTCTCCTATACTGAACTTAGCACAGTTCGTATTTCTGTTCTATAGCATTCCTCATTCTAGTAGGAATTGCTCACTACCGACTACAAAGGCTTTGAGTTGGTTCTGTGAGTGGATACTCATAATTCAACACAGCATTTTCTTCTTGATTATATGTTTTTGTTCTCATCATGGCCTATTATCATTTTTTTTAAAACCAGGGGTTGTTGACCTTGATTTTTTAACAAATCTACTTTACTTAAGGTTAATTAAATGCTTCTATCTTCCCTCTACCATCTCCACCCCCGCAACACTGGGTGGGAGGGAAAGAAGGTTAGTGGGGACAGAGGACAGAGTTCTCTCTGCTACTTCCCACTGAGTAGGGTCATAGCATTCTTTTGGGCAACAGCAATATCAGTCGTCGAAAATCCAGAAGTCCAGGTAACCAGCAAATCAGCAAACAATAAATGCAGCAGCAGGACAAACCAGCAGCAAGCAGCTGAGTTTTCTTCTTCTGGCTTGTCATATTTATATCCCTCAAGGTCCTCAGAATTCAACTAATCCCATATGGCAAAGACACTAGGAGAAACTTAACAGGTGTGAACAACTAAAATCCCCAACTTGGATTTTTAACAAAAACATGTTTACATATCATAAACCAAAACATCCACAACAAGGCATACTTATACACATATGTAATCCTACACTGGGGAGGCAAAGAAAGGCTGGCTAGGTAGTTCAGCCAAACTGACGAGCTCCAGATCCAGAGAACTGCCATAAAAATTAAAGGGGAAGGAGAATGATGAAGACAGACATGGGCCTCTGTTTCTAGATGTGTACCCACCCAAAGACACATACACCTGGGAAAACACACACACATACACAAAATTTTAGTTGAAAGATGCAATATGCCACAAAGCAAGATGTATAATATCTAACACATGGATATCATTGATAAAACCACATACTGTATATTATTTTCCTATAAGTTTTCTTTGATTTAGGGGACTACTGGGAAAATTACTATATTCAAAGATGACCAGGATGTTGTTATAATAGTAACAATGACAACAGTAGTAGAAGCATCAAATTCTTAACTAATGCTCAAGAGGTATATTCCTGGTACTAGCTGCTTTGTTAAGCCAATTACCTGAATCCTATTATAAGGCTGATGCTATTGTTCTACATTACAACAAATCATTAGTTGAGAGAAGTTAAGAAGTATGCCTAAAGAAAAAGAAGTTTCTGGACATCACGACGCAAACACTGGTAATTCCAGCAGTCAGGTGTCAGCCGGGAAGATTATCAAATATTCCAGGTAAGCCTGCTGTTCTATATACCAAGTTTGAGGCCAGGCAGGGTCACATAGTGAGACGCTTGTCTCAATATGAAACAAACACCCAATCACTAAGCAAACAAAAATAGCCACAGCTCTTAAGGAGAAGGATGGGGGCTTTGTTCAATTATAGCCTGGGCTCACAGCTGCTTTCCTTGGCCACCTGTGCTCTGTGGAGAAGCCACAGTCATGGCTGTGACTCATTACAGATGGACAGGCTTTAAGGCCCTAGAACCTATCCATGTTCCCCTCAACAGGAAAACTACTCACATGGCCTGGAAAGATGGCTCAGCAGGTAAAGGAACTTGCCACCAATCTTAATGCCCTGAGTATGATTCTTAGGACCCACATGGTGTAAGGAGAGACATGAAGTCTAAAACTTGTTCTCTGACTTACACATGTATATATGCACTCCACCCCCCCCCCAAATAGGAAAATCAGTGAAAATACAAAACTACTTATATTCATAACTTTCTTTCTGAATGGTTATTCCTAATGCTGATAATTAAGTTTAGAATTTACAAAGGTAAAGCAACTGTTTTAAACCACTTAAAAACTATGAAACTACTGGCAAACTATTTCTTTTACTCTAGAGTTAAGAAGAATTCACTGACTTACTAACTCATCCATTTACCCACTTATTTTTATACATGTATTGAGAGAAAGTTAATGATGTACACAAAGAGCTGTACTCTAAGCAACTGATGCTCTTAACACTTGAGCTTCTTAGACTGTGAGTCATGATTCCTTACGGCACTGTGGTATTGAATTTAAGGGTTGGAAAAACTCTGGCAACAGAGAGGGTAGCTAAACCTAGAATTCAAAAATCAAACCATGTTTGTAGCAGCTTTATTTGTAATAGCCAGGATCTGGAAACAACCCAGATGTCCCTTACAGATGAGGAATGGATACAGAAACTGTGGTTCATTTATACAATGGAATACTATTCAGCAACACATGCTGGAGAGGATATTGAGAAAGGGGAATCGTCCTCCACTGCTAGTGGGAATGTAAACTTGTACAACCACTTTGGAAGTCAATCTGGCGCTTTCTCAGACAATGAGGAATGTGCTACCTCAAGATACAGGTATACCACTCCTAGGCATGTATCCAAAAGAGGCTCAAGTACACAACAAGGACATTTGCTAAACCATGTTTGTAGCAGCTTTATTTGTAATAGCCAGAATCTGGAAACAACCCAGATGTCCCTCAGTTGAGGAATGGATACAGAAACTGTGGTACATTTATACAATGGAATACTACTCAGCAATTAAAAACAAGGAAATCATGAAATTTGCAGGCAAATGGTGAGAACTTTAAAATATCATCCTGAGTGAGGTACCCCAGAAGCAGAAAGACACATATGGCATATACTCACTTATAAGTAGATATAACACAGACAATATAGGATAAACATACTAAAATCTGTACACCTAAAGAAGCTAAGCAAGAAGGAGGACC
>CM053757.1:22764327-22786980 GCA_028658305.1 Pachyuromys duprasi
AAAGTTTGGCTATGAGTCTCAGCATCTGCTTTGATACCCTGCTGGGTAGAGTCTTTGAGAGGCCCTTTGTGGTAGGCTCCTGTCCTGTTTTCTCCCTCTTCTGATGTCCATCCCATTTGCCTTTCTGAGTGAGGATTGATCATCTTACTCAGGGTCCTCCTTCTTGCTTAGCTTCTTTAGGTGTACAGATTTTAGTATGTTTATCCTATATTGTCTGTGTTATATCTACTTATAAGTGAGTATATGCCATATGTGTCTTTCTGCTTCTGGGATACAAATGTCCATGTTGTGTACTTGAGCATCTTTTGAATATATGCCTAGGAGTAGTATAGCTGGATCTTGAGGTAGCACTATTCCTAATTGTCTGAGGAATTAGCCAGATTGACTTCCAAAGTGGTTGTACAAGGTTACATTCCCACCAGCAGTGGAGGAGGGTTCCCCTTTCTCCACATCCTCTCCAGCATGTGTTGTCACTTGAGTGTTTGGTCTTAGCCATTCTGATGGGTGTAAAGTGAAATCTCAGGGTCGTTTTGATTTGCATTTCCCTGATGACTAAGGATTTTGAGCATTTCTTTAAGTGTTTCTCTGCCATTCGTTATTCCTTTATTGAGAATTCTTTGTTTAGCTCTGTACCCCATTTTTAAATTGGATTACTTGATTTATTGCTTTTTAACTTCTTGAGTTTTGTATATATTCTGGATATTAGCCCTCTGTCAGATATAGGGTTGGTGATAGATCCTTTCCCACTCTGTAGGCTGTCAAAAAACATATATATCACCTAAATAATTAAAAGTTTAAGCACTGGTTAGGTTTAACGTATTTAAAAAGCATTGTTTTTTGTTTGTGTGGTTTGGTTTTGGTTTTTCAAGAAAGGGTTTCTTTGTGTAGCCCTGGCTGTCCTGTAACTGGCATTGTAGAACAGGCTGGCCTTGGACTCACAGACATCTACCTGACTCTGTTTCCCAAGTGTTGAGATTAAAGGTTTGCACTACTACACATGGCTTAGAAACACTGTGATTTAGAAATATAGTTTTGGGGTGTGTATGTGTGTGTTTAGATCGGTCTCAACTGAATTCACAGCCTACCCTTGAATTCACCATGTTTAAGGCTAGGCTTAAACTCGATTCTCTTGCCATTACTTCTCAAGTAAAATTACAGGCATACACTACCATATCTAGCTACCAGGAATATTCTTCCTAGTGAAATTTTATAATCTGAATTTTGTAATTTATCATTTGAAATCCTTTAATTTGAATTCTTGTAATTTTGTACCTTAAAACAAAGCACAGTACCTGACACACTCGGTTAATATTTCAACACTTGTACCAGACTGCAGCTCATTGTGAATTTACTGCAAAATGCTACATCAATTTAATAGCTCATAAATCATTCATAAAAAACAAATCTGTAGAGTATATTGAGAAGCATTCTCAGCCCATATTCCTTTATTCAATGACCATGGCATAGCTCTTATTCTCATTAAATGAAGTGAAGATCTGTCACTTCAGTTAGTTTTACTGACGAAGGAGAACAGAGGAAAGAAAGACGTTAAAAGAAACAGTACAAGTGAGAACAACTGAGTACATGGCCTCAGAGACACAATAGCAAAAGGATCAGTTTCAAAGTCTGATGGACCTTGATTTCAAATGCCACTTCTGTCATTAATTAGATGGGGACCTCAGTCTCATCATCTAAAATGGAGCCATATCATCTAAGTTATCACTGTATAGTCAATGTCAAGCACAGCAGAGGTTATCGGCATTGTAAAACTAGTACTGTTTTGTTAAGGGAAAAGTTTGTTATATAAATTACACTTAAGACTAGAGCAAAAATCAGAAATATGGCTCTCCTTTTTCTTATAAAAATGCCCCAAAAGGCTCTATATTACCATGGCCAGTCATATACAATTTCTCCCTTATAATAGTGATAAAGAGTGTTCTATGCAGAACGGTCTATTTGTAGCAGCGATTCATTGCGTACATGGAAAAACTGCTGACATGTAGAGAAGATATTTTCCCGTAAAAGGTTGAAGTCCTTAAGCAGCAAAAAACACCAACGTCCATCATCTTTAAACCCTATTGATTTCTGGTGAAGATTTAAAAGGCTGTTTACTTATTTCCCATCATTCCTGTCAGAGCTGTAACAGTTCTCTTCCCACTGAATAAACCTCTCATGATCCTCTTGGTGATTAAGGTCAGACAAAATGTCAAACTCCTAATGCTAAGTGCTTTCACATTAAAATTTCATATCAAATCACCAAGTAAAATCCAAACAAAAAGTCAGACATGTAAACAGTTCACACAAAAAAGGAGCTACAGTGACCATTACAGAATACAGAAATGTGTCTGTATATGTATGGGTGGAGGGTTGGGGTAGGCTGCAGTGACCATTACAGAATACACTGGAAATGTGACAAAAAGTTAGGCAACAGGTCAGAACACTCCCTCCTTTTTTAAAAAAATCTTAATTTTCATATTCTATTATAGAATTAGAATACCATGCTAGATTCAAGCCTCTCTCTCTCTCTCTCTCTCTCTCTCTCTCTCTCTCTCTCTCTCTCTCTCTCTCTCTCACACACACACACACACACACACATACACACAGGCACACGCACACATACAAACAGGATGAGGGGAAGACATCAGTTGTGTCTTCCAAATCATTAGCAGAGACAGCATGATCTTGTTGTAAAGACTGCATGGGCAGATGGACTGGCATTTACCCAGTATCTGAACTTGATATTGTTATATCTTACAGGCAAGAAAACACACACACACACACACACACAAACACAGAGAGAGAGAGAGAGAGCGAGAGAGAGAGACAGAGAGACAGAGACAGAGAGACAGAGAGACAGAGAGACAGAGACAGAGACAGAGAGAGTAAAAACATGTTATCAAAACCTGGTGGCTGTCTATCTTTCATTGTTTATTTTCACTTCTTTTATTCCCTTTCAATACAGAAGGTCCTAAACAGGCCCTAAACTGCTGAGGACTGACTTTTCCCACCCACAAATCAGTGAGAAGAGAGCTTCTCTTTCCAACCAGTTTTAGCATGCTTCAGAGTAAAGTGCCATTAGCTTGGAGTTTGCTGGTTCACATGACTGTATTAAAGCAGTACTTGTGGTGAAAATAGGGTGATCTGACTGGTCAGTCAGCGTTGTCTATATTTTCATTCCTGAAGCTAGGAGAGATGGGGTCTATTAAAATAGCCTCACAGAGAATAACATCAATAGAGGTAAGTGCCAAATCATAGTGCTGTAAATGACAAAGTAACTCTTTGTACAATTATAAAAAAATGTTTGTGCTTGTATTTACATATAATAGATAGCTACATATTTTAAGGACTACAATGTAGATAAATTTTATTCATATAACATATAGTTGATGGCATATTAAATATCCCTTTTTGAAAGGATAGATCTTTGATGGAAATGTTCACCTCAGATAAATTTCTAAAGACAAGCATGGTGGCATGGCCTGCAATTCTAGCACTTGGGAGGTAGAGGGAGGAAAATACTGGATTGGCAAATGTGAACTAAATGAGATCCTTTAAAAAAGAAAAACAAATAGAAACTTCCAGAAAACTTCTTGGTAATTCTAACAAGCCAAACACTCTTCCTGTTCAACCTTTGGGTATTTGAAATTTTACTTATGCAGTAACTCTTTTGGCTTAAAAAAACACTTTACACACCCCAGGGAAACAGGGTAAATTTTCTTTATTAAAAAAATAAAACCAAAAAGTTATGATACAAACAATAAATTAGGGAAAGCTTGTAACATGACAGAAATCTTACAGATCAATATGAAGGATGATGAAAACCAGAATGCAATCAGGCAGTATACAGAAAAGGAAAACCAAATGGAAAATAATGGCATAGAAAGATGTTCTTTGTATTACAGAAATGTAACAAAAACGTCTGAAGTCATATTTTTATCATAAGACTTGCAAGGATGACAATGACGTAATATTGGTCAGCTGTACAGAAAGAAAACCTCTCTCTCAGATACCACATCAGACCTTCGTAAAGTGCTGAATGAATAAAGTCCAGACAGACCAGAGCCTGTTATCAGACATGGGGGGGGGGACCTTACATGTTGGAATACGAACTTGATTTGGCCATTTTTAACCAATATTTTAACCATATGTATTCTGTGCCACAAACTTTTTTTTGCATGTAAAAGTTACCCCAGCACACAGCACAGGTTCATACATACAAAGCCGCTTACTGCATAAACACTTGTGGGACTAAAGAAACAAAGTAACTTGGTTACCCATTACGTAAATATTTCTGGCTAAAAAATTATATCTATAAAAAGGATATATGTATATATATATACAGTATTTGTGTGTGTAGGTATGTATATACACTACATATATACTACTTGACAATACTAATAAGGTAATTTACATGTACTACTGAGAAGATTCATGTTTATGACATACAATGTTAGTACAATCAATTCTTAGCTACTCTCTAATCAGAGAAATCAGGCCATCCTGATTTCTTCTGCTGTGACTTGCATTTGGATTCTGAAAATAACTTATGTTTCCCTTAGCAGTGAGTTTCCACTTGTTAGTAATTATTCATCTTAACAATATTAACCCTTGGATGGGACACAGAAAAATACTTTATACACTGTGAATTGTGACCTCTAATCTTGTTTTATTTTAAATTTAATTTTACTTATATATTTTAATTTATTCACTTTGTATTTTCCCTTGTCTCTTCCAGTCTAACCCACCTGCCCTCTTTTCCCCCTATGCCCTTTCCCTAGTCCTTCCTCCTCTTCCATCTGACCCTAGCTTATCAGGTCTCACTAAGTCTGGCTACATCATCTTCCTCTGTGGCCTGGCAAGACTGCACACCCCCAAGGGGAGGTGATCAAAGAGCCTGCCATTGAGCTCATGTCAGAGATTGCCCCTGTAACCCTTACTAGGGAAACTGAGACTACGGACTTCCATTGAATAGGGGGTCTAAGTCCTCTCCATGCATGGTCCTCAGCTGGAGTATCAGTTTCTGTAAGCCTCCCTTGGCCCAGGTATTTTGACTCTGTTGTTCTCCTTGTCAAGTTCCTGTTCCCTCCAGGTCTTTCTATCTCCCTCTTCTTCCTTAAGGATTCTGGTACTCTGTCAAAAATTTGGCGGAATCTTGTATCTCCTTTGATACCCTGGTGGGTAGAGTCTTTCGGGGGTGACCTCTAATCTTGAAGAAAAGGTGATTTTGATTGCATCCCTCCCCAGGCAGCTTGCATGGCACCTTGCATAGCACCATGAAAGCTAATCTGCAGGGAGAAGGCTTGCAGGTCAAATGTAGCTCGAATCCTCAGAGTGTTCTGTCCAAAGTGTGTGGTATCTTCAGAAATATGACCTTATTCTCATTCTCTGGGAGGCAAGCATGGGAAACAGCAACAGCCTATATTGCTTTGGGAATCACTTGTACTTTATTGACTAACAACTAAAAAGAAGGCTTCTCATGCCTGTTACTAAGGTTTTTGTTTTCTTTTTATTAGGTAGTCTATCAAGGGAAAATGTCATTCCAAGTGGCATAACTTTATTGAACAAATATGCATACACATATACTTACATGTATTATATATAACAGTAGGGAATTATAAAACAGTATGATTTCTTGTGGTCTTTTCAATGAACTGTAGTGCTTTTTATCCCTCTTTTTTTTTCCTTCTGTATTGCTATACCTCCCCCCTCCAAATTTTAATCCAAACCCCCCATTTTCCTATTCATATCACTATATTCTGCTATTTCCCTCTCTAGTAATCAATACTTCTACTCACTTGTGATGTCCATGAACCACAACTAAAATCAGCATGGCAAAATTTCCCTAAAGATGAAAAAGTAGCACATTATCTTGGGGGCAGTCAATGGGTGTTTAATTGGACTTAAGGTCCACTCATGAGGAGGAAAATCACATCTTGTATGAGAAATCTAGTCAACGACTCAGGCTAGTGAGGTCATGCACATTAGAGAAGAATCTAATACTGCCACTCTGCTAGACCAGATAAGTGTTCACCCCTCATTAAATAAGCTTCTCTTTGCACCAGATAGAGACCATTACAGAAAACTATTCATGATGGAGAGATCACCGGGAAGAGGAAGTGATGAGCCCCAACAGATACATCAATCTCACCACCCCACTCCTAAACCTTAGGGAACACTGTAGAAAATGAGGCAGAGAGTGTTAGGAGCCAGTGGATCATAAAGTCTTCTGTGAGACTCTGTCTTCAAGAAATGACAGGAAAGGCTTCACCTATGACACCCACAATATGGCTGCCTAAATAAGACAAGAACAAAGACAATACAAATAGATACATTAATATAGAAGGAAGTAATCTCATGGAACAAAGAACTGCAGGCAACTAGGAACATATAGAGAGGGGATGAACTTCCCAAAGATGAGCTCTGTGATACCAACCAAGTGATCAGCCCCGAAATCATATACATACATTAACACTAAATGGACTCAGCAAACTGTACACACACACACACACACACACACACACAGAGTGGTGACAGTAATAGATAAAAGAAAAGAGGATATGAATTTGAGAGGGAAAGGGAAAGTTGTGGGAAGGGATGGAAAAGGGAAATGATGTATTTATGTTTTAATTTTAGAAAAAGAAAAAAACAGGTAACTACCAGCGCTTGGTAGGCAGAGATAGGTACATTTCTATGAATTATAGGCCAGACTGGTCCACACACCAAGTTTAGGCGACCCAGTGTTCCATGGTGGGACCCTACCTTAAGAACAAAACCCTAAAACAAAACCAGCTGGTCTTTATGACGGTTACAACACTATACTTAACCACATTACAGAGAGAAACAAAAGTATTTCCAACGGAAAAGAAACTACACTTTCTGATAGAAGTTTTAACTGTTGAGAAGGGAGGGCAGCTGAAGACAGTGATAGAGATGGCACACAGCCATCAAGTTGCTTTTTGCTAAGACTGCTAAAGTTTAGGCTACAAGATCTGAGTCAAGCTTTAGGTCCCAGCAAATAAGAGCACTCTCAGAAATCCTACAGAGAATTAAGTATTTTTGTTTTCCCTAACAAGCAACATTTCCTTGGCTGTGTTCATTTATATTCTGGCTGGCTATGTTTTAAATAAACAATGCCTTGCTTGGCCTTCAAAGGTATCATTCATCAAGTCTGACTACCTAAGTGGCAAGGGCTTCCTTTTGTCACTGAATAATCTTGGTAATAACAATATTCTATGCTAGAACTTTGAAGCTCCTTTTTGAAGGTTACTCATCAATAGTGTGAAGGCAAGTTCATGTGTGGTCATCTTTCTCTGAACCTGAGCAACAAAATATCTTTTTCAATACTGCTTCATATTATGGCTGCAATGTTCATTTTTTTCTGAGGCTTTTCAGAATTTAAGTGACAAACTTAGTCTCATCCTCAACTCAATTAAAATAAAGCATACTCTCTACATCATCCTATCTGTGGCATCCCCAGGCTTGTTTTCAGTTATAAGCAAGAGTTTCTGAAGCATAGGGATCAACCCAAAATTAGTAAGTGCTTGACAAAGCATTCAGGAAAACAAAAAAGTCCTGAGCACAAATGTCTTTAATTACATCTACCCGTGAAATATCACAAATCCCATAAACAGAGGAGAGGAAAAACAAAAGGCTAAAACAATCTTTTAAATCATCAAATTTGAGGTTATTATAAAAAAACTGGTACCATAAAGATATATACAATTCTACAGTCTCCTAGAAATATTAAACAAACTTTAGTACTTTAAAAGATCAATGGCTAGGGTTTCACCAGACTGCCCGCATGGGTGGTTGAGGCTCTATGGTCAATCTGAACTACCAAAGGCACAGGAGGTATTGGAAGCAAAACCCAAATAAAGAAAAAAAAAATCACAAAGTAGTAAAACAACAACAAGAAGATAAAAAGCTCAACAAAATGCTAACCTCACACATAAACAGACGGAAGATTAAAAGAATGGCCTGGGCTCCCTGTCAGAATCTCAGAGACTCCTAAGGAAACCTCCACCTCAAACTGCTAGGTCAGAATTATTTCTGCATGATAATTCACCATTTAAAAAACATGACATTATTAAAATAGCATGCTCCATAAATCGCAACCCATTAGTTAGGCAAACACTAGAGTATTTTTCTCTTTTGATTATTAAGTTTCTGTGTTTTCACTATGGAAACTAATGCCTAAGTATGTAATTTAATAAATTCTTACCTTTATCTACTTTTTCTCAAGGCGCAACAGGTACTTATGTTCTTAACAACTAATTTTTAAAATCAATTTGATTATTTAAAAACACTTGTAAATTAAAAACATCACATACCAAAATTAGCCAGACCCAAAGTGTGTGTGTGTATAGCTGAATAAACTTCTATATAACCAGGACAACCATTCTGCAGCTGTGAAGCTTCACAATGAGTTTTATATTTTCACTACCAAATATTTTTTATGCATTTATGCACCAAAAATAGAAAACTACGTAATAGAGTTAGAAGTGGAAAAAAAATAGTTTTATATTCTCCTCCATAACTCAGGTCCATCACTTGCGTTCCATCCTTTCTCATTCCCTAATATGTAGCCTTTCTTGTTCACTTTTCTACATTTTATTCTGTGCCATATGTAATTTGCTTATGCAAACATATACAGATAGTTTTGTCTTGATTTTGCATGAGGGAGGATATGTGTTTTTTTTTTTTTCTTTGAGATTTGAGACCTTGCGTAATAGTATACATTCTAAGTCCATCCACATTCCGGCAAATTTTGTTGTTACATTTTTCTTTAGAGCTAAACAGTATTCCATCTTATATAAAGCCTTTTTAAAATTTAGGACACATCTACATGGAAGTTATTTAAGTAAATGAACTCTCAGACTTTCAGACTGTTTTTGTCCCAAGAAACAGCTTAAGTGATCACACTTTTTTTTCTGTATTTTTTAATTTTTTAATTTTTATATCCATTAGTTTATTCACTTTGTATCCCAGCTGTAGTCCCCTCACTCCTCCCCTCCCAAGCCCACACTCCCTCCCTCATCTCCTCCTATGCCCCTCTCCAAATCCACAGATAGTGGTGGTCCTCCTCCCCTTCCATCTGACCCTAGTTTATCCAGTCTCATCAGAACTGGCTGCATTGTCCTCTTCTGTGACCTGGCAAGGCTGCTCCCCCTTCCGGGGTAGACGGTCAAAGAGCTAGCCACTAAGTTCATATCAGAGACAGTCCCAATTCCCCTTACTAGGGAACCCACTTGGACACTGAGCTGCCATGGTCTATGTCTGTGCAGGGGTTCGAGGTTACATCCATGAAAGGTTCTTGGTTGGAGTATCAGTCTCAGAAAAGACCCCTGTACCCAGATTTCCTAGTTCTGTTGCTTTCCTTGTGGAGCTCCTGTCCTCTCCAGGTCTTAATATCTCCCTCTTCTTTCATAAAATTCCCTTCGCCCTGACCGAAGTTTGGTTATGAGTATCAGTATCTGCTTTGATACAATGCTGGGTAGACTCTTTCAGAGGCCTTCCATGGTAGGCTCCTGTCCTGTTTCCTGTTTTCTCCTTCTTCCAATGTCCATCGTGTTTGCCTTTCTGAGTGAACATCTGACCCAGGGTCCTGTGTCTAGCTCACATTCTTTAGCTGTACAGATTTTTGTAGGTTTATCCTATATTATATGTCTAGTATACACTTATAAGTGAGTATAAACTGTGTGTCTTTCTGCTTCTGGGATACCTCACTCAAGATGATCTTTTCTAGTTCTCACCATTTGCCTGTAAATTTCATTATTTCCTTATTTTTAATTACTGAGTAGTACTCAATTGTGTAAAGGTACCATAATTTCTGTATCCATTCCTCAGTTAAGGGACATCTGGGTGCTTTCCAGATTCTGGCTATTACAAATAAAGCTGCTACAAACATGGTTGAGCAAATGTCCTTGTTGTATACTTGAACATCTTTTGGATATAGGCCTAGGAGTGGTATAGCTGCATCTTGAGGAAGCACTATTCCTAATTGTCTGAGAAAGCACTAGATTGATTTCCAACGTGGTTGTACAAAGTTACATTCCCACCAGCAGTGGAGGAGGATTCCCCTTTCTCCATACCCTCTCCAGCATGTACTGTCACTTGAGTTTTTGATCTTAGCCAGTCTGTTGGGTGTAAGGACCTTCAGCAAAGTGGCTGGATACAAAATTAACTAAAAAAAAAAAAAAAAAAAAAAAATCAGAAGCCCTCCTGTATACCAAAGACAAAACGGATGGGAAAGAAACTAGGGAAACAACACCCTTCACAATAGCCACTAATAACATAAAGTACCTTGGTGTGACTCTAACCAAGCAAGTGAAAGACCTGTTCGAAAAAAACTTCAAATCTCTGAAGAAAGAAATTGAAGAAGATATCAGAAGATGGAACGATCTTCCGTGCTCATGGATCGATAGGATTAACATAGTGAACATGGCAATCCTACCAAAAGCAATCTACAGATTCAATGCAATTCCCATCAAAATACCAACACAATTCTTTTAAGACCTTGAAAGAAAAATTCTCAACTTCATATGGAAAACCCTAAAATCCAGAATTTCCCAAACGATCCTGTACAACAACCGATCGTCTGGAGGTATCTCCATGCCTGATATCAAGCTGTACTACAGAGCAATAGTAATAAAAATGGCATGGTATTAGCATAGAAACAGAATGGTGGATCAATGGAATTGAATTGAAGACTCAGAAATAAACCCACACACCTATGGATACAAGATTTTTGACAAAGAAGGCAAAACCATAGAATGGAAAAAAGACAGCATCTTCAAGAAATGGTGCTGGTCTAACTGGATGTCTACATGTAAAAAAACAAAACAAAAAAACGCACACAGATCCACATTTATCACCCTGCACAAAACTAAAGTCTAAGTAGATCAAAAACCTCAATATAAAATCAGACACACTAAATTGGTTAGAAGAAAAAGTGGGGCAGAGCCTAGAACTCATTGGTTCAGGTGCCAACTTGCTGAACAGAACACCAACAGCGCAGGCTCTAACAGCAACAATCAATAAACGGGACCTCATGACCCTGTAAAGCAAAGGACACTGTCATCAGAACAAAATGACTGCCGACAGATTGGGAAAGGAGCTTCACCAACCCTTTATCTGACAGAGGGCTAATATCCAGAATATATAAAAACTAACGTTAAAAAGCAACAAATAAAGTAATCCAATTAATAAACAGGGTACGGAGCTAAACAGAGAACTCTGTAGAGGATTGTAGAATGGCAGAGAAACACTTAAAGAAATGCTCAACATCCTTAGTTATCAGGGAGATGCAAATCAAAATGACCCTGAGATCACATTTATTTTAAACACAGAAATTTCAAAATGATTAATTTTTATTAAATAATAAATGATTCTATCATTACTTATTACTTATAAAATGCTTATGATTTCTTCATTTCTTCAGAGAAATGAATGAATAGTGTTAAAATGAACAGTCTTATAGCACATAACATTACAAAGACAGAAAGAAACGTTTATATACACATTAGAGTAATGAGACTCACTGCAAAGGGAAAGACATATTTATATAACTCTGGTTTCTTAGTGAGAAAGACCCAGGAACTGTTAATTAAAGCATATTTGTTCTTCCTTACACCACTTTCATCAGGGTATGCTTTCATCACTGCCATGGGGAAAAGCAACTAAGCCCGGGAAAAGCCCGATTCAATGAGTGTCTTCCTTTTGTATCCATCATTAGCCAAGGTTAACAAGTACTGTGCATGAAAAGGGGGAAAATGTCAAGAGACTTTATTGCAGTTAGGCCCAAAAGTGGAACTGTTATTAATCAGGCTCAACAGGAGGGGATAAAATCTTATGTTTTCTTTCATTTGCTCCCACCTGGATAACCAGAAAATCCAAGGAGGCACAGTGGGAATTCCATCATACCAGGGGGATTTCTTTCCTTCCTGTTTCCTGGTTTGTTTGTTTTTTTTTTCTGTTTCTATCTTGTTTGTCTTGGATATAGGCAGAGATACAGGAATTTATAGCAGAATGGAAAATTTAAATGGCAAAGCTAAGTCCCTGACTTTTTTATCCAGAGAATTCTAAGGTCAGAATCACAAAACATGGAGAAATCAAATCAAGCCTCTTTTGAATTGGAAGCTTCACCTCTGATGGCTTGCTCTTATAGTTCAGAAAAAATGTGCAGGGGCAAAATACTACCTGTGAACTCTACAGGCTCTAATGACAGGCCTGGCACGGCACGCCCACTCCCATGTCATGAGAGTAACGAAACTTGTTCTGATCCACAAGACAGAATCCACACCTGGAATTGTTATTAAGGCAAGAACCTGTGCTTAGACAGCTCATGGGCCTTACAGAAGAATCTACTATTATTACCCTGCTAAATGGATACAGTATTAAATGGACACTTAATGACTTACCATGATACATACTAGTGCTTCTCTCAACCCTCAACAGACAATACTTTGAACATTTAAACTCAAGTAAGTTGAAAAATCTCTAAGAAATTAATATATTTCTAACATATATACCCTACCAAAATTAATTCCAGTAGGTACAAATAAACTTTAAAAACTCAGATCAAGAAAATGAGATTGAAGCAGTCATTAAAACTCTCCCTTCTGAATAAGTAAAGCCCATGGCTATATAGATTTACTCCTAAGTGCTACCAAACAGTCAAATAAGCTCTTATTGCCCTAAAATATAGATAGGGAAAGAACACTTTTTTCTTGTTTAATTACTGTGATAAAACACTCTGGCCAAAAGCAATTTAAGGAGGAGAAAGGGTTATTGCAGTGCACAGGTTACAGCCTTTCTTGAAGGAAAGGCCGCCCTAGTCAGGGCAGGAAGGCAACTAGAAACTTAAAAGCAAAAATCATGGAAGAACTTGCTTCTTGTTTTATTCACAGGTTCATGCTCATAGTTTTCATATAAAGTCCAAGACCATCTGCCCAGGGAATGGTACTGCCCACAGTGGATGAGGACTTCTCACAAAAATTTACGTAATTAAGATAATCCCCTCCAAAGACACACAACCACAGGTCAATCTGACCTACGAAATTCCACAACTGAGACTCTACAACTATAAGACTGTGTCAAGTTGACAGTTAAAACTAACAAAGAGAATTAACAAACTCATTCTTTGAAGCTTGGTACTAAAACAGCAAGGCAAAAGAAAACAAGAAAAAATAAACAAATACAAGAAATCAGATTAGCCAGCCACAGAACAGCATTCAGATGAACATACAAAAGTCCCTAAAAACAAACAAACAAACAAAAAACCATACACACAAAACAAAAACCTAATTCAATATCACATTAAATAGAACATACATCACACTTGGTTTCAACCCAGAAATGCAAAGTTGGTTTGTCACACACATCAATATAATATGTCGATAGAATTAAAGACAGAAATGACATTATCGCCTCAATAGATTTTAAAAAAACATTTGAGAACAGAACTTTATGACAAAGTCTTGAAAAAAATTAGAAATATAAAGAATTTACATCAAATCACTGCCAGGCATGGTGGAGCATGCCTTTAATCTCAGCAGACAGAGGCAGGAGGATCTCTTTGAGATCAAGGCCAACCTGGTGTACAAAGAAAGTCCAGGACAGCTGGGGCTACCCACAGAATCCCTGTCTCAAAAACCAAAAATAAATAAAGAATTTACATAAAAATAATATAGGCTATTATACAACAAACCTACAGCCAAGATTATATTAAATGGGGAAACACTGACACAATTTCTATCAAGGCTGGAATGACTCAAGAGTGCACACTCTGCACTGTTGCTCAATATGCTGTATAAGGTCCTAGCTAGAGAAGTAAAGAAGAAAAGGGCTTGAATTTGGAAAGGAATAAGTTAACTATTACTATTTATAGACAACATGATCCTATAGTTTAGACTCTATGTGAGAACTTTTGGTACTAATAAACACTTTCAGTGAAGTTACAGGATACAAAATCAACACACAAAAAACAGTATACAAAAGCTGTCGTATTTAAAAAAAGAAATGACTAAACCCAGCTAAGGAAGAAGTAAAAGACCTTTTAAAGCAAAATGTAAGACACTGAAAAAAAGAAATTAAACACCCTGGAAAACAGATTCTCCTGGGCCAGTAGAATCAATACTGTAAAGACTAAATTATCAAAAGCAATCTATTGATTCAATGAATCAAATAAAAATCTCCATTAAAAATTCTATGTCATTCTTCACACAACTAGAATGTAAACAAACAAACATACAATTCTAACATTGGTTGAAAACACAAAAAGACGAGATAGCCAAAGCAATTTTAAGCAGAAAAAGCACTGCCAGAAACATCTCATTATCTGACCTCAAACTACACTGCCGAACAATAGGGACAAAGAAAACACAATCTGGAAATAAACAACAGACACATAGATCAATGAAACAACTCAAAAATAAAGCCAGACAGCAAGAGACACCTAATTTTTAATAAAAGTGTCAAATTATGATCAAGAAAAATATAAGCTTTTCAATAAAGGGTATTTGTAAAACTGGACGTCCATCCACTCCACAGAAGAATGAAATTAGGTTCTTATCTCTCACTTTGTTCAAACTACTCAAACTGGATCAAAACCTTAATGTAAAACCAGAATCACTGAAACTATTAACGGAAAAGCCTCGAGGATATATAGATAAGAAATTTCTCAATACAACTCCAATAGCACAGGAAACAGCCCCATCAATTGCCAAACATGATTACATGACGTTAAAAAGCTTCTGACAGCAAATGAAATTTTCAGCAGTGTCAGATAGCCTACAGAATGGGTGACAATCTTTGCTAGCTATACTTTAGACAAGGTGTGCATGTGTTTATGAGTCTCTTTCTGGTAATACATGTTTATTTTAATACAAATGACCTATAGTTTTAAAGCTTTTAACATTCCTAGCTATCAAGAAAATGAAAATTATAACGACTTTGAGATTCCCTGAGTCAGAGTCAGAATAACTACGAATGACAACAACTGAATTGGACGACAGTAGCCTTATTTACTGCTGGTGGTACAGACTGTATGAGAATTGCTTTGGAGGCTTCTGAGAAAAACTAACACTGCAATTACCATACTATTCAGCTATACTAATCCTGGATAGATGCCCACATGATACAACATCCTTCTACAAAGTTACCAGCACATCCATGCTGACTACCAGGTTTTTCATGACAACTAGGAAAGGAGGCCAGTATAGCTTGCCACCAGAAGATTTAAAAAAAATGAAAATGCATATATGTATGATAAAAAGTAATGAAAATGCTACAAACATACAATGGGATTTTATTCAGCCATAAGTAAAACTGAGATTATATATTTGCAAGAAAATGGATGCATCTGGAAAACACTCCTTTAACTGAAGTAACTAGGGCTCAGAAAGACAAACACTGTATGTTTTCTCTCATGCATGGATCCTAGATTCTGCTAGCAAGATATGGTGGGAAACACAGTAAACCTTGAAAAAACAGAAAACTTGAGAGTAGCAAGAAATGAGAGACTGATTGCACACAAAGACCTCTTTCAAGATTAATAGCCACTTTTCAACAGAAACCATAATTGTCAGAAGAGAACAGGATCATACATTGAAAGTGCAGAAAGAAAACGCTGGACTACAGAGAACAAACTCTCCTTCAAAACTGAGGATGGAAAATCTGACCTCTTGCGATGGTACTAACAACCATAGAAGAGCAATGAAAGCAAGCTCTGGCCAGTCACTAGCACATGACCTAAAGCAGTGCTAACGGAAATCCTTTGAAGATGCAATGAAGGAACACAGCACTGTACCTGAAACATACAAACACAAAGAACCAGAGCAGTGTGCTTTGTTTTGCAACACCCGAAATGATTGAAATCTGTTTTACTAAGAACATGCCAACACAATCCAAAATAACAACAGCAACAACAATAAAGGGTACAAAATAGGATAAGAATAAATAGATGCCACAGAAGTAAACTGGGTTTCAATTCAAATTAGATTGGTATAAATTCTGGACGCTAACTGTTAATCTCAATGGTAGCCATTAAGAAAATAGCTTTGAAAATTACAGAAAAGGAATTAAACAGAGAATAAAAATTGACACCAGAAAAAACAATCAAAGAAGAAAGTAGTACAAGAACAGCTGAGCAATGAAAGATGCAAATACACAGAACATGACAAAATGGCAAAACTAAGCCTTACTCATTACTAATAACTTGAAATACCAACAGAGTAAACTCACTACCACGAGACAATTTGGAATAGAGTAATAAACCCAACTAGTTTTCTTTGTATGGCTGAGTTACATAGAAGGCTTTTAGAAAAGGCCTACTAGTAATAAACTCCTTTTACTCTTAGCTTTTTTTAAATCTTGAAAGATCTTCGAAATTTGTATAATGACTAAAGGCACAGATTATAATAATATAAAGAAATTTTAATGTACAAATTTACATGTTAATGAACATTATCTACATTTGGAATACAATAAAACTGAAATATAAGGTTGAGAAGATATATACCTTGCACTTTATTTAGCAAAAATAATTTGTAAGTAGACTGATAAAATTTCAAAATATATCGCAACACCATAAATTAGTCAAAAGTTCCCAAAATTTTTGCGAGAGCAGTCTGAAAAAGATAGGTCTAGAAAAAAACCTTAATCTAGAGGGATAAGACAGCAAACAAATGAAGCAAGCAAATAAATATATTGAAACATTAATAAGAGTAATACAAATGTAAAAATAATTATTAAAAGATGAGAGACTGAATTAATGGTTAAAAATAAATAAATAATGACCTAATAGTGCTATCAGAAACCCACATTAAATGTAGAGATAGAGTTTAAAATAAAATGATGGGAAGTAAATGTTCCAAAACAACATGAAGATATTATATAACTTCAGGAGAAAATGTATGGGACTTGTGACAAGGGAACGAGTTTAGACATGATAGAAAAAGTATAACGCATAAATAAAAAAACTAGTAAATTGAACTTCATGCAAATGAACAACCTTTAGTGTTTGATGGCTACCGTTAAGCCACAAAGACAAGCAATATATGAAGGGAAAGTATTTGTAAGCTGTCCATGTGAAAAATGATCTACATATAAAATTGTAATAGCAGCAAAAATGACCTAACCTAGAAACAGGTAGAAGATCTGAACTAATACTTTCCCAGTACATACATAAGAAGAACTAAATATATAAAAAGATAATATCATAACCACATCTAGATAATACAAAATAAAATTATGGGTGTTATAAATAACTTGATTGAATGGAAACAAAAGAAAACAAAACAAAAACTTCACTCTGAAACTAACTCCAACAAACAAGAAGTATCTGGGATTCAGAAAAATAAGATGCTGTTAAAATATAGATCACATTACAAAAGTGACCCAGCAATATTAGCGGAAACATATTTAATGTAATGGTATTAAAATTTTTAAAACGTCAATACTTAGATTTGCTAAGATTACAAAGGATATTGAAGGGTAAGTAATAAAAGGATGTCTAAGCTATTTCGAAGTTTTTGTTAAGGAGAATGGTAATCCACACAGTTTTTGAATGTATCTTCTGCCTACCAAATTCTTTTCTAGGAATATAGGGCAGATACGACATGCAAAACAGGCACACACAAACATGTTTACCACAGGGCTGAATGCAGCGTTTTCAAAAGCCTTAACATTGTTATGTTGCAGACAGGCTAAACAAAGTACTGCGCATATATACAATTCAGTTGCTAAAGATGAAACTGCCAGAGCAGTGGCCCTTGTCTGGAGCAAGGCAGGAGGATGAGGCAGGAGGATCATGAATTCAATGCTAGCCTGGTCAACACAGAATGACCCTATATCAATGGGAAAAAGTGGAACAATGTGCAGTAAATAACGATAAAAATCAAGTTCTAATATAATATTCTCTGACAGACACACTAAGGTCCATATAGGATAAAGCATTTATACTAACTAAAAAACTGATACTAATGTTGCTAAATTAAATTTGAAGAGGGAAAGACAGGTCAAATCATTGATAGTCACACTTATATTACATTCTAGAAAAAGGCCCAAGGACAGCAGTGAGGACTACCAGTGGTTGCTATGGGGAGAGAAGACACAAAGGCAGAGCATGACCTTGATGGCTATACTCAAAATAAGCAACACCAAAGAGAAAAAGTTAACTTTATTATATGCTAATTTAGAAAATTAAAATGTTTTAGGCCACATATTCTCATCAAGGTTATTTGCTTTTCTTCCAAAAGGACTAAGTTTGGAAGCTACTTAATTATTACTAAAGCCTTTGTTTTCACTGATTTCAGATTCAAAGACAATTAGACTTGGTCTGCTACGTAAAAGCGATGAGGGAGATAATTGTTCGACACACCCAGATGTTCTTATTAAGGGGGTAGGCGCAATGATCAGGTTGTAAAGCGAATAAACAAATAAAAACAAAAAAAAGCCAGCAAAAAGGAAAAAAAATAAAGAATCTACTTGAAAATGAGAAGAGGTCCTTTCATCATGGAAAGGAATAAAGACCACACACCTTCCTAGATTGCAAGGTAACAGGCACATGGCCTATGCAATACCATATCTTAAGATACCTTGACGAGCCATTAGTTTTAGCTTCTCTTGAATGGCAACTGTTTATTCTTCTCATATATATAATTATTAAAAAACATTAAGCTGGATATTGACAGGTGTTTCTTTTTCTTTCACAAATACTTTGCCATCCCTTTGGTCTGAAATCATGTTGAACCTTTATCTTCATGTAATGTAGAAATGTTTTCTCTTGCACAGGAGAGGAGAGCATTGTGAGCATTACAAAACTGTTCAAATTGCTATGTTATACATTATAATTAGCTTGGCAGAGCTAATACAAATCACATTTACAGACTAACAATAATAAAATTGAAGTACCAGTTAAATATCCAAAATAATTAAAGGAATCATTTTTAGCCTGGCATAATTAGCTAATCCACTTTACAAGCATTTATTAAAATGAATTCACATGTTATTATTCCATAGGTAGTTACACAATAGTGTTTATACAGGAAAAAATAATGAACCAAACTCTTTGTATCCAGCACTCCACAATTAAAATGAAGACTCCCCAAGTAATATCAATCTAGGATAGACTAATTAAGTTTGGTTTGATAACCATTCATTTCTTCTATTGCCTCTGAGCAAATTGTTTATTAGAGAAAGTTATTTTACACAAATCAAATCAAACTGGGTAAACCATTATATTTGAGAGAAACTTTAGCCATCAGTCAATTAATCCATCATTTTCTCCAGACACTATTGTTTAACGAGCAGATCATATTATCAACAATTTAGATATCATATGATTCAATTAGAACAGTAAATTTATTGACAGTTTCTCTAATACTTTTATTATGAGTAAATTTGGAATTCTTTTACCTTTGTGAGTAAAACAAAACCAATTCAAGTATTACAGTAAGATATCAAATAAATATGAAATCTTCTATGATGGTGAGAAAATATATTATCATAAAGGGAAAAATAAGTTAATGAATTAAAAAGTTGATAATAAACTTCAATATAAAAATTAATGCTAACATATTTTAACGTGCTTAAACTTTATATTAGGATACCATAAAGATATGTGAAGACATTTTAAAAATAAACATAGAAAAAATTATTTTGCTTATAAATAATTTTCACATATTTGTCACTTTAATCTTAAAGTTTAAACCACAAGTCAACTGGAGTCATGTGTCCAATTAAAGCCTAAAAATTCACATACTAGTTTTTCTTTCTACTAATACACATTTCACCATATACATTAAAATGAAAATGTCATTCACATTAATACTTACAGATAGCATGAGAAAGAAAATACCACCTTCCATGTCTGTTCAGAAAGCACACATAAGGTCAGAGAAGTGCAACACACCTGATTTCTAGCTCTAAGATGGAACTGCATAGATGCACAATTTGATTACTCAAAACAAATTTCAAACATGGACTTTGCATTGTTTAAATATATCGTTCCTATATTCAACTGAATTGTTTTTATAAGTTTGGGTCTTAAGAGTCCAAAAATGTTCATTAATAATTTATTTTAAAAACTGTTTCTCACAATCTTATATTTGTTAGTTTCCCTCATCAGTAAGTTTAAATTCCTCATAGCTGTGGACCAAGCTTTACAACTTCTCTGTCTCATAAGAATATAACAGAATTTTAGTATGTTTACCCTATATTATAGGTCTATATTATAGGTCTCACTCATAAGTGAGTATATACCATGTGTGTCTTTCTGCTTCTGGGATACCTCACTCAGGATGATCTTTTCCAGTTCCCACCATTTGCCTGCAAATTTCAAGATTTCCTTCTTTTTAATTCCTGAGTAGTATGCCATTGTATAAATGTACCACAATTTCTGTATCCATTCCTCAACTGAGGGACATGTGGGTTGTTTCCAAATTCTGGCTATTACAAATAAGGCATGACTGAGCAAATGTCCTTGGTTGTGTACTTGAACATATTTTGGATAGATGCCTAGGAGTGGTATAGCTGGATCTTGAGGAAGCACTATTCTTGAGAAAGTGCCAGATTGATTATCAAAGTGGTTGTACAAGGTTACATTACCACCACAACCTTTCTCCACAACCTCTCCAGCCTGTGTTGTCACTTGAGTTTTTAGTCTTAGCCATTCTGAGGGGTGTAAGGTGAAATCTCAGGGGGTTTGATTTGCATTTCCCTGATGACTAAGGACGTTGAACATTTAAGTGTTTCTCTGCCATTTGATATTCCTCTATTTAGAATTCTGTTTAGCGCTATACCCCAAGTTTACTTGGATTACTTGATTTGTTGCTGTTGAACTTGAGTTCTTTATGGTATAATTCTCACTTATAAGTGGATATTAGACATATGATATAGGATAATCATACTAAAATCTGTACATTGAAAGAAGAAGGAAGGTCCTGGGTAAGATGATCAATCCTCACTCAGAAAGGCAAACGGGATGGACATCAGAAGAGGGAAAAAAAAGGAACAGGACAGGAGCCTACCACAGAGGGCCT
This sequence comes from Pachyuromys duprasi, assembly GCA_028658305.1. Classification (NCBI taxonomy): domain Eukaryota; kingdom Metazoa; phylum Chordata; class Mammalia; order Rodentia; family Muridae; genus Pachyuromys; species Pachyuromys duprasi. The sequence continues at coordinate 22,785,369 of CM053757.1, forward strand.
CTCAAAGATTCTACCCAGCAGGGTATCAAAGCAGATGCTGAGACTCATAGTCAAACTTTGGGTAGAGTGCAGGAAATCTTATGAAAGAAGGGGGAGATAGAAAGACCTGGAGAGGACAGGAGCTCCGCAAGGAGACCAACAGAACCAAAAAATCTAGGCCCAGGGGTCTTTTCTGAGACTGATACTCCAACCAACAACCATTCCTGGAGATAATCAAGAAACCCTGCACAGATGTAGCCCATGGTAGCTCAGTCTCCCTAGTTCTCACATGATCACCTCAGGGAGAGGTCATCAAAGAGCTGGCCACTGAGTTCATGTCATGAGTTCCCTAGTAATGGGAACAGGGGCTGTTTCTGACATGAACTCAGTTGCTGGCTCTTTGATCACCTCTCCCTGAGTTGGGGGTGGGAGGGATGCAGCCTTACCAGGCCACAGAGGAAGACAATGCAGCCAGTCCTGATGAGAACCGATAGGCTAGGGTCAGATGGAAGTGGGGAAGGATCTCCCCTATCAGTGGACAGGGGAAGGGGCATGGGAGAAGAAGAGGGTGCAGGATTCGGAGGGGATGAGGGAGGGAGCTATGGCTGGGATACAAAGTGAATAAACTGTAATTAGTAAAAAAATTAAAAACGAATAAGAAAAAAGAAATATTTACCATTCACACTGAGACTTATAATTTGACACAGCCAAACTCTCTCTTATTACATGCATATAAATGACCCCAAAGCATCAGATGTTGTATCACATAGCTAGCTACATTGCAGGACCGGGGAATGATAAGCTGAGAAGGGACAAGGGAGCGCCTGCATGGTCTCTGGGTTCTGGCGCGCTGTGCAGAGCACAGCTATCATCACCACACTGGTGCTCAATGCTGCTCTCAACATGAAATGAAGTGGTCTTCAAGGGTGCGGACACTCACAACCTTCTAATTAAGAGGCAGAACTAGGCTCTAATACATCTGAGAATGGCATAGACTTACTGACTGCTGTGTGACAGAACATGGTGAGAATGCTTAGCTTAAGAATAAGTATAGTGAGGAAGCACGCCTGTGATCCCAACACTCAGGGAGGCAGAAGCAGGTAGATCTCTGTGAGTTCAAGGTCAGCCAGGTCTCTACAAAGTGAGTCCAGGACAACCAAGGCTACACAGTGAAACCCTGTTTCGAAAAAAAAAAATCAAAACAAAAAAAAGCATAGTGGTTTTCTTCTTGTTTTCACAGGAGGAAAACTAGCTGACATGTTAAGAGGAAATTTTGGGAGGCCTGGAAAGAAGGTCCTCCATCAACAATTACTTCTGTCACACTGGTCTGTAGGCTAGTCTGTGGGGCATTTTCTTAATGATTGATAAGGGAGGGCCAAGCTCACTATGGACAGTGTACTTGAACGGAATAAAAAAGCAGGCTGAGCAAGCCAGAAAGCAGCATTCCTCCAAGGCTTCTGGTTCAGGTCCAGTCTCAACGTTCCTGCTTTGACTTGTCAGTGATGGAGTGTAATCTCATAGTTGTAAGAAGGAAGTAAACCATCCTTCCCCCACCCGCAAGTTTCCTTTGGTCATGGTGTTTACCACAGATAGAAACCCTGGTTAAGACCTAACTATAACCACTATAAGTTTA
>CM053757.1:22795223-22820008 GCA_028658305.1 Pachyuromys duprasi
TACATTTACACAATACTACTACTCAGCAATTAAAAACAAGAAAAACATGAAATTTGCAGGCAAATGGTGGGAACTAGAAAAGATTATCTTGAGTGAGGTAATCCAGAAGCAGAAAGACACATATGATATATACTTACTTATAAGTGGATATTAGCCATATAATAGAGGATAAACATACTAAAACCTATAGTCCTAAAGAAGCTAAACAACAAAGAGGACCCTAGTGAAGATGCTTACTCCTCATTCAGAAGGGAAAACAGGATAGACATCGGAAGTAGGAGAAGACAAGGAAACAGTACAGGAGCCTTCTACAGAGAACCTCTGAAAGACTCTACCCACCAGGTTATTGAAGGAGATACTGACACTAAGGGCCACATTTTGGGCAGAGTGCTGGAAACATTATTTAAGAAGAAAGAGATAGAAGGAGGGGACAGGAACTCCACAGGGAGACCAACAGAGCCAAACAAACAAACACACACACACACACAAACAAACCTGGGCACAGGAGCCATGAGAGAGGGATACTCCAACTAAGGACCATGCATGGAGAGGACCTCGACCCCCTATTCAGAGGAAGCCCATAGGCTGCTCAGTTTACAAGTGGGTTTCCTATTAAGGGGTACAGGGTCTGTTTCTGACATGAACGCAATGGCTGGTTCTTTGATCACCTCCTCCTGGGGTATGTGGACTAGCAAGGGGAAGATGATGCAGCCAGCCTTGATGAGAGCTGATAGGCTAGGGTCAGACAGAAGGGGAAGAGGTCCTCCCCTATCAGGGGACTAGGGGAAAGGCACAGGGAAGAAGGAGGGTGGGCGGGACTGGGAGGAGACAAGAGAGGGGACTGCAGCAGGGATACAAAGTGAATAAATTGTAATAAATAAATTTTTAAAAAGAGAAAGACCATTCTAATTTCCTTCTTATACTTGGCTTTAATACATAGTAGACATGTATTAGCAGTAAATTTATACTGAGTATAAATAAGGAAGAAAAAAGCAACAGGAACCTTTCCAGCACAAATCATGTCATAAAATGGAATAAAGCATCCAGAGAAAAGGGTGTAAAGTGAGCAAAGTTTGACCAGTGGAGAAATTTATCCTGTAAATAATAAGAACCACTAAAGAATTTTAAGCACAGGGGGAAAAATGACTGTCAAAATGTAAAGCCTTCAAGAAGAATGATAAAATATACCTAACTTGCTGGGAGACAAAAATAAATTGTCATAATACTTACAAAGACAACTGCACAATCTAATAAAGCTAGAGACATATACATTCTACAACTTAGCATAACTTCTGTTATTTTTTTCAAGCTCTTAAACATGCAAGAAGTGATAAGAACAAGGATATTTGCTATAGAATTGAAGAACTGTAAATAGTGCATGTTAACATCAAGAAAAACTGGGTACATAATATCACAGTAATGTATGTATTACCATTCAAGTATAATAAATAAATCCACATGGCTCATCATGGATAAATCTCAACAAGAGAACTTAGCAGAGCAGGCAAGTTATTGCAGATCCCAACTGCAAACTAGTTTCACCTAAAGCTAAAAAAATTGTATTGTGTGTACCAATACATAGACACACGAACAAAGAACAGACAAACTCACAGATGACAATGACACAAAATTTATGACATCTACCTTTGAGCAAAATGTGATTAAAAAATGACAATGAAAATAGCAACAGAGCCGTCAATGTTTAATTTAAAATGTATAGGTATGAAGCCAAAAATACCAAAGCACTGTGACTTGACCAAACTGGGTAATACGATGGTAAAGTTTACTCCATTCCCCTCTCATTTTCCATGAACATTGAGCGGCAGAATGAATAATGAAACAGTGAAAAAAAGGAAAAAGAAAGAAAGAAACAAGGGGTACAATTAAAATCCTTTTAAAATCAGTGAGAAGCAATGAAAATGCAGGAAATAAGACAGGAGAAAAGGGTAGCACTCAGAAACTTAGGAAATAAACCAGCAAAATCAGGAGGCAGACAGATATAGAAGTATAATGGAAAAGTTCTGGGCTTACTCCATATAATCCTTCCTGAGTATCAAAAAGCAAGAAAGGCTTTTACAACAAAGTTCCCATATGGAAGAGTCCATTCAATGTCCCAGCGGAAAGGTACAACTCAGGCTAATATAGCAAAGACAATGACAGGAAAGGCTTTGGATAAGGCAACCAATCAAATATGGATCTAAAATGCGAAAACACATTTATTCAAGCATTCAAAGTCTCAGTTTCCATGTTTATAAAATGGAAACTGTTAACAAAATAAGTATTTCCATATTGGTTTTATGAGAATCAATCAGATAATATTTGTCAAATTCTTAGCAAAGAATCTAACAAAGATTGACTGTTCAATAAATGACCAGTTTGATTTACACCTTCTTTTCTACTTACAGGACACAGTTTAAATACAAGTATCAATTACGACTCTTTGGTGAACCTACCTTGGCATCTGAACTATTTTTTTATATACTATAGTACATTCTATGCAAGTTTTTGGAAAATTGTCAAGCTACAGACTAGAGAGACTGCTCAGTGGTTAAATGTCATATATATTCAAGCAAGAAAGTATCACTTCTTTAAAAGGTAAGGAAAATTTTACCTGAAAGTTTATCCTAAAGGAAAATCCTCCCTCTCTCTCCTCCCTTCACGTTTCCCCCTTGCCTCTACTTTTCAATACCATGGATTAAATCGAGGGCCTTATGTATGCTAAGCTAGTACTTTACCCCCACACTGTTTCTAACTCCATGAAACAGTCTTAAGGTCAAATAATGTTTTGCAACTAGTAAATAGAATTCTGAATTTAATTTCCATATAACCTATACACATCTTCCCTGATATTTTAGATCATCTCTAGATTACATACAATACGTACACCAAGTGTTATTATAACTTCAACATGTTTTGAGGGAATGATGACAAGGAAAATGTCAAAACATGTTTAAGACAAATGCAATGTTATTTTTAATGCCCAGTTATTTGAACCCATGGATGCAGAATGCATATATACAGAAGGACGTGTATATTCCTAAGCATTCCCTTTGACTCACAAAAACACCCTCAATAATCCTTTATTATGTCTCTAAGTAAATTTATCTAAAAATTGCTGATGCTAACATTTTAATTAACACATTAAAAGTATTCCAGTATTACAGTGATTTAACTGTTGTCTGTTTACGTCTAAATTTGGCTAGTCCACATGATTTAGCATATAAGCATGCCAAGGAATGTCTGAAATATACTGGAAATTGCTTTAAAATCTACCCCCAAGCCTTAAAACTATTAAAACTGCAAAGCTTGTTTCCAATCTTGAAATCTAAAAGACATTATCTATTAAGGTGTTTTTTAAAACCCAAAGTACTTAATGACTATCCACATAAAAGTATTATTTCTTTAGAGAAATGATAAATTTATATACAAACAAGTAAATTAATTTTACATTGTGTTTCAATACCAAGTCAACAGATAAAATCAGCTATCAATTACATTCGTAAGACGTATCACTCAATGCCCACCTGTTACGTGTGAAGACCTATGTTCATCCCCAATGACATGCTGAGGCTGTCCGATAGTAAAGACCTACCTTTGAGGTCCTTTGAAGCTGATCGCCAACATATGTTTTACGAAACTGGTCCAAGAACCAGAGAATTGCAAGTTCTATTTTCTCATTGGTGCGGCGAGGCAATCTGGTATCCATTAACGTTATAAGCTGAAAAACACTTTCCATTAAGGGGGAAAAAAACCATTTAGTACAAATTCGCTGAAAAACAATATTGAGGTATTTATTACAAATATATAATCACTCTAAAACGTGAGAAAAATACAAAAGTACATCCAGAAAATGTTATTTAAAGCATATGAAATTCGACCTGTATTAGACACAATTAGCCCATTTTCTCCTAGTCTTTATAATATTACCATAAACCTCCTACAGGTGAGCATATACATACTATTCTACTAAAGTGTAAATACAAATATATGACTTGTACACATGAATTCATTATATAAAAGTAAATATTCTTGTATCTTTAGTAAATGTTCTTCATCTTGTATTTATACATATCTCAAAATCATGACTCAATTCTTTAAATTAATAATCATATTTATAAAATTACATTCAGTACTCTATTGCCCATTAAATTTCTATCTAAAACATACAAAAATATTAACAAAAAAATTTTAAAGAAAATCAAGCTGTATGTGTACATAAAACATGGTACTGGCCAGGTACAGTGGTGCATGCCTTTAATCCCAGCACTTGGAAGAGAGTGGCTGGTAGATCTCTGAGTTTAAGGCCAGCCTGGTCTACAGAGCGAGTGCAAGGACAGCCAGGGCTACACAGAGAAACTCTGTCTTGAAAAAAACAAAAAACAAAGGAAGGAAGGAAGGAAGGAAGGAAGGAAGGAAGGAAGGAAGGAAGGAAGGAAGGAAGGAAGGTAATGGAGGTTGAACCTAGGTTCTTCTATATACGAGACAAGCATTCTACAATTTACATTCCCCTTTGCTTTTTATTTTGAAACAGGGCCTCATTAAGTTGCCCAGGCTAGTTTGAATTTACTCTACAGCACAGGCAAGCCTTGAACTTGTCATCTTCCTGAATAGCTGGAATTACAGAATTGCAATACCAGGCTCACTTCAACCATTTTCAATACAAAATTATTATTATTATTTGTCACAAATGATAATTTTCAATTTATTATTATTTGCAAATTATAAGTAAATGAAAGATTAGGATAAATTTCTTAACTCTTAATTTTATATAATATATAATTCTCAGCCTTGCATTTTTAATAACAACATCCTTGAACATTGCATATTTTTGTAAGAATTTCCTACTGGGGACAGCATTAACAAAAATCAGCACGTTGTGTAGGTGGAGGAGGGGTGGTGCCTGCTATGGTATAGCCAAGGCACAGTCCCAGTGCACAGTCTACTCTGGCTCTGTACTCACAGCAATCCTGGAACCTCAGCCTCCCAAGCGCTGGGACTACAGAAATTATATGATTTTTTTCTAACAAGATGAAGTTATTGAGGCCCTGCCTAGCCCTGATCCATTTTGTTCATTTTTATGTATACAACATACTTAACTATTTAAATGCACACTGTACACATCTACTCAAAGACACATTAACATTCATTCTCAGATTCAACTTACAATCCTACATCTATCATACATTTTTTATTAAATTTTAATAAAAAAGTATGGAATAACTTAAATAAGTTCAATTAACTTCATTAAATAAGTTACTTCATTAAATAACTTTTGGTTCGTTGTTTTACAGAGACAGGGTCTCACTTTCTAGCCTTGGCTGGCCAAGAACTCACTATGTAGAATGGTCTAGAACTCACAGTGATTCACCTGTCTCTGCCTCTTGAGTGCTGGGATCAAAGGTATAGAATATTACATCAGGCCTTTATTAAATAATTTTAATCCAAGTTAGAAACACATAGTTTCAAATACAAAGATACAGATTCTGGAAAACTGCTTTGAATTCCCTTGGAAATACAATTTACTAAGTATCCGTTAAACCAACAAAAACTATGTTGAGTATGTATTAGGAATGTATTAGGTTCAGAATACAAAAATGAGCGAGACACAGATAAAGCCCCATCCTACAGAAATTCACAACAGTTCACAAATAGAATAATGAATACCAAGTCCCATAATATAAGAAATGCTATAAAGAATTAACAAAGATTCCTACCTTTCTGGAATGTAAGTAAAAAATATAAAAAGAGGAAGCAGTCATTTAAAAGAAAACAAAATACATAAAGAACTCAAAAATTAAGTACCAACAAAAAAATTATCCAAATTAAAAAATTGGTACAAACAGAAACAGACAATTCTCAACATCCTCAGTCATCAGGGAAATGCAAATCAAAATGACTCTCTGAGATTCAACCTTATACCCAGTAGAATGACGAAGATCAAAAACAAAGCGATAGCACGTGCTGGCGAGGATGTAGAAAAAGGGGGACACTCCTCCATTGCTGGTGGGAGAGGAAATTTGTACAATCACTTTGGAAATCAATCTGGTGCTTTCTCACAAAATTGGAAATAACCCTACCTCAAGACCCAGCGATGTCACGCCTGGGCATATACCCAAAAGACGCTCCACCATTCAACAAGACAAGGACACTTGCAATTAAAAACAAGAAAATCATGAAATATGCAGGCAAAATGATGGAACTAGAAAAGATCATCCTGAGTGATTATCATCCTAGACCCAGAAAGAGACACATGGTATGTACTCACTTATAAGCAGATTTTAGCCATATAGTACAGAACAGACATACTACAAGACACAGACCCAAAAAGGTAAGTAACAAGAAGGACCCATGGGAGAATACTTAAATATGACTGGAAGGAGAAATAGAATAGACAGCAGAAGTGGCTGAATAGAGGAAACAAGAGAGTAGACCAGCAGAGCTGTCCTCTGAGAAGCTCCACAAAGCAGTGGCTCAAAATACATGCTGAGATTCACAGCCAAACATTGGGTGACGCAGAGGGAGTCTTGTCGGAAGGTGGGAAGAAGGACAAAAGGACCTGGAGGTTCCAGGAGCTCCACAAGAAAACCAACAGACCAACTAACCAGGTCCTAGAGGGGTTTGCTGAGACTGAAGCACCACCAACCAAGGGTCATGCATGTACTGGACGTAGGGCCCCTGTACAGACGTAGCAGATGGGCAGCTCAGGCTTCATGTGGGTTCCCAAGTAAGGAAAGTAGGGGCTGTCTCTGACATGGACTGTGTAGCCTGCTTTCTGACCACTTTCCTCTGGCAGGGCTGCCTCACCAGGCCACAGAGGAAGAGGATGTGCTCAGTCCTCATTGTATTTAATGATCTGGGGTAGGGGTGGGGAGTGGGCTCTCTTATGTGAGGAATAGGTGAGGGGGGGCTGGGGAAAGAGGGAGGGAGGGTGGAACTGGGAGGAGAGGAAGGAAAGGACTATGATCGGGACCTAAAGTAAATAAATAAATATTTTTTACAAAAAAAAATAGAGAACAAAATATTGCTACCTTAAGAAATTTTAAATGACTGAGCATTGGTGGCACATGCAGAAAATCCCAGCACTCAGGGAGGCAGAAGCAGGTGGATCTCTACTGAGTTCAAGGCCAACCTGGTCCACAAAGCAAGTCCAGGACACATTGAAACCCTGTCTCGGGGGTTGGGGGTAGTTTTAAATGGCAGCTGGAAAGATGGCTCAGTAGTTCTAAACACTGATTTCTTTTCGGGGAGCTGGGTTCAATTTCTACCACCACTTGGCAACAACTGTTTATAAATCTAGTTCCAGGAGAATCAACATCACCTTCTGATCTCTACATGCAGCACGCATACACCTGATGCATAGACATACATGCAGGCAAAACACCCCTTATGCAACGTAAAAGTTTTTTTTAATCTTTAAAAATATTAAATATAATGAGGGAGGGGGCTAGGATACAAAGTATATAACCTGTGACTAATATAAAAAAATTAACTATAAGAAATGAAAAAATTAAATATAGGTATACAATAATCAGGAGCCACAGCGGGGGCGTGAAAATGCAGAGCAATAAGGCCTTGAGCTTGAGGAAGTGCCATCAGCAATAACACCATGCCAGTAATTGCAAATGGGCAAATGGACAGCCACCAGTGACGGTATAAAATGTCATAAATCATATATTGACCAATATAATTTTTTAGAAAACTAGGAGACAGGACTCTACACAGTCACCTGTCCAAACCATCTCCTGACATCAGTGAGGAGAACAGGACAAAACTAAGAGAGACACAGGGAAGCTGGAAATGTTTTCACCACTAGATGCTAACTTAGACGAGACTGCTAAAGAGGAACTAGACAGCAGGCCACTCTGGGAGAGCAGCTGCTGTGTGCTCTGCATGCTCGTACATTTACAGGCCTGACACTACCTCACTGTGAATGATTAAGGAAGGTCCTCAGGAAAAGACAATTGAGTTCTCAGGGAAGTTCTACAGGCTCTGGACAAACACCATGAAGGCCTCTTCCTGCTAGGCACTGAAAGAGAGTGGCCCCTAGGATGTCTACCATCCAGCTCTTCTAATTTTGAGTGTGTTGTGTTCTGGAAATGCACTCTGCAGAGAAGTAGCACGTGGACCCGATCTGATGTGGCTATGGGGACAGCTCACCAGGAGCAACAGATCACAGCAATAACAGAGTCTGATGTAGCTCCTAGAAGGACTCTCTAGAGCCTCAATCTGTTTAAGTTATTTTCCTGTATTTCTTCATGGATTTTATTCATTTCCTCCATTATCATCTTCACCAACATAGATTTAAGGTCATTGTCTTGTTTCAGCTGTGTTAAGGTATCTAGGACTGCTTGTCATGGGATAACTGGGCTCTGGAGATGTCATTATTGCTCTGGCTTTCTGGCTGTCTCTGGCATTAGCTGGTAGTTTCTGGTGGCCGCTGGAGTGCCTGGGGGTGGAGGGTGCAGGAAGATCCCTGGGCAGGAAGCTGGATGTCTGGAGGCTTCCTCAGATTGGTGGATATGGTCTTGGACTACTGAGTGGTTCCCAGGGAACTGCCTAAGGCTCTCCTCAAATGTATGATCCTGTGGACTTACTGGATTCCTCAGGAGCCCAGGTCCCTCCTCTCACCAGGGGAAGTCCAGGAGACAGGAGCCCCACCACTGGCATTCTTGCTCTGTGGTTAATGAGCTGTAGCTACCAAGACACTATGCTCAGACACTGTGCTTGCTGGGTGCAGCCGTCTTGGAGAACCCAGAGGTCTGGTTGGTCTCCCTAAGGAGCTGGGTTGAGCTTTGGAGCAGCATCTGGGGCTGTTCTGTGGTGCCCAGGAGTCAGCAGTTCCAAGGTTGGAGCTGTGTGCCTTGGAAAACGGAAGGTATTCACAGGACGGTGGGATCGGTGCACAGGTAAGTGGCTAGAAGCTGAGACTGCGCATGGGTGGGAACCTGGGAACTTTTCCTGGGTGACCTGAGATTAGACCGGATTGTTTCCCTTACCATGGGCTCTCCTCTGACCTGGGAAACAGACGCTGGTGTTTTGGGGCCCACAGTTCCATATGTCTGTCGCTGTGAAGTCATTGCTGTCCTGCTGATCAGACACAGTACACGATAGGCACCACCATCTTGGATCATTTTAGTACATCCTTTAAACATCTTATGTTAATTTGCTTCCATTTTTTTTCTTGGTTAAGGACAGCTCAGAATGATCTCTTATGTCTATGATGTTCCCTTTCACCACTTTCCTTGAAGAGCTTCTGAAATCTCAGGAACAGGGCTCTACATACTAGACATACCTCTTACTCTTGCCTACCTTATACAGTTACAAAGTGTATTTATTATTTGGGTACTATGTTTTATTTGTCCCTGTTACCTTAAAATTTGCAGTTTTTTCTGAGAAATTAAGGGGTTCTGCAGCATCAATTTATAAAAATACATTTTATGCCTTAAGAAAATACCAATGACACATTATTCCAGAATGCAAACAAAGCACTAAAATAATCAGAACTGCATTTTATATTGCTTAGCTGCAGAGAGGAAGCACAGAGTCTTTCCTAAAGTCACACCACTAGGCCAGGTAAAGATGAAACAGAGTAAGTGGATTTGCGGAATAACTACAAAGTGGCTCGGATAGCACGCGAGCACATGGGAGCTGGAAGGAAAAATGAAGGGAAGGACAGACTGACCCTCCAGACACAGCCTTGAGCAACTGAAATTAGACATATGAAGACTTAGGACTGGAAGGCAGAAGACAATTTTAATTCTAATCATTGAACTGCAGGTTCATTTTTTATAGAATCTATGTTGTTCACAAACGAAACGCAAATCTTAGCACACACCCCACTTTGAATACGTGTCCCTCTGCTTGCACAGCCATCAACCTAACTACTTGCTCACTTGGCCTCTGATGTCATCTACAAATGCAGAAGCCCCAGAAGGAATTCACATTAATTCCTATAGTTACAACTACTCACCAGGGAAGCAAAAATCAAAGCTCACTGTATCTTCATGCATCTCAGTAGAGCCAGATCAACAGAAAGCTCTAACTTCTCCAGCAACCCCTTAAGCACACTAAAGAAGGGAGAGAAGTTAAAGACCTCAGACAGAAACTTCAACCAATAAGAAGCAGGACACCGAAGGACGACAACAGACAAGTTGCTTGCTCTTGGCAAGCCCGACCATAGCTGTTGTAAGGAGCCCAGGGGAAATTCTTGTTGAAATTTTTCTTAGTAATGCACTACTGTGTATGTTGTTCTACAGTCGTTGAGAGCACTGGATTAGTGAGTGTGTGAACTCTGGACACATTCTGTCAATGGATTAACTTCCTATTATGTCTTTCTATTCAGTGACACAGTATTCAACATACATCATCAATTTGTTAGCACAGAGCCCCTAGAACTAAGACTGTGCCTGTAACAAAGTTTTCTGTGTGTTTTCTCTGAGACTCATGACAGCCTTCTTGTATAGGAAGACTAAACAATGCTTCAACACTACAGCTAGGCCATTTTCAGCAGTGAAAGAAAGAAGAAAAACATGACAAATATGGCACTGAGGAGCCTGCAAAAGCATACTGACTTAGGCTGTGAACTGTCGAACCAGAAAGCAGAAGGCGGTCTTTTATATCAGCTGAAAAACTGAGCAACAAGCAAGTCATGGGTTTTTGTTTTGTTTTATTGTTATGTTCATGTTTATAAATGACAGCAAAAGGAACATGAGAACTAATTTCAAGTTCATAAACAAATTTATCACAAGAACAAGTCACAAAAATAGAAATCAGAACAGTAAGAGTTGACAAAAATCTTCTCTTATTTTCTTACCTATTTTTCTTAATTCTCTGAAAACATGCAATTTACTGTGTAGGAGCTTTGTCTGATGCATGTTACTGGTCCTTAGGATCTGGTTAAACCTATCTTTGTTTTGTAAACCTGCCTAAGACATATCTGATTGGTTGATTAAACAGCCTATACCTGGACAGGGCAGAATGGGGTAGGTGTGGCTAAGGTTCCTGGGCTTTGGAGGACAGAGAGGATCACAAGAAACAGACCAGAAAAGAGGAAGAAGGACACCAGGATGGGTTAACCTGGAGAAGAAACCATGTGGGGCCGGGAGGAAGGACTTCAATAAAGGCGTGGAAAGACCCAAATGCAGAATAAAAGCAAGAATTTATAAGAATAGAGATGGAAGATAGGATGGTTAAGGAGGATGGCACTGGCTGCGGCTCGGAGACTGATGGCGAGGTGATTCAGACAGCATAAGTAGGAATATCTGCCTGGCCCAAGGCAGATAAGGCAATTATAAAACCTAACAGGTGTCTTATTATTTGTGATAACAGGTTAGACAATACCACCATTAAGGTGGTATAATCATAGGGCAAATAATAATAAATAATATATAGCACAACACCTTTTTTTATTTACTGCAACATCCTAATAAAATATCAGCTCATAAATTCCATTTAACCCTATTTTCTAGAGAATATAGGCTAGTAAAAAGATAAGTCTTATTTCAACTTAAATATTTTTGTCGTTTAAAGAAAAAATTAATTTTCTTCTAATGAGCACATAGATAGCTGCTTTATGTTCTATTATACATTTTTTTCTAGAAATAATGCTAGATATACTTTTTTGCTTAAAGATGAAAACTTTTAAAATACCAAACTAACAATAACAGAAGTACCTAATTTTTACTTTACAAAAATACACAGTATTACTTAAAAAATGACACAGGGCTTATTTTTCATGTGATTAAAAATTACATAAGTATTTAACAAAGGCCCTAAACAGTTAATATTCACATTTTCAAGTAATTTAATTTGGTGTAAAAAATAATAAGTCTTAGTAAACTTAAAATATGTTTATATATTCAGATTAAAGTTTTATTTTTAAAAAATATGTTAATTAAAATACAATTACAGATTCAAAATTTATTTAAAAGATAGTACACAGGATGAAAGAATATGCAAAGAAAAAAATCTATTCACAACTACAACCTATTTATCAAAACCTTAAGAATATCTTTAAGGCTAGTGAGTTGGCTCAGTGGGATAAAAGTGGTTGGTATAAAAGCAACCACTTGAGGACTGGAGTTCAAATCCCTCGCAAAGACATAAAAGCCAGGTATGGCCACATCAGCCTGTTGACCCCAATGCTGCAGAGGAGAAGACAAGTAGATCCCAGAAACTTGAGGACCAGCTAGCAAAATCAAGCAGGCAGTTGCAGGTTCAGTGAGAGACTGTCTCAAAAATAAGGTGAAATATAGAAGACTCGCAGCCTCCTTCTCTGGCCTGACATGCATGCACAGTCACATACATTTACCCACATATTACTCACCTATCCCAACACACACACAAAGAATATATTTAAGAGTAATGTAACTACCAAATAGTATTTTTAAAATTTTTACTGGAGTAATAGTATTGTAACAACAGCTATCTGGATCAATGGGAACATATCAAAGACCTATAAAAAGACATAAGAATTTTGTGTAAGATATGTGACTTTAAAAACCATTAAAAGGTCAAGTTGGCCTAAGTTAACATTTTGAATAGTAAAACATTGACAAACTTTAATATAAACTGAATTATACATAAGTTTTAAAAGATAATCACACAAAAAGGTGAGGTGGGGACCGAGGAGAGAGCTTAATGGACACCGTTCCTTGTGCAGGCGTAGGACTGGGTTTGGGATCCCTAGAGCCCACAACAAAAGGTGGCCAAGTGTAGCAACCAGCTGTAACCCCCACACTCGGGTACAGAAACATGGGATCTGTGGCAAACTGGCTAGCCAGATAGTGAAAGTCAGTGACAGAACTTGCTGCAGTAAATAGCTGGAGAGTGAGAGAACAGTGCCTGAGGTCAACTCTGAGCCTCCACAAGCAGGCATCTGCATATGGACCACACACATCTGCATCCACCCACAGGAACATACACACATACATACAGTACACAAGCAAGAACAGGTAGATGACACATATATAATACATAACTGAATGCCATATAGAACTAAAAATTACAAATTAATACAAACCATTTGTTACACTAACTTATCAACAATAATAATCCGATTATACAGCGTTCAACAGTAGAGAAATGGTGACACCCACAGTCTTTGGGGTTGGAAGATAAATTGGTATATTTGATCATATCACGTATTTGAGTCACTAAATATTTCAGATTTCAGGGTTTTTTAGATTTTGGAATAATATTTGCTAATTGTGTTGGAATTCAGTTTCAGATTTTATAGAACTGCGGATTTTAGGTTTTCAGATTAAGAATGCTAAACACATAGAACTCTTTTGGAAGCCAACTGATAATACAGACACTGTGATGACCTACTCAGCTTTAAGAAATTAACGCCAATGAAATCTGCAATGTATAAAACACAATGTTTAATTCGATGCAATTTATAATGAAGAAAAACTGAAAAGCAACCTAAAATTTGAAAATCAAATTTAAATTATGGTATAGTCTGGAAAATTTAACTTTTAGGTTACATGTTCACAAAACTGTGTTTAACGTATATAGGTATATGTGTGTAAGATACATCACTACTTACCAGGCACTGCTGTAAACATTTTAAAAAACTCATTTGGATCTTAATAACAGCCCCCAAATACTATTTCCATTTTCCTTGTACAAAACAGTGTTGTAGCCATTTCTGCTTTTATAAAGGGTAAAAACACACATGCAGTGTATACACACCCCTGCACTTTCGGGTACTCAAAGGTTCTTTACAAAATCAACAGCAGTACTCTGAAATTTTGTATGATATTTATTTCCATCGAAACTAAAGCCTTCACCAAAACAAAACCAAGCATTAGTGTGTAAGATATATGCTATTTAGTCAAGTTCTATAAAAAAGCAAGCTATTTACATTATTCACAGGTGCACACCTTTAGTTCCAGCACTCACAGAGGCAGGGACAGGCAGAACTGGTGAGTTAGAGACCAGCCTGGTCTACAAAGTGAATCCAGGACAACCAAGGTTACAGAAAAAGCCTGTCTCAAAAAAGCAAAAGCAAAACAAAACAAAAACATTCCCTCAGTTTAAGAGTGTGGGAAGAGTCATCCAATAGCTTATTAAGGTTGTGATCACTAGCACTAGGAGATTAAAATCAAGTAAATTTGAGCCTATTTGTTGAAGAACCAAATTCTAACCACTTAATCTCTGTGCATGAATTTCCTTGAGTGAAAAGGGAACTAGTACCCAAAGGCAAAGTGCATCATTTTACATATAGCCATCTAAAGCTAAAACAAAAACTATATTTCCTAACTGTGTAGTAAATGACTGTTACTCACCGGCAGGATAATTCTCCATCCATAGCATCATGCTCATCTGTGCTGGTATAAGTTAATCTCCCTCCTACAACTGTGCCAACTAAGTATATCAGCCATGCAAGACGTCCTTCCAAGGAAGAAAAAAGGTGAGAAGTATTGATTGAAACAAGCTCATTTTTCAGAAAATCCCTAAATTAGCAAAATCATCTGTTCTTCTAAACCAATTATCTATAAAAGTCAGTTTCAACAGACAGTAGAGCATTGGGTTTCATGTTTATCGCGGCAGTGATACTAGCAAGTCTTCCAGGAAGAAAAATAAGGGTACTTATAAACAGTCCAAGCAGTCTGCTTCAATTTTAGATGTTACTTACTTACTTCTCTAAGTCTTACCGCTTTCATTTGCAAATGGGGAAAATAAGACACGATTAAAATTAAATTCAATAGATCTGGGCGTGGTGATACACACCTTTAATCCCAGCAGAAGGGAGGCAAAGAGAGGTGAAACTCTTTGAATTGAGAACAGCCTAGTATACTTACTGAGTTCCAGCAGAGCTCCATAATAGAGACCCAGTCTCAAACAGCAAACAACAAAAAGTTAAACTTAATAATAAGACCCTACATGTACTGTGTATAGCCGGTTCTGCTATTCAGCCAAAGCATTGTAACTGTGGTCACATGGTGCATGAAGATAATCCAGCACTCAGGAGAGATGGGGTGCTAAAGCAGAACAGAGGGTCTCCTCAAACTCCAGGCTAGCCTAGGCTAGCCACCGCCACCACCCAAACCAAAATGTGTTATTGTGGGCTGAGTACGATATTCACACCTGCAATGACAGGACTTGGAAATCTAAAGCCAAAGATGACAAGCTTGAGGTAGGCTGCATACCACAGAAAATTGTAGGCCAGTCTGGGGTACCTATCAAGACTTTACAAACAACAAATCCCCTTATTCTAATGACCACCTCTATTCTGAATGCTCAATTTGCTGATGGTGTCTGTCTAATCATTTTCATTTTGGAACTACTTCTGCTTGTAACACTATAGATCATAATTAAGTTATTCTTTAGATTTTCTTTCATATTTTAAAATCCACAAGTTTTGTTATACAATTCACTGATTACTGAGTTTCTTTAATGGCTAAAAATACCAAAGAATTAAGTAATGAAACAAAGAGCTAGGGAGTTGACTTAGTAAAGCACCTGCTTCCTAAGCACCGAGACCTCAGTGTGGTCTTCAGAACCTACATAAAATAAGCTGGTGTCATGGCACACACTTATAATCCCAGTGTCAGAAAGCAGAGGTAGGCATCCTGCTGGGCTCCAAGCCAAGCCACTCTAGCCTACTTGCTAAGTTGCTGGCTAGAGACCCTGATGCAAAAAACAGCAAACAGTACAGAAGGAACAACATCTGATGTTGGACTATGGTGGCCATATAAATGTATACAGACATGCATGTACACAAATGAGCACACAGATACACACACACACACAGAGGGAGCACACCCAAATGGGAATATCTATAGTTTTCATAAATTTTACTTTAGAGAAGCCAAAATTAATAACTTTAGAAATGGAGTTATAGCCAGAGTTATATGCCTTCAATCCCAGCACTTAGAGAAGCAGAGGAGGGCAGAATGCTCTGAGTTTGAGACCAGCCTGGTCTACAAAGTGAGTCCAGGACATTCAGGGCTACACAGAGAAACCCTGTCTTAATAAACAACAAAAAAAGGAATGGAATTATTAGCTAAATGATTTGTAAGGAGTATTATGTTAGATCTCTGGATTTATTAATAATACCAATATTAGATTCTCTAAATTTTAGAGAGCTACAGGAATATTTAACATAAAAATGTCATTTCACACAGAAATTTTGTGTCTGATTTTTCAAAGATGAACAAACTATATCACAATTCCAAAATTAAGTATGCTGTTTTAACTAAGAAATGTTCGTACCTAGAGTGATGGCTCAGTGGCTCACAACTGCCTATAACTCCAGTCCCCAGGGATGTAATGCCCAGTTCTCATCTCCATACGTACCAGGCAAGTACACGGTGCAAATACATACATGCAGACAGAATACTTCTACACAGAAAAGTAAGCAAACCTTGAAAAACAAAAAAGAGCCTCTCCATGTGACCTTTGTATTTGCTTAAATATACTGAATAATTCAGAAAAAGCCTGTGCTGTTTATGGAGTTGGGAAGAACAAACAAATTTTCAACACTGCTTTCCTACAGATTATTATTCTGCAGCAATCAACAAACCACTCCCTTGTAAAAGCAGAAACTCTGCAACCTGTTTCAGTGACAAACACCCAATAATTAAGAAATACATTCTGGCAAATACACACCCTCTTCTGTCTATCACCTGACTAGATTACAAACTGCCAATTTTGCAGTGTATCCACTAGCCACATGCATCAGTTAAAGGTAAAGAACTAGTGTGTTCAAGAAACACATCACAAAAGAAGTTCCACAGCATGTATTAATAAGAAAGGTACTAGCACAAAGTCCATGTAAGAAGCTGAGTTCATGTTTGTGCCTCTAAACTGTTTCCAGCTCAACAGTCTGGACAACACATAGTTTCCCCTGGTAAGCATGCTAACACTTAGGGTAGCTTCTTCAACCAAACCTCTTAAATCTTGAACATGGAATGGATTAAGTACTAATGGTCCTCATTTCTGCTTCTAGAGTATTTTCTTAATCCTAAAAGTACTTGTTTATATCTTATATCATCAAATTATGAACCCTCTTTGTTGATGCAATTATATGCTTTCCTGTAGATTATTTCACCTTATTTTAAAGATGGTACCCTGAGGGGGCTAGAGAGATGGCTCGGTGGTTAAAAAACACTGGCTGTTCTTCAGAGGCCCCAGGTTCAATTCCTAGCACCCATATGGCCTCCTGTAACTCCAGATCTAGGGATTTGAACAAGATGCCCTTGTAAGTCTCAGGCACTTGAATACTTGGTCCCCAGTTGGTGGCCATTTAGGAAGAATCAGGAGGTGTGTCACCGGGGGTGGGCCTAAGGTTTCAGAAGTCTGCTGCCATCCCCAGAGCTTTCTCTGCTGTCTGTCTGTGAACGGGAGTATGAACTCTCAGCTGCAGCTCCAGCTCCATTTCAGTATAGCTGATGGCTGAAGTAACCATGCTGAAGCCATGACGGTGATAAACTCCTAGCCGGCTCGGACTATAAGACCCAATGAAATGCTTCCTTCTCTAAGTTGCCTTGGTCATGGAATTTTTTTTTCCACAGCAATACAAATGTAACTAAGACACAGGCCTTCTGTATGACAGGTTATGTGCTAGATAAGCTATGTTGAAGCATGAGTCAGTAGTGCTGTTGGGTCTTAGTTCAATATCAATGAACCAACAATACATTTAAAGAAACAACCTAAAGACTCACACATAAAACAATGGTTATGTGTCAATAACCTGATGGAAATGTTCAACCCAATAATACCCACAGGAACAACGATTTGATACTTATGAATATGGCATGATGCTTACATAGATCATTATCACCAAATAACAAGAATCAGCTGTATTTCTTAGAATCTTAGCAATCATGAGACTCTTAACAGTGAGTCTAACCATTTAACAAACTAGCAATTGCACTGTGTGTGAATTATATTAGTCACTTCTAAAATAAATGTAACTCTGAAATACTGCAAGTATAACTTTTATTGAATGTAACATTTTACCTGCCCTAAGAGAGTGACTATTTTTAAAATATTTTACTATTAATCATTTGCCTCCAGTCCCATGACTTGGGAGGACCTAGGCAGAAATACTGCCTTGAGTTTGGAAGCCAGATCAGGCTATAGTATGACCCTGTGTGAACTTCTCCCACTCCAAATAGTGCTTTTTCTCAAAGCAAAACATAATTTAAGAGTAAATAATCACCAATTACCTCCCTTACACTTTATCACTTTAGATATTTAGATGCTATTTAGATAATAATTACTGCTGTTCTTTTTAAAAATATACTAGGCAAACGCTCTGTTATTGAGCTATGTCCCTACTCCTTGGGGAGCTGGGCTGTTGTTGTTTGAGATATGCTCTTACTGCATAACGTAAGTAGTGCTTGAATGCACTATGCATGTAGGCCAAGCTAGCTTAAAATCCATAATCTTTGTTCTCAACCTCAGCACTGACCCTGCAGGACTAAATACCATACCACATACTAGTCCTGATTGAAAACTTAAGATGGAGGCTTACCATCAATGTGAAGTGAACCATCTGCACTTAGCCCTTATTTAAGAAACTTAATTTAAGACAGACCAAAGTTGTTCCAGGCATATAATTTTCATATTTTCCATTAAATGATAAATATTTACTTCGAGAAGCAGAAGTTGCTGGGAAGATGCAGGTTAACTACCTAGGGAGACTTTGTTTCAAGACAGAGGGGCAGGGAGGGGGAAACCAGCACACTAAGCAATACCAACAGCTGCCAAAAGCAAAGGCTAGCTTCAAGTCTTATGTCTGCTTTTTATTACATTAGCAACTTACTGCTTCCTAAGTACTCATAATAACACACAGGAGTCAGCACTGTGCACGTGTGCTGCCTGTTTTGGCTATTATTACTATTATTGTTGAATAATACCCCTTTAATGGTAGTTCCACGTCAAAGCCACATGCAAACACCATGAAAATATACTAACATTTACATTTTCATTGTTTTCCTGCAGAAGCTGTACTAGAAAATGAAATAACATATTACTTAAGAATTTTAAGTTGTTCCTACTTTGTCAAAGTTTTGCTCTCATAAAAGGTAGCTATAACTCATCACATTTACTTCCTTAATATTGATTATATGATAAACAAAAATGATTTTTTTTCAGACTAAAAAAACTCTCTGAGAAGAAACATTCAGAAAACACTGACTGAGTAAGCTTTTGGAAGGTCTAATTCAATGTGTGAAGGTCTGAGGGAGCAAAGGACTCTATGGACTCTCAAAGGACTGGAGAGCTCAATTTACTGGCACCAGGTTCCTAAGTTGAGATGATTTTTGCAACACCATAAAAAAAGCACTAATGTCTCATAGTAGACTAATAAAAGTATATATAAACCATCTCAATATGCAAACATTTTCTTTCATTATGACCTCAAAATGATACCTTGAATATCAAATAATACCATGTATAAGTAGCATGTGACAAAATTGTAAGCATTTTTATAATATAATGGCACATTTAAATGGAAGTTCACTGATTTATTTTGAAAATGGGGCGTTCATTTGCCCTTTCCTTGATTGAGAGGTAACAGTCTCTAAGGCTATGGGAACTGAAAAACAGAATCTTCCCTTGTGAACTAATCAAGTTAGAGGTAGGACTAGCAAGGACAGTGACTGAGCTATCGGTAAGCTGTCAGACGCAATTCTGGGAGTCAGCTAAAGGTAAACGCATTTCTCATAAATATCAAACCATTCTCCCAAACTTCTATTTAAAATGCATCATTGAAAAGTCACATCAAAACTAGACACAGTGGCACATGACTGTAATCCCCACACTCTAGGAGGCAGAGGCAGGTGGACCTCTGAGAGTTCGAGGCCAGCCTAGTCTACAAAGCAAGTCCAGGACAGCCAGGGCTATACAGAGAAACCCTGTCTCAAAAAAGCCAAAGCAAACCAAACCAAACAAACAAAACAAAAAGAAAAGTCATCAGTCATGGTGGTGCACTCCTTTAATCCCAGCACGTGGGAAGCAGAGGTGGATCTCTGTGAGTTCAAGGACAGCCTGGTCTACAAAGCAAGTCTTAGGACAGCCAGGGCTAAACAAAACAACCTTGTCTCAAAAAACAACAGGGGCTAGAGAGATGGCTCAGAGGTTAAGAGCACTGACTGCTCTTCCAAAGGTCCTGAGTTCAATTCCCAGCAACCACATGGTGGCTCATGGCTATCTATAATGAGATCTGATGCATAATGAGATCTGGTATATACATAATAATAATAATAATTAAAAAACAACAACAAAAAAGAAAAGTCACATTGAAATATCAACCAGACATAAAAGCAAAACTAATGCATGTTCTCCCTTACATGCAGAATAGAAACAAAAAACTGTGACACACATAGAGAGGTACCTATCTAGCAAAGGTTGGGAAGAAGTAGGTCCAGGGGAACAAGCTTGCAATTAGGACAATTACACGGAAGACTGAAGAACTAGAGTGAAGAATATCACACAGTGCAACAGCGGCATGTGCTTCAGGGGGCATCGGGTCTCTTTTTCACAAGCACACGCAAAACTTTGGAAGGTGGGGGTGGACAGGGTAACAAATAACCCTGATGACAGCATCCATTTCATTATGCCAATGTCCATCAAAACATCATGCTGCATCATTTTGGATATACCAAAAAAATTATTTTCATCCCAGAATTGCATCCAGGAAGTTCAATCAAAGAATCATGTCAACATATGCATCTAAACTGAATTTAGAAGAAAATATCTGATACATAAGATTCATATCTATAAATCTCTTAGAATCTCATTTTATAAGACTAAATTTTCATTATAATTTCCAATTTTTCTCTTTATTCTGAAATATTCAAGGCACTTGTTTTAGCAGCTGTTCAGGCATAGAACATTTTTTCCTTAACAAAATAATTATTGCTGTAATAATCTGTAATTATGGTTTATAACTGCAATAATCCCAAAGAAATCAGTCATTACCATAGATCACAAGTAATCGTTAACTACTGTTAATGACCTATTTCTTAGGGATTATTGTTTTTGTAAACCATGACCATATCACCACAGATATGAGAGAGCAAGACAATATAATACAAATGAGATCATAATATAATAATAAACTTATTTTGTAACATTAAAAGCCATTAAGCATCTAAATTAAAGCACACATAACTATAGCATCTAATTTTCTTTGTTCAACATTAACTGAACTGTTGAGTCTGCACAAAAGAAACTGAATACTACTGTGCAGTGTGTGAGCTACAGCAATGCTGGGCATTCTGTGTAATAGACTAACAATTACTTCTCACCACACTGTAGGTATCTTTAAAAGGCAGATAAATTTCTCCTCACTGACTTTTTGACTAGAAAAATGGAAAATAAAAATTTGTTAAAATATTTTTACGCACAGACACCGATCTTCAAATATTACTATGTAAGAACTTTAAAATATATCCAACTATAAAAAGTTCTACTCTTAAAAGTCAAGAATTGGGTGTAACTTAATATAGTCAATATACATCTCTCAACACAAATAAACTATTCATTTTCAGTTAGTCCTATTCATGTCTTTGAATATCTATAGTTTCATTAAATTTCTTCAGAAGAAAAACCAGTCTTTGATCTTTGCAACTGGATCTTGCAATATGTAGTATGTGTATGCACATACATAACACACAAGCACATGCCACAGTACATGTGTGGAAGTCAGAATATAACTTGCAGGAGTCAGTTCTCTCCTTTCCCCCACAGATTCGGCGGCAAGCACCTTTATCTGCCGAGCCATCTTGCTACCCTCCACTTACTAAATTGTAATGAAATATTTGATACAAATACAAAATCACATGTAATATATGTTGACTAACAGCACTGTCATGTCTGCCTCCAAACCCTTCCTGTGCGTGTCAGTTACAGTTCAGCCTTGAGGTAACCCTGCCCCTGTACCTGGTGCTTACTATTCTTCTGTCACTTTAGTTTTACTCCTTTTGCGTATGTTCCTAAGACAATGGACTTCTCGTTTGTCTCACTTGTTTAAAAGCTGTACTAAGGTTTCACGCCACATGTAGCTTCCTAAGAATTCCTTTTCTTCACCAAATAGCTGATGCTCAGTCTCATTGAGTATGCCTGTAGTTTATTTTTATCACTGTATAATATTCTACTATGTAAGTTTACTAAGATTTATATTATTTAACTATATTATCCATCTCTAAGATGATGGGAATATAGTCTAAATCCAACTTACAAATATCTGAACAAGGTACTGTTTACCAATGGTGCTTTTAAACACATACTACTGTCTATCAACATTCAGTTCACATACGGTAAGATCTCCATACTTTACACCTTGATGGCAGCTCCAAAAGAAAACAGCATTAAGTGGGCATAATGCAAATCTTCCCATATTTAACCAACTTCCACCTAAGTTCACATGCATAGAAAGCTGTAGGCAAACCACAGTAAGCTACATGCATGTACTTGACCAATTTTCTAAAATATAATTTAAATACAGTAACAAAGAAAAGGAAAGAAAAGGCAGAAGGGTAAATTTCTATTTACTCTGTATGCACACTTTCTGACAGTAGGGAACCGCTTACAGATGACAAAGGACAACTTTATACAAGAAATGGAGCCCATCCCATACGCCTCCCCTTGCTGTCATCGCATATGGAGACGCCAATGTCCCTGTGTCTGCTGGACTCAGACCGCATCACCAATCCTTCTTCTGTTAACTTTGATCCAGTTGCCATCACGTGGCAATTGTCTGTGGCACCAACACAGCAACCGCCATCTGTCCCCAAATGCATGAAGTGCTTCTCTAATTCCTTCTTTATTCTCTCTTTGCTTTGCTTTTTGGCCACTGTTATCAGTCTCGGTAAAGTCAACTGTGTCACAACTTTCACCATCTAGCTCATCAATCATGTCACAAGACTGTGGCTGCAGGTCTCTTCCCATGGGCTGCATACAGTTCCTGTTGGTACAGTCTCACCACTGTTCTCAAGACAGCAGCATTCTGAGCTCTGCAATCTGTGCTTCAATCAGCCAAGGCCACAGAGCTAGAACCTTCTGAGATATGACGATACAACCATTCAGCCTGATCATTCTACTCAGCCTATTTCTATAGTGATTTTAAACTTTCTTCTTGTCTCTAAATTACTTATGTGTTTTAACATCACTGTTAAGATCTCACGGCAGTAAACACTCTGCTTTTATCTGGCAGAAAAATGTCCTTGGTTTACCTGCTTCTTAAAAGAAACAGTTGCTAGCCAAACATGAGGCCCATTCCTATGATCTAAGCACTTAGAAGGCTGAGGCAGGAAGACTATAATGAGTCTGAGGACAACCTGGCCAACACAGAAACTATTACACAGACAGGGCTACACACATGACCCTGTCTCAACATACAACACAAAACACACAGCAGCCGAAAACCTAAAAACACACTTGCTGAGGCACAGTGATATGCTGGGGGCTGTGGGTGTCTTAAAGTAAGTTATCAGTCAAGTATCAGCTTTGTTAGTCCTTCCTCTTCAGCTACTTTCAAGGTTACAATATGAAAGAAGCAAGGCTGGTTTTTATGACTGGTAGATGACGGCTTGCTGTAATAACAATACACATGATGAAATAGGTCTCAGAACTCCTTCACTTGCTACCTCTATTCTATTCTTTCTGTTGTGTGTAAGAGTCAATCTGACATACATGACATTCCCATATGATCTTGTAACTTCCCCTGTAATAATTTCATTTCCTTTATTCTACAGCATTCTTGGCAATTTCTTCAGAACTAACAGTTTAAAGATTCCTTCTTCAATTTACTATTTATCCAAAACTTTAGAGCAACAACTGTTTAATACAAGAGCAACAATGAGCACAAGACTAAATAATAGTCAGTGCACTAAGTGTGTTGAGCATCTGGTGACCATCACAAAGCCAAAGTAGTACAAACACTAGGAAGAGTTTAAAAAATTGAGATTGAATCAAAAGCTTCCCAACAAAAACAAACAAAAAAACAACAAAACAAAACCCTAGAACCATATGGATCACCACTGAATTCTACTAAAGGTTAAAAAAGGGTTAATACCATTGCTCCTCAGACTCTCCCATAAAACAGAAAGGGGCAGGTATTTAAGGAGACCATTTGGTTGGTAAAGCAGCACTGCCATGCAAGCATGAGGCCCTGGATTCCAATCCACAGCACCTGGTAAAAGCTGGGCACTGCAGCACACACTTGTGATCTCACTGCAGGGCGCAGAAGAGCAGTGGGAGTGGGTGAGTAGCAGAGCCCCATGTTCAATGAGTGACCCTAATTCAAAACTAAAGTGGAGAGACTGCAGAGATGGCACTTCCTCTCAAATTTGGAACTAGAAAAGGGTACTGATTCCACACTCTTACTCAATACTTCTTAAAATGTTAGCTCAAGACACCAAAAGAATACAAATTAGAAATGCAGTCAAATATCACTGTTTACAGGTGGCATAATCTTTAAAGTCCCTGAAGACTATTCAGCCTTGATAAACCCTTTCAACAAGTGGCAGAACACAAAATTAACATACAATAATCAGAAGTTTCTTTTACATGATGCACTTGCTGAGAGAAAAATCAGAGGGTTAAAAATCCCATTCATAATAACTACAAAAATAAATAAATAAAGCCTAGTAATTACCTTAACCAAGAAGGGCAAACACCTCTACAATAAACATTTTAAAACCCTGAAGAGAGAATCTGAAGACACTGGTTGATAAAGACTTCCTATGCTCATGAATTGGCACTATTAGTTTTATGAAAACAATTATATTACTAAAGTGGCTTACAGAGATAATGGAACCTTAACC
>CM053757.1:22826701-22858106 GCA_028658305.1 Pachyuromys duprasi
GCTGACTTCACAAAAGGAACGGATGCCACCATCCTCTGCCACAGAGTTAGTAAGTAATGAACACTGTTGGGGGCAAACTCCCAATGCTACAAAGAAACACAGCAAATGTTATTTAAAATGACATTATAGCTTTCTAGACTAAAAATCATACAGCAAAATTACAACAGGCAAAATTAACTGGGCTTGCTGTTGTTGCTGTTGTTTTGGTTTAGGAGTTTTGTTTTGAAACAAGGGCCTCATGGAGTGTAGGCTAAGCCTTGGATTTATTGTGTACCTAAGAAGGATCGTTAACTTCTGGTTCTCCTTTCCCTACATCCTGAGTGCTGCTATTAGACGTGTACCACCATTAAATTTGCATGGTGCAATGACAGAGCCCAGAGCTCTGTGGATGTTAGGCAAGTATTCTATGAACTGAGCTACATCAGTAGCCCTCACAAAATTCACTTGTATTCTGATTACTACGGATCACTTAAAATAGCAAATTTTATGAATCCAAGAAGTATTAAAAAACTAGCATCTCTCAATGACCACTAAAATGTTACCACATTTCCTTAAAATCTATTCTACAAATATTTTGCAAGAGCTGATATCAAGTAGAAATGGCTTCCCAACAACTTGCAAAGGAATTTTCCCATAACACAATCTGTAAAAGCATTCTTTTTATTCTTTAGATTTGACTACAGACTCTCATCGCTCAATTACTAGAAATTTAAGCAGAATACCAATTTTTATTATTTTATGTGTTACAATGACTATTTTACCTAAAAACTTTGTAAAGAATGATTCTAAAATACTTAAATAAGCATTTAAAAAAGAAACCAACTCCACCAAACCTTTATCAAGAAACTGCTTTAAAATTATAGTTTGATCTCAATTGTACCCATGTACTTACCTGTAAGCTAGTAATAGTAAAATTGGCAATCAACCCAATAACTTCCGCATACTCCTTCACCAACACTAATTCTCCCAGCTGGTAGTTTGTCTTTAAACGAGCCAAAAACCGACAAAATTCATGATAATTGCCAGGATCAGACAAACCCTAAATTAAGATACCAAAAATAAATAAATAAATAAATAAATAAATAAATAAATAAATAAATAAATAAATAAATAAATAAATAAATGAATGAATGAATGAATACATGAATGAATGAATGAATAAAGGCTCTTCAAAGAAACTAATAAAAATCCCTGAGTCCCCTAGTTCCATCGTCACTTACTTTGCATCTTACTTACTTCCTTACATGCTGCTGCTGGTTAGACAGCAACATGAGAAAACAAGTGAATCCTGCTAAGTTTAGTGTCACTGTCAACTAACGATAAGGATCTAAAGTAGCTTTTAGAAGTGGCACTGCACTAAGGCAACTAAAATATGTTTGGGAACTTATTACATAAAAAGCCTTGTGTGTGTGTGAGAAAGAGAGAGGCTTGAATACAAGACAGACAAACACAGGCACAGACAAACACGTTACCCCTATATTTAAACACTGTTAAGTATAACTGGCATATTAAAAATGGAATGGTTGAATAATAATACTTAAAGGATCTAAAGATTTTACTAATGGGGGCTCTAGGAAAGAAAAATATTATCTATTATCTAGGACAAATTCCAAATATACATCTTTTTTTTTTCCAGTTTTTCAAGACAAGGTTTCTCTGAGTAGCCTTAGATCACCTGGACTCACTTTGTAGACCAGGCTGGCCTCAAACTCACAGAGATCCACCTGCCTCTGCTTCCCCAAGTGCTGGGATTACAGGTGTGTACCACCATGCCCAGCTCCAAAAACACACCTTACAACAAGGTCTTTTAATACACATTTAAAATTGTAAAATACCAGATTGACTTTTATAGTGAGCAGGAAATATCTTAGGAGTGATATCTGACCTTGGCCCAGTATCTCTTACAGTATAGTTGATGACAGTAAGTTACACAGATAACTTACAACCTTAAAGTAAAACCCCATTTTTAGCAAACTGGGTAAATATGACACATGAGCTAACGCTGAAAAGATAAAAGCAAATCTGTCCATTGCAAGATATCGCACCTAGGAAGTACTGGGGTATAGAGGATGTGGGCAGGATGTCTAGGCTGCATGATCAAGATATGTTGTATACACACATGAAATTGATAGAGTAAATGAAAAGTATTGCAAAAAATTAAAAGTG
This sequence comes from Pachyuromys duprasi, assembly GCA_028658305.1. NCBI lineage: Eukaryota > Metazoa > Chordata > Mammalia > Rodentia > Muridae > Pachyuromys > Pachyuromys duprasi. Next base: position 22,828,868 of record CM053757.1, read on the forward strand.
GGAAAAAAGCCTTTGTAGAATGATCATACTTTATTTCTATACAAAGTTATCGCTGCCCCCAATTGCCAGTAACAGAGAAGCACAGATAAAGCTCTTTAAGTTGCCATTTACATGTTTACAGTCCGTGGTTTAATTACAAATTCGTTCAGCCAAAAATACCAAAGCAAAAGTGATACAATTACTTGTTAGACATTCTAACCCTCTCATGAATGGCTCTGTATGTGTGGGCTGGAGCTAATGCAGTCTATTTCTCACGCTACAAACTGAGGTGTCCACCAGAGGGCAAAAGACACTATTTCAAAACTTAAGGTACCTTATTTCAATATTAACAATTAAGTTATCTCCTACTTCAAAAAGCAGATATAATCTTCAATCACTTCAGCAGTTTAACTAGTACAAGCAAAGAAATAAAGTACAACGATAAAAGACAAAAGCATGATTTAAAACATGACTTCTCTTTATATTCACCTAAAACAAAGACAAACAAAAAACAGAGAAGGAATATCAAATCAACATCGAAATACTCTCATTAAAAAAACTGTAGCAAATGAGACCTCAGGAAGATGAATACAATACTAAATATTTTCTTCCCCCAACATAATAAATTAAAATTTTTATTATAATAAATTTAAAATCATTATAATTTATTATAATAAATTTAAATTTTATTATGTACCAGTGGGCAGAAATATGATTTTATATGCCAAATATTAATTTATTTATTTCATAAATACCTGGGGGTTTTCAAGTATCCTCTTTACTCCTTTAATTAAGTTACTAAGGTACTTGGCACGTTCAGGACTGCTAAATAAGGATCTTCTTGTAGAAGCAAACTGAACTAAGCATGAAAGTGCCTAAAAACAACAAAGACATTTTTCATTTCAACTTTAGAAGTAGCTACATCCCCTGTGACCATTCACAAGCCTCTGCCCATGCTAAAAAACAAAAACAACAACAACAACAAAAACAGTATTTGTAAGTATTCCTTGAGTTATTCTTAAAATCTCTCCTCAGTCTCCTATGCTTGGGGACTTCATTTTTCTCTGTGGCTTTCAAAATGCTGGCCTATTTTTTTAAGATTTTATTTTTTTATATGTTCTGCTGCATGTGTGCCTGCATACCAGAAGAGGGCACCAGATGTCGTTACAGATGGTTGGCAGCCACCACATGGTTGCTGGGAATTGAACTCAGGACCTCTGGAGGAGTAGCCAGTGCTTTTACCTCTAAGCCACCTCTCCAGCCCCCAAAATGCTGACATTTTTATTTTAGTTGTTTCTTTGCATTTTACAAAGGAAGTGGCCTCATGGGTTACGGAGATGGCTCAGTGGGTAATGACACTTGCATGAACACCTGACTACAAGGTCAGTGTTGGGGGCAGAGAGACAGATACCAACAACTTGCTGACTAGCCAAAGAGGTAGAGAGCTTCAGGTTCAAATAGAAACCCTGTCCCAGGGGACTAAGACTCACAGCTATAGAGAAAGTATGCCTGTACACACACATTCACACACACCACATGCACACAAAAGACATTTTAAGGAGAAAAAAAAGGATTTCAAGGTGACACTGTCATGCGGGAAATCTATGTACCACTGTGTTCTTATTTGCACCCTATCCCCCCTCTCTCACTGGAGCCTCCTCCTAATTGCGAGACATACAGAATATACGCTCTCTTGTATTTTATATATGCCAAATCTGACAGAGCAGGCCCTAGACGAGGGTACATTCAGAAGGTGCCCAACTGCTTAAGATGCTCATTCTGTTTGTGAACCAGTGAACTAGGTGTTCTATCAGAAACAAAATGATCTTAAAGTTATAGAGTATTGTAAACTATATATTATGGATCCTGCAAAGGAGTAATAACTCCTTAACTGAATCAGGCATATGGCAAATTTACTCAGTCATAAAATATATTCTACACCATTCAAAAACATCTTATGGGGGTGGGGGTTGGAAAATGCTGCTGGAAGAGTTAGGAACTTTCTAAGGAGCATCTGTGACCTAGTTATCTTCCTGCGTTTCCAGGCCATTTCATTACTTAGGTTTCCAACGCCAATAGCCATTACTGAAGTCTGTCCTCATTAACCTAAAAGACAAACTGATCTCTGCATGTTTAATCTTTGTTCACAGGCTTACTTGCCTAGCTAACATTACCATTAGCCAATATTAAAATATTTCTATTACGAGATTTCATACAAAACGTCTGGCTCTCGTGATAAAGGTGAGGACTCTTTCTGGCTGGCCATGCTTCAGTTCCCCACCGCCTCCACTGCTAAGAACGAAACTGTCCTCCTTAGGCAACTCCGCTTCACAGGACTGGAGCCATCAGCGTATTAAAAGCAAAACATCATTAAAAGCATAATTTGGGGGATAAAAAGACCTGAACTTTTTCTCAATGCCAGTATCTACTCTGCTGCCCTGGGGAAAGTAAATTAGACACTCTGGGTCTGTTTTCTGTTTTCAAGTCAACCTACTAAGGACAGTGTTATTATTGCAAGGTCACTGTGAGGATGAAACAAGATAAGCACCACATAACAGGGCATCAGGCTAGTTATCTCAAAGCAGATGTTCTCTTCTACATTTTTAATCACAAGCATGTTTTTGCTTTATACTAACACAAAATCCTATGACCTCATGCTTTTTAAACAACTAAAAGCAATTTTCCTGGTTGAAAGACAAGAAGATGAAACACAAGCTCAAATAAATACCCCCTGAAATGCATATTAAAACCTTAAACTCTAAGTTCAAGAACAGACTTGTTGGGCTAGAGACACAGCTCAATAGTAGAGCACTTGGCAATACAGTCTTCCTTTTAAGAGACATTTAAACAAACGTACTTTATACCTGGAGTATTTCCAGGACACAATTCTCCAATTTCTAGTAGCTTAGATATTAAATTTACATTTTTCCCAACACTGCTATATATTTACTACTCAACAAAGTTGTTGTGTATAGTCTCAAAGTTCTACGTAACAAATCAACTCAAAAAAAATTTTGAGCATACAAGAGTGATGAGCACAAAATCAAGTGAATCACTCATCCCTTTGCTTCTCTCAGAGATTTCTAATGGAGACCGCCAGTCATGTGCAGGCTAAAGAGTTAGACATTAGGAGGAAGGCTCTAGTGGCGTGCTGGACTTGGCATGTGAGTACTGATTAGGGAGTGAGATATAGGTAGAAGTTGGTAGACTGTCCTGGCTTTGGCAAGAGCAAGATCAGTTACTTTTTCTGAGCTTAGTCACAAAGTGGAGTGGACTGTTAACAAATGCTGAAAATCATTTAACAAAATACAATCAGAAGTAAAGAACTACTTGAGAAATATAACTTAGTAAAATGTATAAAAATTTTTGAAGTGAGTATGTATTAACCTTATTTCATATTAGAAGAGAATCACATGTACAAGGCAGAGCCTGGAACTTAGGAGGATGAGGACAGAGGACAAGTTTGAAGGCAGAGTGGGCTATACAAAAACCAATCCAGAAGACTGACATACAGCTCCATTACCATACTCACATCAAAAGTGTGGGACCATTGGTTCAATTCCCCAATAGTGCAAAAACAGTAACAACAAACTATCAAGGCTATCATATCTTTAAGAAATAATTAACGACTTGTACTTACTAACTGTGACAGTAGTGGTGGAAGCGAGTGATACAAATTGAAGAAAAGATCCAATGTTTCTGGGTCCAGAAAAACTGGAAAAAAGATTATTTTCCTAACACCATTACTTTCACTAAAACATCACACAAATAAGAATGTCAAGACCTCTACATATGGCCAATCATTGCAGCTGGGCTAGTTGTTCATTCACTTAATCTTGGCTTTTCAAGGCAGGGTTTCTTTGTGTAGCCCTGGCTGTCCTGGAACTTGCTTTATAAACCAGACTGGCCTAGAATTCAGAGATCTTCCTGCCTCTGCCTCCCAAGCACTGTTAAAGGCATGTGCCACCACAACCTGCTTGCAGCTGGGCTACATTGATTCTTAAGGTTTTTTCCTTTGATAAATGAAACAGTATGAACATAAAAAATAGCTAGCTAAAATGGCTATTAGTTCCATGCAGTTTCTACATTTCTAAGTAGAATAAAGTTATTTATATTTACACTAAAATAATGTAAAAATTGTTTTAAAACTATGAGGATAAGTAGCACTAGAAAGCTTATAAAAAGCAGATAAGTCCTGTCCCAGTCATATTTTCACATTTAAAAATAAGTGTACAAATTCGTTTGATGCCAGCTGAACCCTCATCTTAACTGTGTTAGGCGTTGCTTCTCTAACTTACCCTGAGACCCCAGCTCCAACATTCTCTGAAATCAGCCATCCTTTCTCTTCCCGCTACAGTCACGATATATGATCAACTGTCAAGTGTTTACATGTATAACCATGCAAAGAATATGAACAGCTGAGTCCAAGAATCTATTATTATCTCGCACAATGATCTCTGTACTTAAGCTCAGTGCAGTGGCTTAGTTGTATATCTATCTGTCACTAATTTTTCCCAAATGTTTTGACAAACTCACACAAAAAAAATTTTAATTCTTCCTAACATTTCTGCATAACCAATCCATTATCATTTCCATTTTGCTACACCTGTCACTCATTCTTCAACTTCAACTGGCTGATTCTTAACTTTGTCACATAGCTGTGTCTGTTTTACATCTATTTATTGTCATCTTGTTTGAGGGGTTCTTTCCCAAACCCCCTTCTATTTTGATTTGTATGTCAAATATTTTGCTGAAAGCAAATACACGAGGGATAAATTTGGAAGGACTTGTATGTTTGAAAAAGTATCTTATTTTTCATAATTCCCATTGAATTTGAAAACCTGCAAAGGCAGGCCTGAGGCCCAACTGTGAGTTATTGCTCCTACTGAGAAGTTTGTTGCCACTCTAGATTACAACCTATTGCAAGGGACTTCATTCTTCCTCCTCATGCACAAGCCTTTTCCTGGGACAGCGTCAGTACAGAGATAGTGCTTACCTTTTTTCACTCATCATTCTGGGTACCTGGTACAACTTTCAATTCATAAATTTGTCCTTCAATGCTGCAACCATTTTTTGTTTTTCAATTTTCCTTCTGTTTTTTTCCTATTTTCTACAACCTTCAATAGTCAAATGTCAACCTCCTTGCTTCACCGTCTAATTTTCCCATGTACACTTTTTCTATCAAATATCTTGCTTTTTTATTCTACTTTGTATATTTTATTAACTTCCTCTTCTAAGATGTTTAGTAAATTGTTAAATTATGTGGCAATGTTCCATTCTTGTCTCAGAAATACTTTATCTTTTTTAATCTCTACCGAAAGTAACCACACTCTTTTAAAGTTTATTTCTTTTCTTCAGCTTATATATAAATTCTGCAACTTTTTAAAAAATTAAACTTTCTAAGATAATAAATTATAGATTTGGAAGATATAATACAGATCTACACCACATTTTACACAGCTGACCTACACTATGTTTTACCCACTTTCCCACACTAGTGATCTCTTACAAAAATAACACTAAAACATCACAGCCAGGAAACCCAATACAATCTCCTAAACATATTGAGTCCAATTTTATATGCACTCAGGTGTGCATACACATTTTTAGCCTGTGCATTTTTATTACACGTGTTGGTGTATGAATTCATCACCACAGCCAAGATGTGGAATGCTAAATCCCTTGTTTATTAATCTTTGATTCCTAAATCAGAAGCCATTATAAAAAAACCTTTATGTTAATTCTCTACCTGATATCCCCAAATCTGAAGCTTTTCTAGCTTAATTTTTCATGGGAAAAAGCTGTGGGAGGAGAAGGTCAACTACAGGGCCAAAGTCAGTCTCCCAGCTGCACAGGCGAAGCTTCAACTTAGAATAAAGTCTCCTTAGCACTTACTCTCCAGCCCCTCCCCCACCTCTGCCCTGGAGCACCCGTGTGACATTTTTCTGCAGTGTTGGGGAAACATTTGCTTTCCTTCTTGATGTCCCTCCTATCACAAGGTAAATCAGGACTCTGTTCAGCCAGGCAACTCCCTCTGACTAGTTCACCTCATAATTCTGAAAGAACCCTCTGGGTGACTGTTCCATCTTTCCTCACTACTTATGCGGACAGCTCATGTGCTGTCTTGTCTTTTCTCCTGAAATCAAAATGTAGCAGTCATTATGATATGAACTAGACAGAGCACTTCAACACTGAGTATTAGTAGCTATTCTGAATTAGACCAGAGAAAAAGCTACAGTATATGTATAGGTTAATTCTGCACCTTGTACGTTGACCATCTCTCATGTTAAACCCTTCTTTCTTTCTTCTTACTTGTTCTCCAGGTTGTTGGAACCTGCACTGTGCAAAGATCATCTGCAGATTCGTCTGCTGAACTGCCAAGAAAATCAAAGCTCAGGCAGCTGAGGACCAGCTTTAAGACTTGCATCACCAGACTTTGTTGATTTTGATCCTGGAGATTTAAAGGTTTGGCCAGCACCTTCAAAGTTAGAAAAAAAACATAAAAGAAATTCAACTTCATAAATTTAATTATTTCTTCAAGTGAAATGAAAATTAGTAAAAAATTTTTAAAAGGGAGAAAAATAGTAAAAATCTTTGTCCACAAATTTCTACAACAGACTACTTTCAAATTTCACTCTGTAAAAATAAGAATAAAATATATTTAACTACATAATGCAGATCGCCTTCTAAAGTTCTAAAAGGTAAGTTAGGCCAGGTGAAGTGGCACATACCTTTATAATCCCAGTACTTGGTAGGCAGAGACAGGCAGGACTCTGAGTTCAAGGTTAGTTTGGTCTATATGGTGAGTTCAGGCTAGCCAGGGATACATAGTAATACCCTGTCTCCAAAAATAAAAAAATTTTAGTGAGTTTTAGAATAAATACTTTACATAGCACAAGTGTAAGAAAGCACAGAATTTATTAACTTAAAGAGTGCTTTGAAAGCCAGGCAGTGGTGGCACAGGCCTCTGAGCCCAGCACTCAGGAGGCAGAGGCAGGTGGATCTCTGAGTATGAGGTTAGCTTGGTCTACAGAGTGAATTCTAGGCCAGCTGGACTACACAGAGAAACTCTGTCTTTAAAAACCAAAAAGAAAAAAAAGTGCTTTGAAAAACCTGAGACTTATTTTCTTCAAAAAATATATGGGATAATTGCTGGTGTAAAGAGATGCATTCAACTAACAAAGGCCTCATGAATGTGGTAAGGGCACAAGCTCCTGGAGCACAATGCTGACTGTCTTGTGCTACGATTGGTTCCCACACAACCTGCAAAGTAAGTATATCTTGCAGACTATGAATTATTTGTAGAGAAGCGTACAATAATAAGAAGCCAAGAATAATCATCCTATTTTATCTACCTTTAAAAATGATATTTTTCCACACTACAAAAGTATTTCAAAAATAGGTCATTTAATTAGACTTCCTATAGTGAATAACAATGTAACATACCAGGTAACAATTTCAACCCAAGCAACTTAAAATCTGAAATGGCCTGCAATGTCACTCAAGAAGGTTTGGATTTTGGTGAATTTCAAATTTCAGCTTTTGAAATTTTTCAACTAGTAAAGTCTATACAAATATCCTAAAATTTATAACACTCCAAAATCTAAAACACTTCTGGTCCCCAGTATTTCTAGAGTACACTTAGCCTATAACAGAACTGGACAGGCAAGAAGCAAAGCTTACTGAGTTGTTCTGGGAAATGCTTTACAACACCAAATAAACAAACTTGAGCGGGATAACAGGATCCTTCCTAAAACAACAGAGCCTAACACATTATGAAAGCCATGCTTGTTCCGTGGCATTAAGAAACAAGTAGGAAATTCCTATTTCTCAAAGAAACTATTAAAATAATTCAGAGAAAATTACAAAAATTAAAATAAAAAAGAAAGAAAAACTGTATCCCCATCTAAATATGGGAAAGCAGATAAATTAAAACTCAAATTAGCCTGTCCAACTAAAAATCAACAGTAAGAAGGAAGAAACTACTATGGCCTAGACACAAACACTGAACTCTCTATGGATGAAGTAAAGTTTGTATAGATTTACTATGTTTAGACTGGCCACAACAAATCTCTTAAAAGGAAAACCAGAGGAGAGCAATGCACCTGAAATTCCCTCAAAGCACTTAAGATTCCCATACAACTCCAGGAAGCTGAGTCATCAGCTGACTTACCTGTTTCAGGAGAGAACAGGCTAACACTAGGATGTCCTTTAGAGAAGTATCACGAAATGAGGTAGCTATTTTCCTATGTTTTGCTGAAGGTCTGGAATAATCAACCTAAAAAGGTCAAGATGAGTTAGTTTAACCAAATCTATAAAAAAAATAAGGTTAAACAATGTACTATGCATATAACATGATAGCACTAGTGATTAGGTGCTTAGCACAGAGCTTATAAAAGACTGAGAAAGGATTTGCTTGTGATTACTTAGTGACAGAGGCAGGGTTAGATCCCACTCCAAAACTATCAGTTTCAGTGCCAATATAGAACATAGATAAATCAAAGTAACAGACATGACTGAGATCATGGACTCCTGCCTATATCATATATAATGTAAATAAACTTCCCTAACTCTCAAATGCCACCTACCTACAAAAGGAGAAACGTCTAAAACACTCTTCAAATTCTCATATATGAATCAGCTAAATAATCAGTTATAAAAATTAATATTAAAGTATTTAATGTAATTGGCTTATGTCACTAAAATTCTGAAAATAAAAGTAGAAATGACACTTAAGAATTTGATTGTGTTTCAACAACATGTCATCTCTAAATATTTTATTAGCTAACAGAATTTTTTTTTTTCGGAGCCAGAATCTCACTATGCAGCTCTGGCTATCCTGCAACTAGTTCTGTAGAACAGGCTTGCCTGACCTCAAACTCACAGAGATCCACCTCCTCTTCCTCCTGAGTGATAGGATTAAAGGTATGCACCCTGTCCAAATATGGATGAATCTTTTAAGAAAAAGATCTAAGCTTGAGTTTTCTAAAAGTTAAGAGGATTTAAAACATTATCCTACATTTTGAGAAGCCGAATATGCTATTCCTTGAATATATTTGTTATATAGTCAAGAAAGCAAAATACATATACCTATACAGTGTGTGCAATATGAAATGCTGTTGAGTTCAAGGCCAGTCTGCTCTATCTGTGTAGTGAATTCCAGGCCAGCCATGCCTACTACATTGTGAAACCCTGCCTAAAAAAACAAAACAAAACAAAACAAAAAAAAAAAGGAAAGATACAACCACAGTGAATGACTTCATAGTATCCTTCTGACCATTATATAGCACTGGACTTTGCTCATGTAAATCTGATCACCACCCCTAAAAACGCTAGTTGAAGTAGAAATCACTCCTCCTCCAACTAATTAAGCTCAGTAAAATTTGCTCCACAGAAGATGTAATTTTTTTCAACTTATAAAGCCAAAAATCATCCTTTAAAGCTTTGAAGGAAGTAGTACTGTCTTAAGAGATAGAAGGCCTCACTCTGCAGCCCAGTGTAGCCTCAAATTCATAATCCTTCTGCCTCAGCCTCCCTATTCTAGCATCATTAGCATGGCACTCTTCTAAAAAGGAGGTTGTCTTTATTGTACATGGATAACCTGGAACATCTTGAACCAGAAGAACAAGAGAAGACAGACAGAGAGAAAGGTGCCTACAATCCCAGTACTTCGAAGGGGAGACAGGAGAATCAAGAGTTTAAGGTCACTCCCTGCTACATCTCAAAGACACGGTCAGCCTGGGCTATATAAAACCCCTTCTCAAAAAAGGAAAAAAAAAATTGAATGGTGAGGGAGTGTTAAATGAATGCAAAGGCCAACTTGAAAGATTTCTTACTGGTGAATTACAAGCTTTTAAATAAAATTAGAAACCTAAAGTAAAAACCTAAGCTTGGTAAAGAATAGGGTATTTCCAGGGGTGTAAAGTACTTCTCCACAAAATATTTATTAATTACAGACAGAAAAAGAATAAGGAAGCTGGGTAAAGAACATGCTTAGAAATCCAGGTGAGCCGGAGCAGTTGCTGCGTGAAGCCTAAAACCCTCAGTCAAACTTGGAGGGGCCGGTTCTGTCTGGCGCTGCCTGGCGCACAGCAGCGTGCTCCCTGGGAATGGAAGCATCTCTGCACCACTCAGGAGCTGCTGGAGACGAAGCAGCGCTATCAGGAACAACTGGGGCTGGTGGCTGCGTACTTCCTGAGGATCCTGACAGCCAAAGGGACGCTAAGACCACCAGAGGACACTGAAGGCTGGGGCTACAGGGCTTCTGCCCACACCTGTAGCCCAATCTGCTGCCAATGCAGGCAGGTGTCGGACTACACTTGAGGAGCTGTTCAAGAACAAATGTTTTCGGGAAGTCATGCAGCTTCAGCAAAGCTGCCCTAAATTTAAGCATCTTCAGCTCCAGGACCTACTCCCTCTGCCTCTGCAGTGGCTTCAGCAGTACCAGAATCTTATCATGGCTTTGGCTAAAAATATAGTTCCCAACAGCCCCGACCACCAACAGCTTACACCATCTGCCCGCCCTGTGAGCGAGACTGCCAGAATAGAATGACCGGCACCTTCTGCACATCCAGGCTCTACTCAGTGGACTCAAGGCAAAAGGGCTTACTTCAGAGCCCTGTATCCTATGTACCAGCGTCAACTCAGCAGGAGCTTGTGGTGGGTTGTTCAGTCTATCCTTCCCCCATGAGCAGCCACTGCTTATGAGGAGCAGTCACAGTGGTTCCACAGCCTGACTGGCTGTTAGAAGCCAGAAGAGCTCCACTCACAGAAATGTCACTGCAACATGACATTGTCATCTACAGATGTGCTGAGCCACATTCACAACTCTCCTGGGATACATGCCTATGAAGAATCTTAGACATTCCAGAACTCAGGATACTCACAGATAGGGCAGGGCCAAGAACAAAAGGGAATTTACTTCAGCACCGGGACCACAAAGCCCTCCATGGGTTGACACAGGCCATTTAATGCTCCTTAAGAATCAGGAAGCAGGCTTCAACCCAAATGAGCCTCAGCTGAACCAGCCCCTTTAACACCATGCCACTGGGGGTCTCGGGACTGTAAAGCGTTTGCCTTCTGTGGCCAGCTGTTTATTCAGTTGGCAGCTTTGTAAAGGAAGCTATTTTTTTGTTACCTACGGTTGTTTTCATTTTTGAGATGGGGTCTTCCTGTGTGACCAGGCTGACAGTGAGCCTGAATCCCTCCTGCCTCAGCCTTGAAAGTGTTGGTTTGTACAGGTGTGTGCTGCCATACCTGGCTATTGTATTTAGTTTCTTTCTTTTCTTCTTGAGACAAGGTTTCATGTAGCACAGCCTGGCCTTGAATTCTAGATCCTTCTGAACTACCTCCTATGTTGTAAAAGTTCTATAATTTATTTCTCCACTGGATTTTAATAAAGTACTGTTTTGTTTTGTTTTTGAAAAAAAGAAATCCAAGTGAGTATCATCTATTATTAGACAACTCAAACCATATGTTTCCTGGCAGGAGACAATAAAGCTAGAGCATCATTGCTGATATTCCTGATAAATGTAATCTGGATTTAATAATGAGGAAACACTGAACAGTCTCAAAATAATACATATTTTACAAAACAAGCAGCTTGTAATCTTCATGGCTTGGGTGTCATGGCAATCTGACACAAACTAGAGTCATCTGAAAGGAGGGAACCTTAACTGAGAAAATGCCTCCGGAAGAGCTGGCTTTAAGGCACCTTCTTAATCAGTGACGGACGGAGGTGATGCCACTGATGAGGGTAGGTACCTATTGTGGGTGGTGCCATCCTTGGACTGGTGGTCCTGGGTTCTATAAGAAAGTAGGCTGAGCAAACGATGGGGAAGCAAGCCAGTAAGCAGTATTCCTCTGCATCAGCCCTTGCCTCTAGGCCCTTCCCCTACCCCTGCTTGGGTTCCTGTCCTCACCATATTTAATAATGAACTGACACATGGAACTGAGTGAACTAAAAACCCTTTCTTGCTTTTGGCCAAGTTGCTTTTGGCCATGTCACATTTTAAAATAATCTAATGGTATCACGATCATGTAGGAGAAAGAATTTCCTTGTAGAAGAAAATGTAAAAGTATTAGGCTGTGGGAATGGAGGAGGGGAAGTACATCACGATTTCAACTTATCAAGAGATCAAGAAAGACCCTCCAAACATTGCTGAAAGTTCATTTGTATTTTTTAAAAGATAATTGGTTGCTCTCCAAGATCCACTTTTATTAGAATCCACATTACCAGTTACTAAGGAACTGAATAAGTAACTAGGAACTAAAGGGAATTAAGGAAAACCTAAAAACCCTCACTTTCAGAGTAGCCTATATTACTCCTTGTTGTGAAGTAGAAAATGAATCATTTTTAAGGTTAGCAAATATAACAGCTGGATGCCTGCGGTTGCTACACTAGCCTCTCACTTTTATAAAGTACATTTACATGCCAAAATTATTTTTTCAACTTTTAAAAAAGAGCTCAGAGTTCTTTAAACTCATTCACAGAGTTCAATTGTAATTAGCCAAGGTTCTGTCATCATACTCCTGCCAACAAGATGGCTATTCCTGAAATGGAGAGAAAAACTGACATAGCAGACAGTCTTCACATACTCTGTGAGAGAAGCAAAATTGGATGGCCATGAAAACTATGGTTATTTTAAAATGTGGAAATTCTATAAAACTGGTTTTAATTCATCACTGAATAGTAATCAAACTGTTTTTTTTTTTCAATTGTAAAACACTGTGAGTATACTACAAAGGGAGTTAGTTGGCAAGTGGACAGCAGCTCTCCTATGCACACATTCACATCCCACACAACCAAGTACCACTCAGGAGGATACAAGTTTCTTAGTTCAAACTTTATAATCCCCTTTATGAAATTACTCCACACAGGGCACAACTTCTGCTTTACTCTTACTGAAAAGCATGCTGACAGCAAAAGGGAACAGGACAGAAGACACCTCTCCTCAGCTGCTGAGCTCAAAGAGCCCTGCTGGGGAAGGGATAGTTTCTGAAGATGCTCCTCATGGGAGGTGAAAACTCAAGCCAGAAAGTGACTGAGTGCCAAGCAATCTGTTTCTGGATAAGTCCTGTCATTCACCCATGGTTAAGAATCAGACTTCTAAACCGTTTGCTCTTTATTTATAAACACCTAAAAGTCTGTTTTCCTTTTCTATACAATTCATTTATATGGTTAATATATTATAATATCTACAAGAATGAAAAGACAATTCTCCAAGTGGAACAAGCACTATGTCCTATTTCCCACTGTGGTCATTCTGTGGTTTAGACTATGGTTGTGATTTTCGATGAAAGTATTCTAATTTAATTTTCCAACTAGTAAAACAAATACATAAAAAGACTTAATCAGTTAAGAGTTTCATGCCACAAAACAACTACTCATTTTGCTGCAAAGAAACAACATTACCTAAGCAAATTCTATGTCCTATTTACATGCAAAAGCTTACTTACCAGGTTCATTTCCTGAGTCAACTCGGAAAGGATTATCACTCCTATTATGCAGTGTTCCACAGTACCCTTTGGGAAAATGTCCAAGTGGAGACATGATTAGTTCTTAAGTGGAAATTGATAATTTTCGAAATTAAATAACAAAGCATCACAATTGCCAAGTAATGGTCCATAAAAGTATGTTTTAAAGAAAAGGTATTGTTATTTCTATAACTAAAAGAATTTGAACTAATTTTTGAAGGATAAATTTTGGCACTTGGAGTTAAGGAACAAATGTATACAGACCTTAGAAATGCACACACTCTAACTAATGTTTCCCCAGCATTTACAAGTCATAATAAACTAAGCCTTAAAATGACATTTAATTTAGTACTTTTTCTAAAATCTTAAGAATGGTAAAAAAAATGGTTTTTGTTCTAGAAATTTGCTTGAAGCCTACTGTGATAGCTGCACTCAATAATTAATAAGTAGCTTAGAAACTAATTTAAATCTCTTGATCTAATATCAGAAAAGATCACTTAAGCTCTTTTAATATTACTGAACAGTGCACGTGTATAGAGTCATTAGGTGCCTTAATGAAGACATCTACAGTACCCAATGTAGTACGGTAAATATATGACTATCAATACAGTATAGTTTCCATGATGTTTCTAATTAGCTTACAATTTAATTGTATAACTTCCTTCAATTCAGATCTCGTGTGCACATTAGTAACAAATTACCCTATTACAAAATCATACTGGAAAACATGGAAATAAGAAATGAAGCATCAAATTACAGTGCAGCAGTACAAAAGTATGCACAGATGTGCTTTTTGTATCTTCATTTCACAGTTGGTCATCCCTTCTAACTTGCACAGAAGCTCAGCAACACTGATTACGAGGTATAATTAAGTTCATGTTATCACAGAACCACCAACAATCAACTCTGGGTACATCAAACAATGCATTTTAATTCTTTATGGACTTCCTAATTTCCTATTCACTGAATCATAGCTACTCTGTGCACACTAGCTCAATAAAGCTGCACAGTGTGGCGCTTTAACCAACTGAGAGTCTGAAAACTTTCCTAACTTTCTTTTTTTTTCTTTTTTCATTTAAACACCTGGGGCTACAGGGTCTTATGCTGCTGTGTCCAGCTTTCACATGGGTTCTGGGGAGTCAAACAGACCATCAGATTTGGCACAGCAAGCACTTCTACCCACTGAACCGTGTCTCCAGAACAAGAACTCTTAAACTTGACAGCAAGTTAACCACTCTGCAATTAGAAATTACAGAAATACAAAAATATGCATCACTAAATATCCAAATTGTTTTAAGGAAGTGGTGAGAAGCAAATAGGAAGCACGGACAGAGTCCTGATTACTTCACTGTGTCAACAGCTGTAATTACTACAAGGGACAGGAAGAGGAACCATCCCTGCAAATGTCTGTTCCTTCTTCCTTGCAGCCTTAGTATGTGAACTGGGGTAAACAGGTAGAAAAAGTTACAATTTATATCATATATTACTCATAGTTACATAATTTAGTGAGTCACTTGAAAACATTTGTCAAAAAGTATTATAGTCTACATAGAGTGGGAAAAAGCTGTCAAAAGACTTGTTGGAGTACCAATTAGTGACTAAGTCACTAGGTACTTCCAGAAGGTACTCAACATAAATCACAGTTTCTTGATCCCACTTCCTAGGACTGTTAGGAGAATTGAGTAACTACGAAAATCATTATAAATATTACTTGTATATGTGTGTATATATATATGTGTGTATATGCATATATGTATATAATTCATAAATAAAAGTACATTTCTAAATTTAGAAACAATGGTTCTTTTCATTCTTCTGGTACAGCATGATTTTTATTAATTGACAATAAATAACAAAGAATCCAAAGGACAAATAATAAATGGTAAGTAAGTATGGTACTACAAAGAGAACCGAGTACCTCTAATATGGCACTAACCCGTGCCTTCTTACCTGGAGGAATTTCTTCACGTCAGCAGTAATTTCTCTGAAAACAAACTCATCTTTCTGAACATCAAACCACCCCAACTTAGTGAGTTTAGCAATGACTTGAATGAGAGCTTGGATAACAAAGGGAGCCAGCTTAGGTTGTGATGCCACATAATTCAGAATGTAGTTTCCTATAAAGAGAGTATTAGTGACCACTTGGACTTTTGGAAACGTAATGTGAATCTTGTGAAGGAAAGACAGGGACAACGACATTCTCTTTGAGAAGTGAACTGATCTGTTTTCAAGCGTGTACTTATTATTATACAGTAAATTCTATAACATTTATTGGAACATGTGGGCTTATCCCACTACATTCTGATAAATCATGGGGTAATTTAAGTATAATATGAAAGCCATTCTTTATGTGTAGATGTCACATGCAAAAACCTGATAGGCAAATACAAAAAACTGCAAGCCAAATGATCCAAGCTATTACAGTGGCACAGAAACAATGTAAGTAGTACAATGTAATATAGCACAAGACTGCATATGCCTCAGATGTCTACTAACCACTGTACTTCATTATTATGTGTGTATTATACTATTTGTGTTATCCATCTCACCCACCCTTTTCTAGAACCATAATTTTCCATCCTATCTTCACATTACCTCACAAACTGCAACTTTAACGAGTCTTACAAACTTCACATCTTTTCAAGACAAAAGTGCCACATCTGCTATAATGTACAGATGTTTCTAAATCACTTTATCTGTACAATTCTACCAAAAATTTCTTAGAATTCTATGTTTCCATAATCTCCTTTCTCTCAAAAGGCCTGTGCAGCATTGTATAGCAAGTCACTTTTAGGAATACATATATCATGCTACATTAACTAACTATATAAATGCTTATTGTGAGGCTAAAAGACTATAACCATTTTTAAAACCCTGGTCTTATTAAATGACATAAAGATACATAGCATACAGTATGGATATGTTGGTACACACAGTATTTCTTTAAGCATGAAAAGTAAAGTAATGCTTACAAAAAAGTTAGCATGGCAAAACCACTTGCAAGCTACCCAACAAAAAATGCTTCAATGGAAACAACTCCAAACCCAAGAACACCTTAAGAAATAAGTGACCATCTTTGCCTGGAGGAGCTTAGGATAGATGTACTGTGTATAAAAACACAAGAACAAAAAGACCAGAAAGCATTGAGGCCAGAGAAATGGCTCTGGAGTAAAACATTTGCACACATGCACACACAGAAGGAAAAGAAAAGGATCCTAAGATGAAGGTGGGGACAGTCAGAACCTTTATATGCTGGTAAGAGTGGAGGCACTTGGAAAAACAGGGCACTTCTTAGAGGTTTGTACAAACCTATAACCCTTCATTCCGAGGGTTCTACATGAAAAAAAGGGGAAGCTGAACCATGAAAATGCTCATATGTAAATAAATATAAACAGCTTGTAGTGACAAAGAAGTGAAACACAATCGGCCAACAAACACATCAACTACTAGTAAACAGATGCTTTTAAAAGCCTTCTAAGGCACAGGAGTCTTTTCTGAGACTGATATTCCAACCAAGGACCATGTATGGAGATAACCTAGAACCCCTGCACAGATGTAACCCATGGCAGCTCAGTCTCCAAATGAGTTCCCTAGTAATGGGAACAGGGACTGTCTCTGACATGAACTCAGTGGCTGGCTCTTTGATCACCTCCGCCTGACGGGGGAGCATCCATGCCAGGCCCCAGAGGAGCCAGTCCTGATGAGACCTGATAGGCAAGAGTCAGATGGAAGGGGAGGAGGACCTCCCCTATCAGTGGACTTGGAGAGGGGCATGGGAGGAGATGAGAGAGGAAGGGTGAGATTAGGAGGGAATGAAGGAGGGGACTACAGCTGGAATACAAAGTGAATAAACTAAAATTTATTTTTAAAAAATATTTAAAAATAAGAAATAGAAAGTCCTTCAAATTATAAAAAAAATAAAATAAAAGCCCTATAAGAATAAAAAGGAATGACATACTGATACAACACCATTTTGCTTAGGGAAAGGTAGCATGTACATACAACAACAACAACAAAAACTACATATATTATGATCTCTTTTCTATGAAACATCTACAAAAGAAATTCAATCTAGAAGCAGAGAGCACACCAGAAGACCGTGACAGAGACAGCCTATACCAGATCCTTCTGGGGTGATGAAAATGTTCTAGAACCAAATTGTGAGAATGGTCATACAATCATGAATTTACTAAAATTAAAGCTTTTTTTAAAAAGCCTGTAACTGGTTCTGCAATGTGGACTTTTTTGAAAGCATTTACCTGTATTTTATGATGTAGTTTGTATTACACTTCAATAAGCTGAAGAGAAGAATCAAATCGAAGGAAGGGACTTACTTACAAATGCAAGCAAACCTAAACCACACAGTTGTCTGAAGATGAAAAGGAGAGCATTCAGGTCCAGGCAAACCAGTTAAGAACATGCACTGAGGTAGATATAAGTTGGCATGAGAGGAAGACCTTTTGACACAAGACTCTGGATAATACTGACGAAGATATAAGGTCACCTAAACAAAGATGGCTCATCAATGACAAGCTCGCAGACGCTCTTTAGTACTAAGCTAGGAAAATGTTATCTGACTGAAAATCAATAGAAGGCCACTGTTAGCTATACTAGTAATGTAGAAAATAGTGGGGTGAGCCCAGAACTTGGCAATGGTGTTTATGAGGAAAACAATGAGGTTCCTAGAAATGCATCATCTAAGATTGAGAATTTACATTAACCTGAAAAGGCAATGTGGCAGGTCAGGCCATTCTACACATTTTTCATTTTAACTCACACATCTGTTATTACACACAAAAAAATTCTAATCTACTGACAGAAACAAGAGTTCTTTACTCAAACTAAAGAATCTAAGAAGAAAACTTACTATTTCTTATGTGAAATTTTCTTGTACATTTATACTTTTTTGTTTGTCTTTTTCTAGACAAGGCTTCTCTGTGTAGCCCTGGCTGTCCCAGAGCTTGCTCTGTAGACCAGGCTGGCCCCAAACTCAGAGATCCACCTGTTGCTGCCTCCTGAGTGCAGGGATTACAGGCATGCACCGCCCCCCCTGCTCTGCATTATTCAATTTATGATGAAGTAAAATCCTAATAATCCATAAATTCAAAATTCACTTACTGTATCTAACTACAAGCATCGCAGTGGAGCAACCATAGAATGAATGCTCTGAAGCCATGAGCCAAATCAGCCTGTCCTCCTTTCAATCACCCTCTCAGGTATTCTGGTCGTGGTGACAGAACAGTAAATAATACAGTTATCTTCCAGGGCAGAACAACAGACCCAGAGTGAGCTTACTAGTGAATACTACCAAATGTTAGGAAATATCTGCCAAGAGAAATGAGTACAGAGAAACCAACCTAACTTATTTTAGTCCCAAACTATCCTCTTTTATTATTTATTGTATTGCACATCCAGGAATGAATCCCAGGTCCTCACGCTAGGCCAGGATTCTACCTCTGACTACAGCCCCTAGCCCCAGCAGGGAGCATTGAGTGATGCACGTCTTTAATCCCAGCTCTTGGGAGGCAAGAGCCAGGAGAGTCTCTGTTGAGTTCAAGGACAGACTGGTCTACAAAGCGAGTCTAGGACAACCAAGGCTATACAGAGAAACCCAGTCTCGAAAACAAAACAAGCCCTGTACCCAAATTATCTTAATATACAAACCAAAACCACTACAAGAACACAGAACTAGAAACTATCTTTCTTCAACAGAGTTATAAAATTTCTCAACATTTCAGCAAGTTGAACTCAACAATGCATAAAGAACTAGAGAGCAGGACAGAGTAGGATTTATCTTAGGTATGAAAGGCTGGCTAAAAAGGTATAAAATCATCAGCAGCCTACATAATAAAACCATCTATTGATAATATCAATAGATGTAAGAAAAGCATTTTACAGATATAATACCCATTTATGATAAAAACTTAACTAAGAATAAAGAGGAGCTTTCTCAACTTTATCTAGAATACTACTAGAAAACAACTACAAATGATAACACATTTAACAAGAAGAAATTTTAAAAAGCTTCCCATCAAGTTCAGGAACAAAGCAAGAAGTACTCTCTCCATGACTTCAGGTTTCATTTCTTTCATGTGCCCCTTCCTCTCCAACCTCCCAAAACAGAGCTGCATAGCCTTGACTCAGAAATTAGCCAAGGCTGGTCTTAGCTGTGGGGGCCTCCTACCTTAGTCTCCCACGCGCCACCATGTACACCTGCTTATGTCTAGAACAACTTTACTCACAATTTTTTCAAAACTTGGAAGCAATCAAAACATCCTTCACTTAGGTACATTGAGACAATGAAGAATATTATTGATAACTAAAGAGAAATGAGATCATTGAGTCAAGTCATAAAAAGACATGGCTGCTTATAAATGAAAGAAGGGAATCTGAGAAAGCTACATACTCTGTTTCTCACTATATGCTCTTTTAGAAAGGAAAACAGTGGAGGCTCTTCAGAGATCGCGGTTGCAGTAAAGAAAAGCAGCAGCGGGGCACAGGATGTGTAGGCGAGGGAAGCTACTTCACACACTGCTCTAACAGCAGACACACGCACTGTACATTGTCAAAACCTACAGATTATACTCTATTAAAGTTGATAGCACGGGAAAGCTATCCATGAACGGAGGCAGGTTCTACAACAGAACTCTATAGTTTCTATTCAGTTTTTACTAAGAACCTAAAAAAAAAAGAATTCAGTCTATTTAAGATATGTCCTGTGTCACGACTTAGTCTTACACTGTTTGAAGCACTGTTTTTAAAATGCACACCTATCTCTTTTGCTCTCTTAAGTATAGACTGAAGGCTGGCAGGAATGATCAGAAAATGAGGTGTACTGCATCACTGGACAATTCTGACCACTGAATTTTGATCTTAAAGATTAAAAAACATCAGATATTATCATTTTTCTAATAAAAATATAAACTACATTAACTTTGAGTCTGAAGAACAGAAATGACAATAATCTGTTTCTTTTACAAAGAAAAAGTAACCACATATCCTAATTATTAAGTTTGTCTTATAAAATGCAAGCTTACATATATATAAAATTGTAAAGTGTATTAATCTCAAAACATACATATGACTACTCTGACAGTATCAATGTTCTTACTAAAAGTAGGAATCAGCTGTGGGTTTTAAATATATCCACACTGATTATGGTGTACCAATCTGAGCAACACTGCAGAGTTGGTTTCTTTCTGGGCATTCAGGTGCCTATCACTTAAAAGCATAAACTTATGCAGATTTAGCATATTTAAATGACAATTCTTTCCAGGTTGTGTGATCCTGAGCAGGTCACAGCGCATCATAACAAATTTACTCATTTGTAAAATGAGAATAATTCATTACTTTATTTGGAGGATAAAATATAATAGTGAAAATCTTAAATACCACATATCTAAAATTTATTATTAACAAAATTTTATAATTACATATTACCTTATCTATTATATCATTGCATGAATAAGACTTAACTACCCACCTTAAAAAATAATAAAACTAAATTACAAGCCCAAAGAAAGCTCAGCAAATTTAAAAGTATATTTTAGTTTTAAAATACACTTTGTTGAAAAAGAATTAATGAATCACTTACTGATGTCTATCCTTTGCTCAACAGGTAAAGGATTGATTCGGGTAACAAGTTTTGAAAGACATGTTGCTGCAAGGAGCTGAGCATAGGATGTCTGTAAAGAATAGTAATAGTTATTATTATCACAAAAAAACTATAATAAGAAATTTTTCTAAGAAAAACCAGTATTTTTTCTAGTTCTCCAAAGTAGCAGATTTATAGTGAATAAAATACATACCTAAAATACACCTAGGCAAGCTGGGCCTAGTGGTGCACACCTGTAATCCCAGCACTCAGGGAGGCAGATCTCTGTGAGTTCGAGGGCAGCCTGGTCTACAAAGTGAATCCAGGACAGCCAAGGCTACACAGAAAAAAAAAAAAAAAAAACTGTCTCCAAAAACAAAAGAAAAAAAAGAAATGTAGTATGTAGACACACAAATGCACACAATCTCTCGTAAAAAGTTATTATCATAAAATAATTATTAGATTATTAAAGGTATACATAACTATCTCAACAGGTGCAAGTAAATGGGAAAAACAAATGTCTGTGAACGAGTTCAGCTAAAACACTCAACATGGCCTAGCAGTTCTACTCGATGTGCTCTCTCAGTCTTCCAGCAGATACACGGGCTCCATTCCTCAGAGGGCTGTGGCCACAAGACTTATTCAATGCCTTCCCACCATGAGTTCCATGTTCCTTCAGATTTATGTCTGACAGTACACCGTGGCCATCAACTTTCATCTTCTTTACAGATTTGTGTTTTTAACTTGTGCTTATGCATGTGTGCTCACATGAGCTTGTGTGCACCACATGTGTGCAGCTGTTCTCTGCGGCCAGAGGATGTCAGGTTGTGGGAATGGAGCGGAGGCAGGTGCAGCAGCTGGTGTGATACTTTCCTCAGGGCTCCTCCCACTGACCCATCTCTCCAGCCTCACACTGGTGTTCTCAACAGTGTGCTCAAACTCTGTAAGCACATGTTTATCACGCAAAAATCACTTCATATACTCATTCCATTCCCACAGATTTCTTGTCAAAATGGTACTTTTTTTCCTCTAGACTACAAGCTGGCGAAAGTAAGAAAAAAAGAAAGAGAAAGAAAGAGAAAGAAGGAAAGAGAAAAAGAGAAAGAGAGAAAGACAGAGTAAAAGAAGAAAGAAAGAAAGAAAGAAAGAAAGAAAGAAAGAAAGAAAGAAAGAAAGAAAGAAAGTCCATGAACCAAATTTTATTTTTGCATATCCTGAGCTAAAAATGGTTTTCATAGTTTTAAACAGCTGAAAATGATTTAAAAACAATATTTTGTAACATGTAAAAACATTGATACAATCTGAGCTTCAGTGTGATAAAGCGTTTTGTTTTTGTTTTTTGAGACTGGGTTTCTTTGTGTAGCTCTGGCTGAACTTGAACTCACTTTGTAGACCAGGGTGGCCTCGAACTCAAACAGATCTGCCTGCTTCTGCCTTCCAAGTGCTGGGATTAAAGGCGTGCGCCACCGTACCCACTAAAAAACTTTTTCTTTACTTTTCTTGGTTTTCGAGGCAGGTCTCACTGTGTATACCTGGCTGGAGTCGCTTTGTAGACCAGGTTGGCCTAGAACTCTTGACGATCTGCCTGCCTCTTTGCTGGGATCAAAGGTGTGCGCCACTGTGTCTGCCTTCTGATAGAGTTTTTATGCCTGTGAACAAAGTCTTGCCCTGTGTTTGTCCATGGTGACTCCATGTGTCATGGCAGAACTTAGCAGCTAAAACTGACCCTGAGTATACTCAAATCCGGCTGCTGCTCATGCACCACAAACTGCAGTAATACATCTCCACAGTCTCTAGACTACCACCGGAACTGAGCCAACATGACTCATATCCTTCACTATACCAGTGTATGTGCCCCATGTCAAATAAAAAAAGACAAACGTGGACTTTATCTGTCTAACTTACAAGGCATGATGTTAAACTTGATGGCAAATCAATGTGCTTTTTCAGTTATCTTTTAGGGCAGTTACCTTGTCCTAAAAGAATATACACTGGCAGTTTCAAACTAAGCACTCATAACAATATTCCCAACTCAAAGAACGTCACTAGGCTTTTTTTTTTTAACTTTAAAACAGACTATTTCTGAACAGCAGTTTCTAAAAAAAAAAAAGAGAAGAGAGAGAGAAAAGAAAAAAGATGTAAAATATGAGGCTACAAACCAAAGCTAAGTCTACAAGTGGCTCGTTAGTTCAGTCAAGTGAAGGAAGCCACTCTTACTAGTGATGAGCTAGTCACCATTGTTTTTCTACAGCAGCTGAGGTTACTGTGTAGAGAAAATAAACTTCACTAGCTATTCAGACAGAACAAATGCTCAGAGATGAGGACGCTAAGCAACACCAGAAGTCAATTTAAAGGCAGGGCAGGTAAACTGCAAAGATTATTGTTAGCTTTCAATGAATGGGCTGGTGCTACTAATACTTGTTCATGCTACTAATATTGTAAACACCTGCCATCGACCTCTTCTAGAAGTCAAGGATGAATAGAAAGCAATCCAAGAACTGCTACCTTTTATGAACAATCTGTGGAACTACGGGTCAAAATACTTCAAAGGAGCTAAGGAAACATTAATATAAACCTCAGGTAAAATCTGCTACACACTCATGGTGACAGCATATGAAGCAGAAAAGGGCTTAACTGGATCAAATTCACAAAGCGTGTAATGTTATATTATTATTACTATTATTGTTGTTATTAGTAAAGCCTGCACCATTCACGTTATTATTAGCATTTATTCTGGAGTGACTATCTGAATCTCTCTTAACTCAGTGAGCCAAGGATGTTCATTTACTCATCTTCTATGCTGTAGATTTTGGCCAGATTGAGATGCTGAATACCCTGACTTGACCCCAACAAAGTAGACTAGTAGCTTATCAGAGATAAATTGTATTCCTTTTTTTTTTTAAGCTCAAGGTTGAAAATGACATTTTACAGATAAAACAAAGCCACTATTTTTCACTATGAAATGGCTGTTTACCTTATATGGTAACCTTGTTCTCTCAGTGAGTCCAAACTAATGCTTCATGAAGGGTACAGCACTT
The DNA here is from genome assembly GCA_028658305.1 of Pachyuromys duprasi. Classification (NCBI taxonomy): domain Eukaryota; kingdom Metazoa; phylum Chordata; class Mammalia; order Rodentia; family Muridae; genus Pachyuromys; species Pachyuromys duprasi. The sequence continues at coordinate 22,852,955 of CM053757.1, forward strand.
GTACAGGGAAGGCAGCCTGAGCGACACTCAAGTCACTCCAGCAACAATTAACACTGTGTGAGTCACAAGCTCTGCCAAGCCACTTCACACGTTTCTACACTGAAAAAAGCTAAAGACAGCTGTGAAATCTCCATTCCCAATATATTTTCTAATTTCCAACTACAGTCCCAGCAGCATGTTTAGCCACTGATATAAGTATAAAGAAATTTTCATATTTGAAAATCCATTTTGCTATCCAAATGGATAGCTACCTAATCTTTAATTGAAAATCATTAATTTGCAATATAATGACATGCAAAAAAAAAGCAAGTATCAAGAGGATTTAATAGAAAATCAAAAATGTCTTCAAAGTGAAAGCTTGCCTAATGCAGATCTGATGGAAAGCACTGCTATGCTATTTGGCAGCACCTAGGTTTGTAAAGATATTTTCAAAGATGTAAAATTTTAGCCAACATGACTGTGTACACCTTTAATACCAGCACTTTCAAGGCAAAAAGCGATGGATTACAGTGAATTCAAGACAAGCCTGGTCTACACAGGGAGTTCCAGGTCAGCCTAGGTTACACAGTGAGACCCTGTCTAAAGAAAAAGTTTTATTATAAATCTGCATGAATATATGATTATGAACATCTACAATCAAGTCTAATAACAGAAAACAACAACCTTAAAATCCAATTAATCCCCAAAAGAATTGTTCTGTTTATCAGCCAACCACTATGACATAAAAAATTAATCAATATTTTGAATTTTACCAAAAAAACGTTGTGAATATTTGTTTTATCTATTATTATAGATATACTTATGAAATACCAATTTTGACCCACGAAGCCTAAAATACTACACAGCCCTTTACGGAAAGTTTGTCACATCTTCTATAAAACACAGTCTTTTTCCGCAGTATCTGCCATATCATTTCATACTTCTTTATTCATATATGGCTCTCTCACTACAGGGAACTACTTTAATACATATACATTGACCAAGTAAAGAGTATGGTGTTGGTTATGTTTCAGTATCTGATGACTGCTGACTGAACAGCTATGAATGTCTAAAATGTAGTTACAAAGAGCCAGTCAGCACGCTTCAGAATAATCCTTTGATTTTCTAGAGTTAACTGTGATCTGCCTGCCTATAACACTTGGATTTTTTGTTGTTGTTGTTATTTCTGAAATATAACTGTTGGGACTAGAGATATAACTTGGCAGTAGAGTTTCTCAAGCATATAAAAGGCCCTGGTTCATTTCCCAACACTGTTAAGCATATAAAATGTGACATCCAAGCAGGCCAAGAAAAACCAAGAAACTACTTCAACACATTCCTGTTTCTACTTTGTGGCTGTTTCCTATGTATGTTTCCCTGCCTTTCTAGTTCTTTCCTGCTTAACCTCGTTGACAGAAAATTACAATAAAAAGATGTGGCGAAAGCTCTGAGTGTCACTGCTGACCCAGCGCTACGGGCACTAACAGTGACCTTCCATCACATACTTACTGTTCCTTGTTCTAATAAAAGTTGACACTTGCTGAGACATTCTGGGCTGTCAATCAGTTCCAAGAGTGCTTTCTCAGCCTCTATTCTTTCTGTGAGATCAGTCCCTACGTAGAGATGAGTACACAGTGCTTCCAATTCAGCCAAATTCTTCAGAGAAAGAAAAAAAAGACATTTGACTTAAGTGAAAAAAATAAATATATTAAACACAAAACAAAAGGTGGAGAAATAATGCTTATCTACATCCTTTCAATACGTAGTTATTAAGCAGTAATGACTCACTTAGATTCCGTGGCAAAAGAAGCACACTTCCTACTTTCGAAATTATTCGCTTATTAACTGAGTTATGGTAATGCAATGTAACTTCATGTAAAGGAAAAGATTCTCTCCTTTACAAAGTTAGCAAAGTTATACCTGAAAGAAGTGACATGTATGCTAAAATGTTGAAAACCAGAGTGCTCAAACCTAAAGGATAAGCCAAATGAAGAACTGACTAGAAGGCAGCATTGGCAAAGAAATAGCACTGATAAAGGCTTGAAAAAAAAAGTACTCATTTCAAGGCATTAAACAGTGGCCAGTCAACAGCTAGGAGATAACCAACGGAGAGATGAGGCGGGGAGAATGACCACACACACACACTGTCAAAGTACACTGTTTTACTGTTCCCAACACTACCACCTACAACAAAGAACTAATGATCATGATGTGTGTGCTGATCTGGGCCTTCTGACCTCACAGTGCTTCCGGTGAACCATGTTGTGATTTTTAATCCGACAGCACTCTAATTAATATATAGGTTTTTATCTTATAAGCATAAAGACTAACTCATTCTGTCCATAAATAAACACATGGAAACAATTAACTACACAGTCAGTTCAGCCACCCTCTTGGCTTAGAGAATCTTCTTAAAGCCATTTATTATTAAAACAAATTATTTCACTTGGAACTTGAATTACATACTTGACAAAAATATGGGCAGAGATTTCAAAAACCGGGTAGCCAAATGAACATAATGGGATATTCCAAAAGCAATGCCAATTTTGTTCAGTTCTGGCCTGAATTTTCATGTGCAAAGGCTTCATGCTCTCAAATCCACAAGTAGCACTGAAACAAGAGACCCCATCGCTCTATCCTTGTTTCCGCTTCTCTCTCTAGCTCCTTCACACTTCTTACTTCCCTATCTATACCACAACCCAGTAGCCACGATTTGGGAACTTTCTGCTAAAAGAACCAAAAAAAAAAAAAAAAAAAAAAAGCAAGGCTTCAAATTGATTCATTAAAATAAAGAACCTCACCACGCATGATGGTGAAAACCTGTAATCCAACCATCTGGGAGTAAACAGAAACAGGAGTTGTCCTATGTTTATCACTTCAATTAGAGTTAAACGAGGCAGAGTTGTATGCCCACAGCATACCTTACATTCACTACTGTCATAACACTGTAAGGTAAATAACTATATTCCCTAAAATAGAGCCCCAATTCCTAAGCCTCAGTCTGCGAATACAATCTTCTCTAGAAAGTCTCTATAAATCCTTACTTAAAAGAATTTGGATAAAGTCATTCTAGATTTGAAGCGGACCCTAAATTCAACTCTAAACCCAATTTCTGGCACCCTTATAAGAGAGGAAGGACAAGGTGGCACATTTCTATAATCCAGCATTCAGGAGGCTGAGGCAGAAGACTGAGAATTCAAGGCCATCCTGGGTTACATACAAAATTTCTGTCCAAACAAAACAAGTCTTTGCTCAGAGGTGGGAGACACTGGTCCCATTTCCTGTACAGTAGAACTTTCCCCAACACTGCATGCAAATAAAAAGATTGGTATGAAACAGGACACTCCTTCTGTGGATGCAGCAACACACATTGGGACATGTGAGTGCCTGCCTGGGACTCTTTTTTTTGGGGGGGGGGCGGGGGTTGAGATAGGGTTTCTCTGTGTAGCCTTGGCTGTCCTGGACTCACTTTGCAGACCAGGCTTTCCTCAAACTCAGAGATCTGCCTGCCTCTGCCTCCCAAGGGCTCGATTAAAGGTTTGCGCCACCACTGCCCAGCTGCCTAGGACTCTTAAAGCACTATGAAATTTCAGTGTAAGAATACAGAGTCCAAAACAGCAAATGTTCTTGAGATGTTCACTTCCCTAAAATCCCATTTGCACCCCTCATAGAACATGGAAGTCAGTCATACTTGTAATGGTCATTATCACCACACACTCTCTAAAAAAACAAAAACAAAACAAAACAGTATTTTTCTGGAAAAAGAAAGGGAGAGAGGTGAACATGTCAGATGAGAGAGACAGGGGAGAAGGTCAGAGGAAGACAGAGACTGGAAGGCTTTATCTGAAACCAACAAGTGCCAAAGCTTCCAAACCCCTGAGAAGATGGGGCAGAGGCCTCCTGACCAAACCAACCCCATCCACCCTTTGTTTCAATCTTCTGACCTTCTGAACTGAGAAAAATCTGAATTTAAGCCACCCCATTTGTGGCAATTTGTTACGAAAGACCTAGGAAACTAATATTTAAAGATGAAAATATTAATATTAGTCAGCTTGATGTTATCTAATTATCTAAGTAAATCTATTAAGAAAGATTGTAAAAAGGTCTGGACATTATTTGTTTTGCGATATTGACTTAATAAACTTCAAGAAAGGACAGGTATATAATTAGTGTTCAGTCAACATTACCAATCACCCTTTTTCTTCCAAAATGTTTCCAATTATTTTAAATTTTATTTATTTTATATTCAAGAGTGTTTTCACTTTACTTTTATATATACTTTTATGTTTGCTTGCTTGCAAATCTGTGTGCCACAGTAGTGCACTGCCTCCAGCAGAGGGCATTGGATCCCTGGAACCGGAAGTACCGATGCTTGTCAGCCATCATGTGGGTGCTGGGGATCAAGCCCAGGTCCTCTGGACGAACAGCCAGTGATCCTAACTACTGACCCATCTCTCTAGTTCCAATGTTTAAAATTAAAATGGCAGAGTTTGAACTTTTATTAAAAAGATTTGAAGGGAGCAACAAATTTTGTTATTGTAATGGTTAAAAATTTTTTTGGGAGGGCCGCCCTTGGCTATGCCAAGTGGCATGGGTTGGGGAAGGCACCCCAAGGCTCACCAGCCATGGCCCACCTGCAGTGGGAGCAACTATGATGTGTAAGTATGTGATGGAGAGATGGGAGAGAAAGAGAAGCAAAATGGTTTGAGCATTATAAAGACAGGTGGAACTGGAGAAGCAAGGATGGAAAGGAATAGCCTGATGTGAATAGCCTGCCTGCCACCTGAGACCACGGTGAAGTCCCACCCAGCGCTGCTGCTGAGGACCATGGATGTCCCTGGCTCATATTACCACTAAAGACTACATGGAAGTCCCTGGTGTGGGCTGTGCCTGGGACCATGTTGATGTCCAAGGGCTGTGCAGAGCTGTCCCTGCCCCTCTTTGGCTGTGGCACTCTGGAGAGCTGGTCCTGCACCTCACCTGAGCAGCACAGCAGAGCTGACCCTGATGCTGGGGGTCACTGTCTCCTTGGCTGGGTAAAAAAAAACAGCAAAGGAGCAAGGAAGGGGAGCAGGAGGCAGCAAAAAAGCATAAGAAGAGCAAGGGGAAATGTATGTGAGCAATGGGTATTTTAATATTTTAGTGACAATTTCACAGTTGTACACGTATGCCA
>CM053757.1:22858606-23014254 GCA_028658305.1 Pachyuromys duprasi
CCTGTCCACCCCACGGTGACTTCTTTCTCTCTCCTCCCGCTACATCTTCTCCTGCCTACCTGGTGATCCCTCCCAATCCCCAAGCCCAGGAACCTAAGCTCCGCCTACCTTTCTTCTGCCCAGTCACAGGCTTCAGCCACTCTATTAACCAATCAACTTTAAATGAAATACAGCAAGGTTTACACAACACGCACTTGTGTACCTATGTCTGTGTGGCAACCAGGTATCTTGGGGGGCCAGTAATTAGCATTACCAGATCAACCCCCAACAGTTCCGGTACTTATTCCCAATACTTTCCTCATTCTGCTCCTCCACCTGAAATGCCTCCTCAAAAATAATCCAGATCCATTTCTCACTGCTTCCTAAATAGGAGGACTGTGACTAATCTCTAGGAATATCTTCCTCTGCCTTCCAGGAAGCGAAGGCATGGATTGAAGGGTAAAAGCACACCACAGACAGTCCGCACTCACAGCATTGCCCTGTGGACAGTTTTCTATATATATATATATATACATATATAAATATTATATATAAATTAAATATATTATATATAATCTGTTATATATATAAATATAAATATGTATATATATAAAATCAGCTACATAATTACCAAGTGTGAAAAAGACACTGAAGCAATGACCTAAAATTGTCATGTAAATTTATATTTCTGGGAATGATATTGGTTTGGGCATCAACATCTAATTTTTTTAATATTGCTCTTGGGTATGAAGGTTTCCAGGACTTGGCAATTTACCAGGCATCAGCTTTCCAAGTCCAAAGAAGTTCCAAAATTCTTCTACATCTTCTAATTTACTCAAGACTTATACCTGCACTATGGACATCTGATTATCTATTTCTGATTCACAGTAAGTTCTCCCTGTGAGGTTCTTCCTGTAAAAATTCTGCCCAAGGCATATTTACTAAAGTGGTAATAAATTCCTAATTCTGACCTGGAAACCCTTAAAAACAAAATAAACAAAAAGGTAAGTCAAAAGATAAAGTGCAGGTAAAGCTCGTGGGACCTGAGGATCCATGTAAATCTCTAAGGGGAATGTGACACTCTGATACACTGTCACCAACAGCCTGCCTATCTCTAAGGTCATCTGCCAGCCACAACTCCCCCTGAGCTCTTTCTTTTCAAATCAATCTTAGGATCCAAGAACAGGCTTCTGCAATATGTCACAGTCTTCCACAATTCTTTGCTTGGCCCACACAGCCAAGTAGTTCCTTTCCTCTTTACTTGGACATCTACAGTTCCTACAATTCCCGCTAGAGTTCCACGTTCCTGAGAGTAACAAGGCAGGGAGTTTGCTCAGGGGGTGTACGTACCATCAGTAGGAACCAAGTAACAAGTGGAAGCTCCACTCCGCACACGGATTGACTGCCCCATTCCTGTGCCCCCGCCATACCCCGTGACTAATTCTACCACAACAGTTTCACGTGTGCAGTAGTCACCGCGCGCCCTAAAAGGACAAGCCGATACCGCCCTGCAGCCCCCGAACGTTCCGCCACCGTAGACCCCCAGCGGGGACGGGACGCAGACCTGAGCCGCCGGGAAGCCTCCGCCGCGTCCCTCGGGTGCAGCCCCGCGCCCTGCCCCGAGGCTCCTCCAAGGAGGCTGCGCGCTCCCGGCCTCACCGCGCCCCGACCCGCCCGCCCGCCTCCGGCCAATGACAGTCCTCCAGCCGCGCTGCCGCGCTCCCGCCGCCCCAGCCTCGGGGCTCAGGCTCCCGGGGCGAGCACCGGCCGCGGGCTGGGCGTGAGGGCCGGGTGGCGGCCCCTCCGCCCCGGCTCCCACCCGCCGGGACGCCGCTGCAGCCGCACCGACGAGGGCGGACCCGGCGGCCGAGCGCAGCCCGCTCCTCTGCGCCCGCCGCCCCACCGTTCCCCGGCATCGGGCTGCGCTCGGGGTCGCGGCCTGGGCCCCCCCACCGCCCGCCGCCGGCGCCCCAGGCCCGCAGCCCGGCACACTGACCTGAAAGTGCAGCGCCATCTTCCCTGAGCGGCGCGGGCCGCGCGGCCCGAGGGCCGAGGGGAGGGGGAAGCGGAGGCGCCGCGCGAGCCCGGCCGCCGCGGGATCCCCACGCTGCTCGCTCCCCGTCCTCGGCGCGCTCCGCTCCGAGCCCGCAGCGGGGCTGGGCGGGGCCGGCGGAGGGGGCGTGTCCTCAGGGCACCCACGCCCAACCGCCGGTGCGCTCCTTTTGCAACCGCTGCCTCCTCAGGGCTGAGCCTCCGACCTTTGACCTTTAACCCACCACCGTGACCCAACTGCCCGCCGTGGGTCTCACTATGCATTCCTCCTTGGCCTGAAACTAGGTGAACCAGGCTAGCCTCGAACTCGCAGTCGTCCACATCTCCTTGCATCCTGAATACAGGCAACTGCGCACTTTGGCTCCTAAATCTATGGTAGACAAGGGCTGAAGAGACCGCTCAGCAGTGAAGAGCACCCACCCACAGGCTCGTAACTGCATTTAGTTCCAGCTTGTGGAGATCCAACTGCTTTTAGCGGGCACCTGCATCACTGGCAGACACATAATAATAAATAAAGCTTAAATCTACCACAGACCATTTTGGCTCCTGACAGAACTCAGAAACAAATACTTTATCCATGGCTCCCAAGTCACGCATCTTCACAGATGTTTTGGTCCTCTACTGCTCACACTTTGACCACCATATGCAACTGCTGTCCTTAACTCCTGTCCCCCACTGCCCGACCCCCACCATTTCTTTAATTTTGTTTAAACTTTATTCAGCTCCAATTAAACTGACAGTGTGTATATGGCATTAAATTGTAACATTCTGGCTTGCCTGTAACTCCCTGTCTACAGTTTTATGTGAATTTATCTTTTGTACCAAATTATTTCTTTGGAATAAAGGGTTATTAGAGCAGAGATAGGATCAGAGTCACTCATTTCTAGTGTTCTTCATTTCTCCAGAGTTCAACGCTTCCTTTTGAGGGCTTTGTCTTTTGTATTGAAGAGGATTTTTTCCTTAACTATTTCTCACAGGTTAGGTATATATATATATATATATATATATATATATATATATATATATATATATATTGACAACAGATTTTCCCAGGTTTTGTTAATGTGAAAGTATCTTTAGTTCATCAGTTTTAAAGGTAGTTTTGTTGGGTATAAAATTCCATGTTCGCCTTTTAATTTTTTTTAAGCTTTTGACATTTTAAAGATGACCTTCTATTGTCTTCTGGTTGTCATTGTTCCGGTTGAGTAGTCAGCCATCAATCTCGATTATTGCACCTTTAGATTCTATGCTCTAATACTTGAATTTTTTTTTCTTTCTCTTTGCTCTTGACCAGTTTGATTGTCACTAAGTCTTTGTGTTATATTCATCCTGCTTGAAATTACCTTTTTCTCATGTGGTCTGACAGTTTCTTATCAGCTTTTGAAAAATATTGACCAGTATTTCTTTTAAACATTGTTCTGTTCTCCCTTCCTCCTTTCATTATGTAACTCCAAGTGCAGGTATCTTAAAACTTTTTGCTGCGTCATTGATGCTTCTTGTACTCGTCTCTGTATTTCTTGGGCATATATGTGTGTGCATACATACATACTTAAAACTGAGTATTTTTCTACTGACCTGTTGCCCACTCAGAAGAAACTCAATTTTACTATGTCTAAGCTACTATAAAAACCCCTTATAAATTCATCACTTATTACAGTTTCATTTCCAAATTTTTCATTTGGCTCCTTCTTCTTAAATAAGTTCAAATTCAAGTCATCAAATTATTTTCCTCTCTATTTTCTTAATGTTTTGATCATATTTAACATTCTTATACAGTAATTCTAATATCTCAACCCATCTGAGTCATCCAACTTTTGGTATTTGGCCCTTTTTTTGTGTGTTAGCTATTCCCCTAGTGATGTCTTGTCTAATTCAGATAGTATAGGAAAAAAGCTGTAGAGGCTTTGAGTGATATTGGCCTTCTCCATTTTTATGTGACTAGGCAAATAAGAGAGTCTTGCCTCCAACCTTGGAATGCTTGTTTTTAGGCATTGTGATGCTGGTTTATTTCGGTCTGTCCTTATTCTTGGGTTATGATCTTTGCCAGGTCTTATAACTGAAGTCCTAGGATGAAACTGGACATTAGTATCTCTTCCAGGAATATACAGCTACTAAAAGCTTTCTTCAACTCTTTAGTTGCTAAAGCCACAGTGATTTTCCTGAGGTCTCTTCCTGTGCATGTGTGTCTTAGGAGTTAACTGATGGTTGGCAGGGACTTTGTAAATAGATTTCGAAGTTCATATCTCTGTACTCTTCTTCTCTCTAGAACTGTGCACCTCAAATCCCAGAGGCAACGAGATAGTGGAGGCACATGTCTTTAACCTCAGCATTCCAAAGGCAGAAGCAGGTAGATCTCTGAGTTTGAGGCCAGCCTAGTCTACAGAGTGGGTTCTAGAACAGCCAGGCCTACACAGAGAAACCCTGTCTCTAAAAGATACAACAAAACAAAAAAATCCCAGAGATATTTGTTCCCCAGCTCCAGCCTCTATCTACTCCCTGAGTATTGATACTGCTGCTGCCTATTTGTCTCTGTTGCTTCTGGCTGTCACTTAGCAAATCCTCAGGGGGAGACAGGAGCAGTGTTTTTATTCTCTCAAGGACTATGGCCAATTAAGCTCTGTTCTCATTGGTGGTTCCCTAGAGCCTTAAGTAGTTAAATATAGTCTTTTTACTTGTCTTGTGTAGTATGTGTGCATGTAGATGTGTTATAATTGTTGTTGAATATATACATGTATATACGTTCATATTTATTTTATGCATACTTAATATATAAAATAAAATATGCACACAATTTGTCCTAACTTGTAATTGTCCCATTTCTATAATTGTTTTCAGTGAGAGTTCTACCAAGGCATATCATCATTACTAGTCTGTTTGCATCTTTCACTCCTGACCTTGGGCTTTCGTAGTGTATCCACAGCCCATGAGTCCTCATACCTGCCACTCACCTTCCAAACCTTGATAATTTTAGTATGCTCATCCTTTTGTTTTCAAAAGGCCTATTTAGGAAGCATTTGCATGCTATGGTATGTGTGTGGAGGTCAGAGGACACCTCTACAGGAGTCATTTCTCACTATTTTTCCTTTGAAGCAGTCTCTCTCTTATAGGTTCTGCTGGGCAGAGTATAATGTGAGCTTCCTAGAGATTACTTTTTTTTAGTTTTCATCCTGTTTCCTCAAGTCTCTTACTCCTATTTTATTAAGTTTCATTTTGATGTCTTAAGATTTTTTTTTGATGTCCAATAGCAGCTATGATTCTCACATTTTAACACTTAGCTTCCATATCCCTGATACCCATTTTTGTACCACAATATTCCATTATAATTACCTACTTCATTTAACTGACTTTCTTTTTTTCTTTAGATTTTTGAGATGGGGTTTCTCAGTGAGGCCCTAGAATTTGCTCTGTAGACCAAAATGGCCTCGAACTCAGAGATCCATCTCCCTCTGACCCCTGAGTGCTGGAATTAAAGGCATGCACCATCATCACCTTGCTTGCCTGACTTCTTGATCCCAAACACCTTTTAAAACTATTTCTTAAAAGTTGTATTTTTACCAGCTCCAGTTTTAGGTTCTGGGAGGAGAAATGGTTATGTGAGTCTTGGGTATTTCCATTTTTTTTTTCTCATTTCCAAAAGAGAAATGACATAAATGTAGGTCTGTAAAACTAGCAGCAGAGAATGCTGGTTATCCTCTGAATTCACTAGGAAAGTCTAGAAACAGAAATTATTTTTCACCTTTAAGTTTGAGTTACTGCTTAACATTACTGTTTCAGCACACTCTCCCGTCTATGATTGTCAGTCAACAAAATATGCATTTGGTTCCATATTTTCTGTTACTGAATAAAACTGAAGGCAGAATTATGTCCCTATAGCTATTGAAGTCAGCACAGAAGATGCTCCAGGATGGCAGGTAACTCATTTCCACCACAGAACTCAATTAAAGGAAAAACATTAAAGCCCTTAGAAATTACAGGATTGTCTTCTATCATGCAAACTAACCTTCGCAAGAAAAACTGGGTGAGTTGTGATCTTCACGCTTTGTCAGGCAACCGGAGTGGCACACATCTGACCCTGTGGGAAATTCATCCAGTGTCTCTTTAAGTTCTGATTTGTTATTCCAGAGATCACGATGAGAAGTCTATAGCATAAGGAACTTGCTAAGCAATGTCATCTATTACTATACGTGCTGATACGATTTGAAGCAGTAGAATACAATGGTTAGAAAAACACACTGTAGAACCAAATAATGTGCATAGATTCGAATGCTGGCCGCATGTATCAATTGCTTTCTCAAAACTATGGCTAAAACACCTGACAAAATAGTGAGACACCGAGTCAAAAATCTAAAGAGAGAAGGGGAGTTTAACAGAGAGCAACTTGCCTATCGCGCACAAAGCCTCAGGTTCAACTCCCAGTACTGCATAAAACAAAAACCAGTAAATGTGTCATTCACTTTTACGAGACAGGCAATTTAACCAGCCAAGTGGCAGAGTCTTCGTAGTATCTTTCATTTTTATAATGAGAAAAAAATTCATACTGTAACGAATAATTCCCATATGGCCTGATACTGTCTCATTCGTGTTCTTATTAAAAAATGGGAACTATGTAGAACTGGGGGGGGGAGGGTAAGCCAATCAGAAAAGATGAATTTAACCCTTTACTGCTATCACCATGGTTTTGATTAAGCCATAGTACAGATGCACCTGCGTACACACATAGCTACAAACACACACCTTTAAAACAGAATGTATTTAAATTGAAACAAAGTACATATAATGTATAAATTCTAGGAGAGAAAAAGTTATTATAGCAAAAGCCTATTTTATGTTTTCTCCCAGAAATAGAAATGCCAGTTTTTTAAGTGCCTTATTCTAAAAACTTGTTATGAGATTAATTTAGGTTGTATCAATCCATAACAACAGTAATTACTCCTAAAGTGAAATTATTTTGGAGTAGAGCATACATTTAGGTTCTTTGCATAATAACAGTCCTTGAAAAGGCAAAAACCATTTCTTAGAAGCTAAGGCTGACCTTTTCCACCTGGGCAGTGATGTCTCAGATTTACTGTGAGGATACCCAGGTAACCTGCAAAGTCACTCTAAAGGAGCCCAGGAAAGTCAACTTCTCAGCACCTTTCTCCTTTCTTCTTGTCCCCCAGCTTACCCCTCACAAGGTGGAGTTTTGTCATATGGAAGAGCTTAACAGCAGTTGACCTGTGTGAATACCCTCAGTAACCCCTTTCAAGTGCAATAACTCCCAATACAGGATATTTCCAAGTTAAAGGAGAAATTTATAATTTGTGTATTAGATATAATGATGCAGAAGCAAAAGTTATCAACAAAACATTCCCTCAGAAATGGCCAGTCTTCACATACCAGCTCATCTCCTTGCAGCCCTCTGCACACAGGCATTTTTCTTTTACACAAGAGATCATGCTCCAATGCTATTTTGCACCTTGACTTTTCTGCTTGAGAATATATCTTAAATCTCCATCATCAGTATTGTAGCTGCTCCATCATATTTCGTTGTATGGCTTTATTCTGAGTTATTTATTTAATCATCCCTCTGCAGAGAAACAGGTTTGTCTCATTCCTCCACTACTTTAAATAACATATATAGCAGCAATGTGAAGTGCACTAGCAGCTAGAGACAGAAAAGACAAACTTCTGTTCTTGGGCTGGATATATTTTGAAATTTTCTTTCTTTCTTTCTCTCTTTTCTTCCTTCCTTCCCTTCTCCTTTTGTTTTGTTTTGTGTGGGGGGAGGGGGGAGGTTTCTGTGTAGCTTTGGCTGTCCTGAAACTCACTCTGTAGACCAGGCTGGCCTTGAACTCACAAAGATCAGATTGCCTCTGTCTTACGGGTTCTGGGATTAAAGACCCTCACCCCAGCTTGGTTTATATATAAATTGAGCATACAGTTTCTTGTCAACTAACGACACATTTGATGGAAAAGTGGTTGGCTTATAAATACATAGTTTGAACTCTTCCTGAAAATCCCAAGATAGAAGGAAGCAAGGCCCTCACCGGTTTTGTAGCCAAAGCTCAGCTATGACCCAATCATTGAAGGGATGTCTAGTATGTGGGGTGGGTCACAGACATATTAACTTCTCAACAGAGTGAAAAAAGCACCCATACATGAGAGTAATCCTTTTTGGGATGTGAGAATCTTAGTTGGGGTGAAGAGTGTTGCAGGCACAAGGGTCCTGTTCTCACAGAGAAGCACTAAGGGACCCAAGAATGTTAATCACACAGGAGTGTCTCCTCCGTGGAGGAGATAAAAATCAGATATCCTGGAGGAGTCCTGGTGAGGATCCAGTATTGATACCGTAGCAGAAGCCTGAGGCCTCAAACCAGGCCAATGACTCATTGCATTGACATTTGCAAGTGAAGATGTGTGGACAGAAGGGTATATGGTGAGACACACTGTGACACACTACAGCTTCCGCAATTAATTTTTTTTCTTTTGTGGGGGAAGGTTCTAAGGGAGGAGGGAAGATATGAAGGGATCAGAAGGTGGGTGGGATTGGGGTGCATGATATGAAATTCATAATCAATAAAAAGTTAAATTTAAAAAATAAAATACCTACATCTCATCCAAGAAGCTGAGAGTGACCTTTGTTAATGACCTGGTGACCTTTTGCTATCTGTGGAGGCAGAATCCACCCACCTTCTTCTACCTCACCCAAATTCCCCAGAGTGATTATTCCAGACTCTTCCCTCCCTAGACTGTTACCCATCCTTAGAGGAACTGTCACCTGTACTTTACGGCCTTCTGACCACTGTGCTATTGGTCAGAGGCAACACTAGATGCTGGCTACGCCTTTTAGCTATAGAACCCACTTTCATGATCACATGTACTTTGTAAAAGATGTCCTCTCTTTTTAAAAATAACTAATTTCTCTTTATTTTATGTGCATTGGTGTTTGGCATAAATGTCTGTGTGAAGGTGTCAACTCCTGCAGCTACAGACAGTTGTGAGCTGCCATGTGGGTGCTGAGAATTGAACCTGGATCCTCTGAAAGACAGTCAGTGGCCTTAACTGTTAAGCCATCTCTCCAGCCTGTAAAAGATTTTTTTAAATATAGTCATACCTTATTGTGTATGGCTTTATTGTGTACCTGGAATTGGACTGATTGGGCTGGTTATTGCTAATTGTACTATGTTTTATTTTTTTTTAAGATTTATTTATTATTTATACATCAGTCTTCCTAGATACCAGATCTTACTATAGATGGTTCTGAGCCACCATGTGGTTGCTGGGAATTGAACTCAGGACCTTCGGAAGAACAGCGAGTGTTCTTAACCTCTGAGCCATCTCTCCAGCCCTGTACTATGTTTTAATATGCACTGTGTACCACTATGTTTTAAACATGCTGACAATGAGCCACCTGGCATGAGACTCTACAAAGTCTAATCCAGCTTGACAAATTAATCTTCATTGGGTTCTCATTCTCAACTCTTCGCAAAGTTTGCTTCCCTGTCTGACACCTGCAGGGACCCCCTCAAGTGTCTGTGAGCATTTTGACCTAGTGAGTTGGTATAAATAGTATATCCACATATTTTGAGACAAGGAAGTGGACAGGAAATTGGCATTCTTGACAAGGTTATAAAGCCAGTGGCCTGCAGAGCCCAGGAGCTTGGATACAGCTATAGATTCTAGGATTCTAAAGCCCAATAGGTGTGAGAAGACCATTTATGCTGGAGTGAAAAGGAGATGGCTGATTCAGAGACTGAAGCATGTGAGGAGTTATCTACAGGGAGGGAAGCTCTAACAACAAGTGTCAGGGCCCAAGGAGGGTGAGACAGTCTTTTGGTAAAAGACTTGACAATAGAATTGATAAATTGGTTACAGACTGAAGTGTTGTTTGGAATAAACACCCCCAAAGGTTCTTGTGCTAAATGTTTGATCTGCAGCATGATTGATTGGAGTAGGGGTGAAACTTTTCAATAAAGTCAGTTGAAAGTTTTTCAATCCTATGACAGCATCCTCTTAAAGGGGACACTAGGACCCTGACCCCTCTTCTCTCTTCCCCATTTCTCTCTCTCTATCCTCCATCTGCTATGAAACAAGCAGCTTCCTCAAGCCCATACTCCTGCCAGGATGAAATGTGCCCTCACAGGCCTAAATCAGCCATTGACCAAAAGCTCAAAGACTGTGAGCCCAGGTAGATTGTCATGGTGACAGGAAGCTAACACATCCAAATTTATCCTCTGTTGGCTTATCATAAAGCAGTTCCTAGCTAGGCCATGGTGGTACACACCTTTAATTCCAGCACTTGGGAGGCAGAGGCAGGGAGATCTTCGAATTTGAGGCCAGCCTGGTCTACTGAGTGAGTTTCAGGACAGCCAAGGCTATACTGAGAAACTTTGTCTCCCAAAACAAAAACAAACAAACAAACAAAAGCAATTTCTACACATTATAAATACTTTAATGGATGTTCCTAGGAGTTAAGAATTATTTTCTATTGTACATATATATTAGATATATATATACATATATATGTATATATATATATATATATATATATATATATATATCATACTTTGCTGTAGGCCCTAAAACTTTTGCAATATCATTTAATAGCTGGGCAGTATTCAAATTTCTCCAACTACTTTCTACTTATCTGGTTTGTCTGAATCAAGAGCCAGACAAGCCCACCTATTACATTAGATAAGTATTTTCAAGTTTCTCTTAATCCATATCAGTTTTTCTCCTGTTCTAACTTTCTGTGACAATAAATACATGCATCTGTTGGAGAAATAAATATTCAAATATTCTTCATTTTATATTTGGGTGATTGGGTCGCTGTGGTGTCTGCCATTCAGCACATATCTCTTGCCCTTTTATTGGTATCAGTATAAAAGTCTAAAGTTTTAGCATATATGATGTCTTTTAGACCCATGTTTTTTAACTCACAGGTCACATTGAAAAGCTATGGACCAAGGGAGAGGAATAATGTAGACTTCTGTAAACTGACTTGGTGAGTTTTAAAAGTGATAATTGGTGAACTTTAATGAGTTAAAAAAATTTAAAGTATGGTGGTGCACACCTTTGATTCTAGCACTTAGGAGGCAGAGGCAGGTGGATCCCTGTGTGTTTGAGGCTAGCCTGGTCTACAAAGTGAGTTCCAGGACAGCCAGGTCTATACAGAGAAATCCCGTCTCCAAAAAAACAAGATAGATAGATAGATAGATAGATAGATAGATAGATAGATAGATAGATAGATAGATAGATAGAAAGAAAGAAAATAAAAATTAAATGTAGATCCTGGAAGGAAAATTTAGCCTCCTGAGAAATCATTAATGATAAACATATCACTGGTATTAGGGGCTTTGGAATCACATGTGTCACTGTAGTTCTGTTCTGGACAAAATGACTTGTTTCTCTCAACAGAACGCATTCATAACAGATCAGAGCTAATTCGAGGTTGTATTTTGAACACACAGATAGTAAGAAAAAACATTTTCCTCGCCCAAACTATGTAAACTATGTGATTCTCTGGAGACTTGATTTTGGCACATTCCTTTCCTCAGTGTTCTCATTGGTATGCACAGCTCTGGCACTGTGTTAAGATGGGCTGGTCCTGCTGCACAGTAAGTGTTGCCGATGAAGCCTTAATTCAATTCTGAAAATCTGTTTCTTGTAATCTTGAATGTCCCCTTGTCAGAAAGACATGTAGGGGGGAAATGGCACGTGCAGAGGATTTTTGGAAACGAAGTGACCACAGTCTGAGACATGTGTATGCTATACTGCATGCATGCTTGTGTGACTGTGTGTGTGTGACAGATGCAGAGAGAAAGAGAGAGGTAGAGAGACAGACACAGAAACAAAGAGAAACAGAGAGAGACAGGGATAAAGAGGGAGGGAAGGAAGGGAAAAGAGAGGAGGGTGGAGAGAGAAAGAGGAGAGAGAGAGAAAGAGATATCCTGTAAATCCTAGGTGCTGAGCTTGCCCCATCTTGTTAGCAGCTGTCTTGGAACTAGCGGTTGAAGCCTTGGTGAGCGCTTCAGATGGCGCGGGGGCAGATCCCTGTAAGAGGCGGGGCTGTAAGCTCTCCCTGTGAAATTTGCTGACATGATTGCTTTGTTTTTCTTCATCCTTCCTGATGAGTTTCAAAGTTTATGTTTGCTTTGGTTTCTCTATTCTTTCAAGGAAAATGCAGCCATCTGGAGAACTTTATTTTTTCTCCTTATGGCTTTTTAGTGCTCCCAAATTAATGCAGATAATTTCTCATTGACATACAAAGTCCTTTCCACTAACTTATAAAGCAATGACGATTTACAGCCTACATACATCTACTTACTTCAAAGGATATACACATCTGGCTCTCACTCCAAAGCCAGTTTTTACCCAATTAATTATGTACTGTCTGCACTTTTTAAAGTGTTAGTCAAGCATAGACATACTTTATACTTATTAAAGTTTTTAATCTTCTATTGCTTCTTATTTTTAATTTTATCTGAACATCATTAAATAAAATTTTAGGTGATTATGTACACCTGTAGAAGAGATACAGAAAATTCTACTATTGTTTTGAAATTCCTAAGCACAGAAACATTTCCTGTTACTCAGTGAGGTCATATAGCTCAATTCTATTTTAGTGGATTTTTTTGTATGTTCGTAAAATTTTATCTGAGGAGCAGTGAATCAGTCTCTGGCTAGCTGACTTCATAGCTGAGGATTTTAGATCCCCTGGAAGCTTTATGACCCAAAGATCAAGTCAAATTATGATCACATCATAGACAGTAGGCATTTATGTCTCCTCAGCACACATGGTTGATGTTAGGAACAGAGAAATATATGAAGATCCGTATGTTTGTTTTTCAAACCTCCAGTCAATGGTGAGAGTACTGTGTATAGCTAGGTCCCAGAGTCTTTGTGTTCCATTCCGCTACTGATGCTCCTTTGCAAGCCTGGCTCCTTGAATGCCCAGATTTTTGAATCTCACAGGTTTTTGTTCTTTGTTGTTGTAGTTTTGGTAGGGGTAGAGTGGGCACAGATGTTTCCTGATCACTTAAATCAACCCAGTTTCCAGACAGAGAGTTGGAGGCTGGGGACAGAGGTCTAAATCCTACTTTACAAGCCACCATTCCCCTCCCCAAAATAATCTCAGCCAGCTTTCCAAAGCACAAAATGAGGAGACTTTACAAAGCACATAGCCAGGCTTTGACCATCACTGCCTTGCCATGACCTTTATTTTTGAGGCAATGGATGACAGCCTCAAATCTCTGATTTTCAGAAAACGAACAAACAAACAACAAAAACCACCTGTGTCTGCTTTTCCTCTAATACATTTACAAATAATCAGAGACAGATGAGTTTAAGCCAACATTGGTATCAGATTCCAAGTCTAGAGATGATAAATAGGATATTTTAAAATTCACAAATGCTCTTCTGGGATGCAAGTTTTATAGGGACAGCTTTTGGGTTTAAAACAGAGTATGCTCCTGACAGTGCAAATTGTGAATTTTGCCTCCTGGTGGCTTTGGAAGCCAAATCCCAAGACAGTTATTGTATGAGAATAGAATTGCTTTACCACCTAATAGTGAAGCCTGGGACATATTAATGAAGAAAAATTACTTAAAGTATAAAGTTTATTATCATATGTGATTAAAAAATTATTTTAAGGAATGAATTTCCATTTTCCTTACTCCCTCCCTCCTTCTCTCTGGCTTAGCCAAAAAAACCAACATATAAAATATATTTTATGAAATATCAGAGTATAGGATCCAAGGATCCTGCCTAATTGGCCTCTGTTCATC
This sequence comes from Pachyuromys duprasi, assembly GCA_028658305.1. Taxonomy (NCBI): domain Eukaryota; kingdom Metazoa; phylum Chordata; class Mammalia; order Rodentia; family Muridae; genus Pachyuromys; species Pachyuromys duprasi. The sequence continues at coordinate 22,872,403 of CM053757.1, forward strand.
TGAGGATCAAGCCAGGATCTGGGTCATTATTTAACATGCTATGGTCCTAAAAGAACCTCTTAACAATAATAAAACAGAATTTTAGTATAATGTGTTCTCACATGTATTCCTGTTTTCAAATCCCACAAAAACAGCACTGAAGGAATTACAAGAGCTATCAAGGACAAAGAGAAAAGGAGATAGCCCCTTCTAGTGCAAATAGGAGGACTCACGTTGTGTGAGAAGCTAGAAAGCCACAACAAACCAAGCAGCAACTGAGAAAGAAGGGCAAGGGCAGAGACACATAGAGGCATAAATCTTGAGAGCGGTATGCCATGAGGCCAGCCACATTATACCACAGCAATGTAGAAGCTACTATGTCGATGAATGAACACACACAGAGAGAAAGAGAGATACTTGTTAAAGGGACAGAGAAATAAATACACCAGACATCTGGTTTTGCTTAATTATTTCATTTGAATAAAAAGACTTTAAGGCGGTGTGAATATATGGAGATTATGACATGGGACTGAGAATGAGATGTTGTGAAAATGACAACACAGAAAAGTAAGAGCCCTTTGCAGGTAGCTCATCACAAGATAAAAAGGAAGAAAACCAGAAAAAGATTAAAAAATAAAGTGTTTAGGGATAACATGCCATTTCTGCAGAATATGCCAGAGTTTGGGCATCTTGAATAGGAATACCCCAGCCTTGTTTTCTTTCTAGAATCCCAGGAAGCAGGTGATCAAGTTTCATCTTCTGAGTGAGAAAGTGGGAGATCCTTCTATTGGGACACTGACCCACCTAGAGCTACAACCTTCAGATAACACACATACCCCTTAGCTTAGGTAAGCTTTACATGACAAGTAATAGCAAGAAAACACAATCATTTATAGCGTTACTTGAAGCTTGGTTCTGACATCAACAGCAGATGACCTCAAATAATCTCACCAACTTGATCTTAAATTTTCCAGTAAATTAGGAAACTCATTGCAAAGTTGTGATGAAGATGAAATGATATCCATATGTAAAAGCTTCTAAGGGATCTAGAGATACTTAATAAATAGCATCTTTTTTTTTCATTAGTTCATAGCAATCAATAATTATAGTAAAAGTGAGTCCTCTTGGAATAATTAAGTTACTCTGGCCCGGTAACCTTTGGCCCAATATTACTCTGAGAATATTATATTGGCTTGCTTTAGACTCTTGTTAAGTGGCCTAGCTGTTGCCTGAGAAACAGTGATTTAAGCTCGACATATGGATTTCTGCCTAAGTGTGATAGATGAGGCAAGATAACAGAAAGTAAAAAGAGGGAAGCTCAAGGAAGAGGGGGGAAAGGGAATTGACTTTGGTTTTCTTCAGAGGGTGAGTGTCATTTTTCTTAGATTTGGCATTGTGTCTTTTTTGATCACTTGAGATCTAGGTATCAAATATCACTGCATGCTTCATAAATGCAGCAGGTTTTACAGGGAGATTTGAAAGTTTCAGATATAGGGAGGAAGGGAAGTGGTAGTGCTTAGCGCCAGTTGCCATCCTGGAGTGGAAGAGGAAAAAAACAAAACAAAACAAGACACAGCAGGGTGCAGAATAAAGTGGGTGAGAGGAGGAAGACTGGACTTGAGCAGTTGGGGACCCACCCTGGGATCCTAGCCCCCTAGCTAGCCAGTTTCCTCCCAAACCTCACAGCTCCAACCTTAACCCAAATAGCTAGCTTCTGATGGAGCTGTTTAAAGTCCTCATTTGACAAATGAGGAAATATAAGCAGAGAGGCTAAATAATAATTTGTCCACGGTTGAAATCTTAAGCAGAGCTGAGATTTGTGCCTGGGTGAATCTCACTTCTAAGTCCATCTCTTTTTCCCATTCTTTCACTCTCTCTTTTCCAGGACATGATTCATCTTTATGAAATAAGTGCATGCAATCTTTTGTAAGGCATAATGCAGCGTATAAATCTAAGACATTTTAGGCATTATTTCACATTTGAAAACCAAAAGGCACCTAAATGCCAGAGGAGCAGTGAGAGTCAGGTAACGCCAAGTGCATTTAGTTTCCTTGTTGCTGGTGGGACAGCTTGGGAAGACAAAGTGAATATGTGTCTCAAATGGAGAGAAGTGGAGACAGATGGAAGGTGGCAAGCTTTAGCATTTCAAGGGAAAAACATGATAGTAATATTCCTTCTTAGTACTAGAAAACGCTCTGTTTAAGCATTTGTTTCCCACATTACAAAATTGTATGAGTGTAGTGTGGTTTGTTTGAGCTTAAAACTAAATGTCCCAGACACTGTCCTAGTTTTTGCCTTGACAGCACAACTCTGTGCCCCTTTCTCTTTATCTGTAACTTTTAGTTTTTATTAATAACCTAAAACCAGGCGAGACATAGCATGCATGCAATGTCACCCACAATGCCACTTTGCACCTCCTGGGGGCTGGAGAGATGGCTCAGAGGTTTAGAGCACTGGCTGTTCTTCCAAAGGTCCTGAGTTCAATTCCCAGCAAGCACAGGGTGGCTCACAACCATTTATAATGAGATCTGGTGCCCTCTTCTGGTGCACAGGTGCACATGCCAGTAGAACACTGCATACATAATAAACAAATTTTTAAAAAAGCACATCTTGACTCAGGGGAGCACCGATTCTGCATTCTCAGGTAAAGCTGAGATGTTGATTATGAGCCATCCTGCACTTCCATATGTAAAATTACCAGCACTCGGGAGGCAGTGGCAGGTGGATCTCTGTGAGTTCGAGGCCATCCTGGTCTACAGAGAAAGTTCCAGGACAGCCAAGGCTACATGGAGAAAAACAACAAACAAACAAACAATTTTTTTTACATCTTTCAATCAACCTATCAGCATATGTTTAGTAAGAATATGCTTTTGTGAACAGTTCTGTGTGATATAGCAAAATATAAGCCTTATTTATATTTATTTCAGGATTTGAAAAATCTGAAGGGAGTGTAAATGCCAGAAATAATAGGCTTATTATATGGAGGAGCTGTGATGCTCCCCCATAGATGGGATAGAAGAGAATGTCACCGTAATTCACTGCCTGCAATGAGATCTCGACAAAGGATCCTTTCATTCAGAGCTGGGGATGGTGATGTAGGGAATCAATTTTCTTTTCTTTTTTTAGAAGTATGGAAATAGGTTGGAAAGGTTTAATGACACACCCAAGGTCACCCAGCTAGTCAGCTGGCTAAGCTGGAAATTAAACCAGCTAAGTTCCATGAGGGAAAGCAACACAGATGATGGTGGTGATGGTAGTGAGGGCAGTTCTGGGGGTGAGGACAGCACTTGGAGGTAACAAAGGATAAAAGATGGGAAAGACTGAGTAGGGACTCTCTTCCTTAAACAGAAACAATCCCTGCTGTCTTTTTTACTAGTGTCATTTGTTCTGGATGAAGGAGAAGACTGAGTGGCTTCAACCAATAAAACTAGGACAAAGAGAGGGCCTGGGGCATCCCAATGTGCTCTTGGCCCTTTTGGGTCTTTCCAGTGTGCCATAAAGGGGATGGAAGAGAAGAATCTACACTGCAGCCCACAACTGAGGTTACAAAAACACACAGGAGTTTCACTGAATGCATCTGGCAAGCATTTCGTCTTCCCTTAAATAAAATAAATTCCCTTAATAAAGCCAATGGAGGCAGAGTTGGTGGCGGGGGTGAGGGGTAAAGGGGACAGGAATGATTTATTTCAGGACCAGGAGAGGGCCTTGACAACTCAAAACTACCTATTTAGAACTGCTCACTCTATAGCCAAGTTACACACTGGTTTTCCTTTTTGTGACAATCTTACATTTTAAAAAAATATAACTTTTATGAATATCATCATTAGTGCTATAAGCATAGGGAAGTATAAGTTAATTCTACAGTAAAGTGATTATTAAATCCATTAGTCATATACTGGGAATCCATAATTAACTTATTCTCCAGCATCAAGTAAATGATTCTACTGTGTGCTTTAAGAAAGCAATTGTTCACTAATATGCAAAATACAGCAGAACTATTAGATCATAAAGCCATGCAATCTTATAATTAAATTATAAATTTTACATATTTTAATAATGTGCTTTATATACTTTAATTGTTTTCTACGCAAGATTAAAAGGAGGTGCCATGGTTTTTCTCAGACATATTATATCTTGACCTGAACCATGCAATACTTAATAATAATTGATGAGTATCTACCAGCGATGACAGCAGTCTTTCAGGGGCATCAGATATTTCTTTGGACCATTGCAGAGGATTAAAATGAAGGTATGTATTAGTTTTAAGTGGAGTCTCAGCTATACCCTTGGGCTTTCTTTCTTTTTTTTTCCCCCTTTCTTCCCCTTTGCTGTTATAACCACCATAGGCATCCGCGTTCTCTTTGCAGGCCACACAAATGGACTGGCCCCCGTTTGCACTGCCTTGGCTGTACATGTGGGTAAAGGCAACATGCACATTAAATTCTCTGCAGGGAACTTGTGTACCCACAAGAGCAATCTATTGTTGTTATTGTATTCTGGATTAAATAATGATGCCATTATTTTCCATGTGCAGAATTAAATGTATTTGAAAGAACTGGGAAATACCACAGATCTGTGTTAAGGGGAGTTGCTTCAGTTTTTGTAAATCCTGATTGCTGCAGAGGGAACTGTACTATGGGTTCTCTTTTGTTTTTCTTTGGATGAAGCTAAACTTTGCCTGGCATGGTCACCCTATCCAGCCTGATTTCCAGTTTCTAGAAGTAATGTGCACAGAAGATGCCTTCTGCATGAGGAGAGTATATGGTTCATTCATTTCTCTGGTCATTCAGCAAACACGTTGAGAAGATACCAGACACTAGGCCCTGAGCTCAACATTAGAAGCACAGAGATGAAAAGAAAGACAGTGTTATTTGTCTAGGGCCCAGGAATAAGTCTATCACCAAGACTTATGTCGGATGCTAAGTGGATTACTGTTATCAGGCTTGCCATCACAATATAGCATGGGTGGGCATGACTTGACAGAAATTCATTTTCACAACTCTGGAGGCTACAAGTCCAAGGTCAAGGCTCCCAGAGGCTTTTCTCTCCAGCGTGCAGATGGCTGTCGTGTCTTCATTTCATCTTTCCACTGTCTTTGGGTCTGTGTCTAAACCTTCTGTTCACTTAAAGAGACTTCATGAGATCTACCTGAATGACTTCATTTAAAGTTTATCTCCAAAAACATACTTATGTAGTTGGGTTACGGTTTCAACATGAGGATTTTACGAAACATCAGTCAGTAACTAGTTTTAAAGGACTTACTGTGTGGTCCCCGAGAAATTTCTTTTCCCAAGGCTAGGCATTTAGACAAAAGCTACTGTTCCCTGGGGGACTTAAAAACAAACAAACAACAATAACAAAAACTTAGAATCATTCTTCTCACCTCTAGCAGAAGGGACGTGGCTCCCCATTAACATATGATTGTGGTGCCTGTTGTGGGTTATTAATATTTACATTGATTTATCTTTTAGTTAAGCAGAGGTTATTCCTAAACCAACTGTATACCCAAATCACCACAAAGAGACTAGGATTTATTTAATTAACCTAGAGTACAATGCTGGGCGATAGTTACTCCATCCTAAACCTACAAGCCCACAGTTTCCTACCATTAGATATCACCCATTATATTTGCTTTTAGTCGTATCTTAGGTTTGGTTCATCTCTCCACATGGTTCAAAGTTCTCTCCTGCCAGTCTCTCTCTCTGCTCTCTTCTCACTTCCTTCTCCTCCTCTCTGGACTAGGATGCCCCAGCCTTTTCTCTTCATTGCACAGACCTGGCTGGTTGTTTAATTGACAGTTACAGAGAACAAGATGTGGCATATTTACACAAACTTGAGACAGGTGATGCTTAGAATAAACATCACAATGCAATGTCCAGATTGAAACCAGATAGTGGGGTAGAGAAATCAGCATTTGAATGAACAAGGGTACATTCCACAAGAATATTATACCTACAGGTGCCTATTAACTTGTTAAGGTCAACGCTAGCCTCTAGGCAGCCCCAGTTCCTGTTCAATCACAGGCCCCCATTTCTCCAGTTCTCATTTAACTCTGGAAGTCTTTCCCTTGTCCTTTCTCCTTGCTTTCCTAGAAGACAGCCTTGGCAGTTTAGAATTAACTTTTCCCTTTTCACCCAGGGAGCAGCTATTTGGGTTTCTTTGCTGAGCCCATTTTCAGTCACTTGCAAAGTGGAGAACTGAGCCGAGCCTAGAGCAGGAAAGCTCCTAGAGGGACAATGCTAGCCTGAGATACACGAAGATAAAATAGGGGTTATTCAGGTGAAGTGTGGGGAAGGGGACAGACAGCTCAGAGAGAGGTAAAGGTGTCATTTGTCTTCAGTTTGCCTAGGTTGAGGGTGCAAGAGGTGGGGAAGGGATGGGCACATGGTGGAGTCTGGAAGGGGGTGAGTCGTTCTTCAAAGGCAGTCCTCTTTATTTCCTGAAAAGGACTCGTTAGAATCTGCCACGATTCAATTCACGAACATGTTCATTTTTCTATGGTCTGTCTTCTCCTTAAGGCAGGTGGGGTGTTAACCCCTCTGTGTGTTACACTTAACACAATGCCTCACCCATAGCGGGTGTGCAATACCTGTTCTATGAAAAGAATAACTGAGTCATGGTAGTGTTGGCAACCCAAGGTTATTCAAGGGTTGAATCGGAGAGCCCACAGAAGTGGCATGGAGCTCAGAGAAATTTTGGTAGTGGTTAAGCAGAGAGGTGAAGCTAGCAGGAAGTGAAAGGAGGGAGGAGCTGCTGGCGACCCCTTGATAGGGACAGATCCAGAAGTCAGGAGGCCTATTGGGAGCTCACTTTTGCTACTTGCCCTTCAGTAGCTTCCCTGCCCATTATGGCCGACCTGTAGGTTCTGAGAGAAGCAGGGGCCTGAATGGCTGTAGGCAAGCCTATGAGAACAGACTCTCAAGAGACAGGCTTCATTGAGACAGCTCCTTTAATGCGGGGGGTGGGAGGAAATAAAGGGTACTTAAACCTTTGGGGGGTAGGCAGGGTCTTTCGCGGTGAGTGGAGAGGAAGTTTAAGCTGGCTACCAGGGGCAAAGGTAGGGGTGCAGGGCTACCTTCTCCAGGACATGCAGCCCCTGAGGCAGGATGGAGCCACCCTACACCTGCCAATCTCAGGTCAAGATTCCCGGGGTTTGGACACCCCTGAATCTCTCTCTTGCCTGAGCACTCTTCTCACCCCCAACCCCCCGCCCCGTAGCCACGAGAGCTACTAGAAATAGTTTGTTGTCTCTTGTCTTGAAATGAGGATAACAATAGTCCTTAGTTGGTCAATCTCTTAGTTGGGTCCTCCTCCTCCTCTTTTGAGACAGATCTCAAGCTCCGGCTGACCTGGAATTCTCTTCGTAGATCAGGATGATGTGGAACTCACCTAGAGCCTCTGGCCTCTGCCTCCTGAGCGCTGGGATTACAGATTTGCACCACCACACCATCTTCTAAGTTACTACAGTAGTACCTCACCTTTCTTTAAAGTTTTTTTTTAAATTTTTATTTAACTTATTAATTTACTTGTATGTGTGGGTATTCTGCTTGCATGTATGTTTGTGCACCTCAGTGTGCAGTACCCACTGAGGCTGGAAGAGAGGTGTCAGATCCCCTGGGACTGGAGTTAGAAATGGTTGTTGTTAGGATTTTGGAACCAAACCTGCTTCTGGGTTGCCTAGCAATTTATGATGTCATCATGTGTCACCGCCAGGTGGCCACACCTGGAAGGAGTGGTTACCTTGCCTGTTAAAGGGACAACCCAACACGTGGTCTCTCTCTTAGTCTTTTCTCTCTTGTCCTCTCTTGATCCTCCCTCTCTATTGGGATGCCCTCTCTCTCTTCCCCCGTCTCTTTCTTTTACCCCCTCTCTCTTTCTCTCCTGCCTCATCCAGAGACGGTCTCAGTGACCCCATCCCCTTCCCCTAATAAACCTCCCACGTGGAACTGGTCCGAGTGGTGTGATTTGTGAACCCACCATGTAACTCTCATCCCACACGATTCTAACAGTTGTCAGCTGCCATGGGGGTTCCGAAAATGGGTCCCCTTGAAGAGCAGCCAGTGCTCTGAATCACGGAGCCACCTCTCCAGCCCTGTTTGTTCCTTACCTTCCCTCTTAGCCACAGTTTCACCTTCTGCAGTTTATTTTATCACATTATTCACATTTAGCTGCTGGTCAAATGTATCCAGTGGATGTTAACAGGGAGAGAGTGAACACATTCACGCAATGTTTACTGTGCTGCAGTTCTGTGTTTGTTCAATTTTATTATTGTTGTTTTTTAGACTTAATTGGTCAAATCAATTTTATCACAGGTATGTACTGGAAGAAAATAGTATATGTAGATTTAGTACTAACCATGATTCCAGGTATCTACTGCAAGTCTTGTAACATATCCTACAGAATGTCAGGTCTCAAACCCAGGACAAATGGCTTAGGTGCCTATTTAACATATCAAAGCAGATCTGGCTGCCAGGTTCTCCCAGCATTCCTCAGTCCCTACCAGTCACACTGCCATAGAGTATGGGTGTGGCTGGCATACCCCACCCTCCACCCTAAACTTCTCCAGCCCAGGGACCTGGCTGCCTTTTCCTGGTTATACTTTACTATTATAATCCAGCCATTTGTTTACCTGGCCCTTTTCATTTACCTTTTCCTGGCTCTCCCCTTCCCTAATCCTCAGATGGCCTGGCTCAAGGCCATGTTCACCCTGCACTCTCCCAGATGTCCTGGCCTATGGCTATATTTTCTCTTTTATCACAATAAACCTTCTCCTTCTCTTCCACACCTAGGGACAGTTATATCCTTCCCTTTTCTTTTTTTCATCCTCAGAGGTGCCTATTACATTCACTTTCTAAAGTCAAAATCTTGGTACCTCCCTGATTTAAAAAAACAAAAACAAAAACAACTCAGATTTGAAAAAAAGGAATTATGATCTGAGCACAAATTGTCACACACATATGGCTGCCATGTTACCGGATGGGAAATGCAAAAAGTTATTGTTATTGTTGTTATTATTAAACCATTGCTCTTAGAACTTAGGTTTCACACTGCTTGGAGCAGTGTTCATTGAAGTGTGTTCCACCTGGCTCCAATTGGCATTTCTGCCCTGAACATAACTGTAATAAACCAGGTGCCAGAGTGCTCAGAGAACTTAGTCTGTGTTGTGAGGGTTGCTCTAAAAAAGCTGCTCCGGAGAAACAAAGGTATTTCCCTGGAAATCCAAGGCTTTTCTCTCTTCAGGCCTGTGGAAAGAACTATGGATAAGCAGAAGAAAGCAGTGGGCTTCTGGATACCGCAAAACTCTTTAGAAGGAGTTAGTCTGCTACCCAGGGGAAGTTGTGGAGGCTGAGGAAGGGACACCTTCTGGCAAAAGGGAACTGTTGTGAAGAATGCAGGCCCTTTCAGGCCTCCTTGCTTGGATCCTCCTACTCTGTAACTATCCAAACCAAACTGGGCTTCCCTAAAATTGGCTGACAGAGCAAGGGCTTGTTTAATTTGTGAGTTTTGGACACAAAATCACTCTTTGTGGCTGCTCCAATATTGACACATGGGGGACTTAGCTCTGACCTGTTTATATAACAGTAGTTGATAGATAGTGACTTCATAGTTGGATATTTATGAGAGCTTTCATTTCAAATAATATAGCTTTGGCCCATGGCAATGCTTAGGTTCCTACCTATTATTATGGAGAAGCTAAATCTTTAGGATATTGTAACTGTAACTGCAGGGTCCCTTTGATCTACCCGGAAGGACCGCAAAAGTTAATATTTTTGAAAGCAATGAAAGCTTTATTATAAAAAGTCTCATTGGGAAGTTATCTCTGTCCCTAAAACATATAGGCTCCCAGAAGGTCAGGTACATGAAGAGCAACTTCCCATACTTCTTTTTCTCTTATGATTCCCATCCCATAACAAGGTAATTTAAAGAGAGGTAATTTAAAGAGCACGTCTCTTGCTTTCCCTTACAGAACTGGAGGGCCTGGTCATGCCTTTCAGCTAAGGTCCTGGTTCTGAGGAGAACTGCTGCCAAAGTCTGTTATTTCTAGTTTAAGGACAAGAGCCCTAGCTGTGTTTGGCATGGGGTCTCTATTGCCATGGGGACAACCATCTCACTTGGAGTGGCCTTCTCTGCTCCAGCTATGAGAGCTTATGCTATTCAACAGTACTGGGGAGATCCTTTGAGTTCTGTGGGATTTAAATTTTGGCAATATGATGGGATAACCTCAGCAGTCACGGAATTACAGATCTCGAAAGGAAATATTAGATAATGTTAATCCCACTGGGCAAGATTAAGACTACTACCACAATTTTGAGTCAAATTTGAAGTAAGCTTGATTTTTATTGGGGTGTACCTGAGAGCTGGCCAGTGACTGCCTGCTAAGTAGGGCTAAAAAGAGCAGTCTCAAGTTCATTTCTTAGAAACCTTTTAAGGAGTAAAATCACGAGAAGTTACAACTCAGGTTTGCAGAAGACAGTGGAGCAGTGAGAAAGCAGGGGAAAATCTAAAACCACCACCAACAAAAACAAACAAGTAAGCAAACAAACCACAAAAACCAGCCATCACTACTTTTTGATTAGGGAGGGTTAGGAAGGGTTTGGGTGTTCCCCAAAGGAAGTCATGAACATGGGTTGGGGGAAGTCAGGTACCAGGAAATAGAGACAGGAAGTTGTTTTTAACAATACAGCATAATGGTTCCTGCCTTCAAAATGGAGTCAGGCAGGTTCCTCAGAAGGCATTGCAAGGACCCTTCAAGGATGGACCCTGGGAGTCTGTAGAGCAGTATTACTGTTGGGGTCTACCAACAGCCCACAGACCACTCAGACTCAAGAATCAATTCCAAGCTGGGCGCTGTGGTTCATACCTGTAATCCCAGTACTCAGGGAGGCAGAGGCAGGCAGATCTCTGTGAGCTCAAGGCCAGCCTGGTCTACAAAGCAAGTCCAAGTTTCTCTACACAGAGAAACCCTGTCTCAAAAAACAAACAAAAAATTTGATTCCAAACAGATGACTTATCAAACGTTCTTTTCCCAACCGATCTATTGATTGGTGGCACAGTTGGCCTCTGGAACTAAGACTATGACCCTGGGCAGTTCCCAAGCCTAGTTTACATATGGGAAAACCCAAAAGCAGGTACACTTGCAACATTTAGGCTGTCTAAACAAAGAAGTGCTCTCTAATCTTAAACTCATTGGCTAAGTCTAAGGTCATAGCGAGGGCAAGGAACATAGGTCAAATTAAGTTTACAGGCTAAGGCTAAAGTAAAATTATGAGAACTATTGTTACATTTTGGTACAACACACATTGCTCTCTGCAACTCTCTGGAAAGGAAGGGAGTGCTGTGAAAGGCTAAGGAACATGAGCTTTCTGAGTTGGGCAAATACAGGAAAAGCTAAATGGTTAGACTAGAACAGCACAAACAAACCAACCAGCCAAAACCGGGCATGAAGTAAGGGCAGTAAAGAACTTAGTAGAGGGATTAAGATGTTTTCCTTCTTGTTTTTATAATGCAGAAAATTGAACAGGGCCCAGAACAACTACTTACTCTTTTGAGAGATCAGTGAGAAGTTATTATTCAGACTTGGTACTGAGGTCTCAACCATCATTAACTCAGACTGTATTCAGAGATAAGGCCTGTAGAGAACTGATGAAGTGGAAATGAGGGCATTCGAATGGGTCCAAATCCACAATGCCCAGTGTCCCTGTAAGAAAAAAACATTTAGGCATAGAACAAATATAAGAAGAAGCTTATGTGAAGACACAGGAAAAGAACGGAACCCTATTAGCCAAGAATAGAGGTTTCAGAAGGAACCTACCCGGCCGAAACCTTGGATTAAGGACTTCTCTCTTACTGTCTTAGGCACTTGGTTAGTTGACAAAACTCCTGACAGGATCAATTTAAAGAAGAAAGGGTTTATTTTGGCTCAGAGTTTGATGCTCTGGTGCTTCACGGCAGCAGGAGTTTGAAGTAGCTGGTCATATTGCATCTTCAGCGAGGATACAGCCGGCTTTCTGCTTTTTATTTACTCTAGGACCCTAGACCACAAGACGGTGCTGTACCCATGCTCAGTCTTCCCACCTCAATTAACCCCATCTAGATGACTCCTTGTACACTTACTCAGAGATTAGCCTCACCTAGATAACTTCCCAGGGGTACACCCAGAGCTGGTTTCCTAGGTAACTCTAGATTCTGCCAAGCCGTAAATCAGTATTAACCATCATAGCTAATGAACCGAAGCGTGGGACAATAGCTTCCTGTTCATCACCCCACCTATGGAACTTTGTTAGGACAGTGCTGCCAAACTCCTAGGTTCATTTGGAAGAAAAAGGGGTGGGGGAGAAGTCTGATTTATGACTGTGCAGCTAAATACAGGTGGTATCATTTACAGGTTTTTAAAAATTATGTATGTGAGTGTGTTGGGAGGCATTTTGTGCATTTGAGTGCAGGTGCCTATGGAAGCCATGGTATTAGAACTCCTTGGAACTGGACCTATAGGTAGCTTATGAGCAGTCCGACGTAGGTACTGGAAATTGAACGTAGGTCCTCTGGAAGAGCAGTGCATGTTTCTACCTGCTAAGAATCTCTCCATGCCACGGTACAGCTTTTCAAAGCCTGAAGTATTAAGTGTTGAACCCTTCCATGTCTTGTGCTCACATTCTTCTACAGGCTATATCAGGGGTCACCTGCAAGCTCCCAAAGTCCAGTACCTCACCCAATGGGAAAGGCTTCAAAGACTTAAAGTCAGGCTTCCAGCTTTCACGTAGCTTTTGTCTTATTAAGTTCTAAGAAAGGGTTACTTGTCAGTATTTCTTTAATATCTAAAGGTTTAAAAAACATTTCTTCCCAAATATGTTTCTATCAAAGACTGTGTCTTACTATTTCTCAAAGCATGTTTCAAGTATCAATGTAGTTCTGAAAGAATTTGCTCATATACCTGAACCACTGTAGTCTATGAAACAGGAGACTTGAACTGCACAGAAAAGATAAAAAGGCCTCCCCGGGAACTGAAAATTAAGCAAAAACTAATTCTCTTGAGACACAGCCTTGTGGGTGATTTTAACAGAACCTTTCATAACGACTTCTGTTAGACTTATAAACTTATGGGTTTTAATTGTCAACCCAAAACTCTACATTGGCTCCTTGTCAGACTACTCCCTCATTTTCTTTTCTTACTTCCCTGGCCAGATGTTGTTTTTTTCTTCATTTATCCCAAGGTATTTAAAAGTCTATGGTTTGAAAAAAAAAAAAAAGTCTATGGTTTGTATATGGGTTAAGTGTGGCCACTAAAGTCTGTGCGTTGGAAACAAGTTTTCAGTGTGACTGTGTTGGGAGGTGGGATCTCTGAGCAGTGGTGGCTGATGGGAGGTGTTCGGATAAACTAGGGAAACTATCCTTCAAAACTATTAAGGAATCTTATGCTGCTCACTTGAAAGCAATTTCTAATAAGAGTAAGACCAAGCCCTGGCCACCCTCTTGCTTCCTGCTTTGTGATGTGATCTATTTCCTTAAAGGTGCTCCTGCCATAGACATCTACCACAATGTGGTGCATCCGGCCTTCCCAGAGCCCCACCCTAAGTTATAAACCTCATCCTTTCAGAGTGGTGGCCTGCTCTAGGTATTTTATTACAGTAATGCAAGAATAAACTAATGGAAGTGCTTTCTTATTAAGGACATCTACATTTTCTCCTGCAGCATGGCGTGAGCAAAAACATTGGACAGGCATGGTGTTGTTCACTTGGGAGGTAGACATAGGAGGACTTCTATGAGTTCAAGGCCAGCCTGGCCTACATACCAAGTTCCAAGACAGCCAGGACTACATGGAGAGAGAAACCCTGCTTCAAAACACCAAAAATCAATCATACAAACAGAAAAGAATTACAAGTCTCCTAGAGTTTCCTTGGGCAGAAAATTCATGCAAATTGGTTTCCATTCCATCACATACAGCTTTGCATGTAGTCGGTCTGCTCTTTTATTTTCAGTAGATCTTGTAAATATTTCTTCTGTTGTTGTAATATGTTTATTTTAGAAGAGTTTGGGAATGGTGTAAATGAGGGTTAAAAGATTATTATGCAAAAATACAAAAGCGTGGGATGTGCAGTTTAGGGACTGACATCCTAATTAGAAATTCTAGGAATTCTTCACACTCTTAGCGGCACTAATCTTCTACTTCAACTGTCAGGAGAAAGCAAGTGGGGTTTATTTTAAGCTGTCAGACCGACTTTAGTGTTTGCTGAGCTGAGCTGAGAGAGAGAGAGAGAGAGAGAGAGAGAGAGAATCCTTTGAAAATAGAAACCTGGTACTTGATACTCACTTTTTGTTTTTAAGATGCTCCTAAATCTAGAGGAGCAAAGCTGCTAGGTGCTAACAACAACCAGTTAAACCAGAGCATGTGAGCTTTGTTTTGTTTTCCCGATAATGTGTCTTTTATTTTTATACAGCAGCCTCTCAACGATAGCCCCCAATAAAAAGAGCTATCATTTACCGAGCACCCAGCAGCACACTTGGAGCAGCAGTGAGTGTTCTGCACACCTCCCATCTTTGTGTGTATCAGACGTGTTGTATCACTGAAGCCCATGAGGGTGTTCATAGAGAAGGAAATAAAGCTGAAAGGGGTTAAGTCAGGCCGTGCAACTTTGTGATGGAGAGCAGAACCCGGATTTAAACCCAGATTGGACCCAGGTCAATCGCTCTGATCCACAGCTTGAGTTCCTCACGGAGTCACTTTGTCCACGTCAACCTGAGGAGCTGCTGTTGGGCGGATGGTAAGTTCAGCAGGCACGTCTAAGATAGTAAGGAGAAGGAGATGTGTCCTTCTTGTTTGCTTTCTGTTGATTCTCATTATTGTCTGACAGATTCACATTTGGGAGACTTCTAACAACTTGTAAGAATTAGATAAGTAAACGTGCTGGATAAAATCCTAGTCCAAACAGACCAGGTTTGAATCCCAGCTTTGCCACTTCCCCTGTACATAACCTTCAGCCAGCCACTTAGCCTCAATAAGTCGTTGCTTCTGGGTTTGTAAAATGAGTTAATAGCATCAATCTTAGAGAGTCAGAGTCAGAACAAGAGATAGGGCCGATGAGGTACTTGTTATGTGGTTGGCTTTTAATAAATTGTTGCTGACTAACACCATTGTGCCCTGGACTCCTCTTGTTTTACACGACACATAACATCAACTCTATTTAAAATATCAGAGAAGTACAACGCAAGTCCACCGATGGACTGCATTATGGTGATCATTCTTAATATTTCCCCTCAGCAAACTGCATACAGGTTGTTTTATGCCCGTACTCTATCTGGAAAACATTATAAAACTTTGAGCAGACAATGGCATGTTAGTACAGTGCTTGCCAAAGGACCATATGCTTTTCTGATAAAGATATAACTTTATTGCCTTTTATGTACTCTCTTGTTTAAAACAGTAAGCAAATGGGAGATAATTTGAAATACTTTTACCACCATTTACTGTGTCAGAACATGTAACTTACCTTTAAGAATGCAAACAATTCATTGCTGGCATTGTGAAGACAACAAAAGCATCTTCAAAACAATCACCTGCCTGGTGCCAAAGGGATCGCACTGTTAGGCTTTTCCATCTGTGGTAACGGAATAGGATGTTCTTGTGAACTGTGTTCTTCGAGCAGCTAAGCCAGGTCAAAGATATCTTTTGTGATCTCTGTAGGTTCTTTGAAAGGCAAAGCGTGAAAAACTGGCTCCTCTATGTTTAAAAAAATACTCTTTAAATTCCTTTGGGGAGAATATATTTGATGGAAAACAGTCCAGAGATGCTTTTGGTTTCTGGGGTAGAATAGTTCTGGCAGATTGAGAAGGAGTGTGGAGCCATAGGTAACTGATAATTGTTCTGTGTTTTCATGGGGCCGTAGCTTTTCCTCACACAAATCTGCTGCAGTCTTATAACCCTGGCATGAGTAGCCAGAGCATAAGTTGCAGGCATGGCATTGTGGGAGATGATGGGAACAAGTGGAAAGAACGCTGGGTTTAGGCAGCATGGCTTCTTGACCTGGTTGTGTTTTGTTTCATCTAGGCTGTGTCTTGGGATTTCTAACCGTCATTCATTAGTATGGTGAATAAGCTGGTTGAACTTCATGATGTCCCAGCTATCTCTAAAGTCTAACTCTCTAGCGATGTATAATGTGTACGTGTTACCAATTGTCCAATTAATCAGCACCTGTCTATATGATTTATGTCACATTTACAAAATACCTCCATATTTTTTCACCTCCATATTTTTAATATCATTTTTAACCCTACCCAAAACCTGTGAACTAGGACGGGTAAATGTTTTTGTCCCATTTGACATATTAGGCAACTTAGGCAAATAGAGATTAAGTTAATGGCAGAATCCAGGTCTCCTGACTCTCATTTCTGGGCTCCTACACTAAATTAACCTTGGATTAGTCTTGTGGGATCAGTGTGAAAGGGTACGCAGCTGAATTCTTTGTGAAAAAAAAACATAACTTGATAAATTACATTAAATTACTACAGTAGATAAAAAACAAACTTCTATTTCCCTTGTGGAGAATTTGCCTTTGAATCCCACTGTGAAATGGATTAGAACGTTTTGTTAGGATGTAAGCAATGTACAAATCCAGAAAAGGTACACATCTCATATCCTTCTAAATGGATAATTTCTCCCGGGACTTCTTTTACATTCTGAAGATTCACTTTATTATTGCATTCTAAGGGTTCTGGCTTTAAATGCCACGGCATCTGAGTCTAACTTTTATTGGCGACACCTGTGGTTATCAGTTTCCACTGTCACCCTCTTCGTTTCCTTTGTTCTGCTCCATAGACACGATATGATTTATGAACGAGAGCTTTTTGATTCTTGAGATGTATTTTGGTGAATTGGTTCAATAACTTGTTATTGAAAAGCAAAATCCATCAGGGACGTATCTGCCTACTTCTCTAAAAAGTCTCTCTTAGAAACTGTTTATTCATCATCAGTGCCTCAGACCTGGATTTTATGAAGACATAGCCATATTTCTTTTGTTTGTCTGTGAAAGTGTCCAGCATGAAAGACCAACTTTAAGACATATTATTATTATTGTTATTATTATTATTACTTTGAGACAGGGTTTTTCTGTTTGGCCCTGGCTGTCCTGTACTCGCTTTGCAGACCAGACTGACCTCAAACACAGATTCGCCTGCTTTTGCCTCCCAGAGTGCTGGGGTTACAGGCATGTGCCACCACACCTGGCTAAGGCATCTTGTAACATCTAGAGAATTAGTTCACAAGGTAACACGCACAATAAAATCCAGATTGTGTGGCCTTTGCCTTTGGTACATCAGAGAAAGAACTAAGATCAGACTGCCAGAAGCCAAAAAAGTGAGAAAGGAGCTTTTCACCCCAGCACTCAGGAGGCAGAGGCAGGCAGATCTCTGAGTTTGAGGTCAGCCTGGTCTACAGACTGAGTTTCAGGACATCCAGAGCTACACAGAGAAATCCTGTCTCGAAAAACAAACAAAAATGAATGATAAAAATCTTAGTGTTTGGGGGTTTCCTCTTTTGTTAGTCACACATCTGAAGGATGCATGCGTCTCAGCCACACTGCTCTTTGTCATTCATATTTAACATACACACACACACAAACACACACACATACACACCTCTGTTTTTTGTTTGTTTGTTTTTAAGTAGGTTTTGGAATTGTACCCTTGCTCTCCTCAAGAGGTAGCTACAAGGTATTCTAGCTAATTGCTGTTCCCACCCACTGTAAAAACCAAACTTCAGGGTGCACTGAGTCTAACTTTTGCTTGCCTGGGATGTCTGTCTGTTCCTTTGCTTGACTTACAACTCAGTGTCTCAAACACTGGGGATTGTAATGAAGAGCAACACTACCCTTGTATACTTGTCTTACTCTTCAATCGAAGTTTTATCACTGGATGCCATTTTGTCATGTTGCAGCCATTTCAGAAATAGACATTTACCTGTTCCTTCTTGACACTAACATAGAAGCTTCAAATAAGACAAAGGAAAAAAAACCCTGCTTCCCATCTGCTATATCCATTATTCATATATTCAGCTAGAGTCTTCCATGTGGCAGATACGCGGTATGATCCTTCCCTGAAAAGTTCTCTGAAAATAGTTTTCTTCCAGCTGTTTTCTCTTTCTACTGAGACATTTGCATTTGGCATCTGTTCTCTCTCTCTCTCTCTCTCTCTCTCTCTCTCTCTCTCTCTCTCTCACACACACACACACACACACACACACACACACACACACACACAGAGACACACACACACACACTCAGACACAGGGAGAGATGAAGGGAGGGAGAGAGGAAGGTGGGAGGGAGAGAGGAAAGTGGAAGGGAGGGAGGGCGGTAGGGAGGAAGTCTGGAAGCTTTGAAACACACCGATCTTGCAGCCCAGGAGCCTACATTAAGACACTGGGATCTGTTGCCTACAAAGCTACATTGATGGGTCTTAATGGTTATCCAGACTTGGGAAGCATGGCCCAAGCCTTCATGTGTGCCCGAGCCTTCAACACAACTTCCAGGGTAAATGAATCTTTAGAACAGCGGTTCTCAACCCCTGAGCTGCAACTCCCACAGGGGTTGCATATCGATATTTACATTACAATTCACAACAGTAGCAAAATTATAGTTACAAAGTATTGAGGAAATAATTTTATGATTAGGCGTCACCACAACATGAGGAACTGTATGTATTAAAGGGCTGTGGAGTTAGGGAGGTTGAGAACCACTGCTCTAGAAGAACTTGCAAGACTCAGTATATAGCTGTTTGCATAGGTGTATTTAGAACAAACACACACAAGAGGATTCATGCGAAAATCAGCAAAGGGAATAGTATCATGCGGGACAATTAGAGGAAACAAGAGCCCTTTTCGGTAGAATCAGCCAGTACCTGATTAATTCCTCTGGTATAGAATTCAGGCAACTAGGAGATGGTGTGCACTAAGATGTTCATGAGAGACTCAGTTTCCCTGACTTGTACCTGGTGTCACTTTCTGCCTACCGTGCACCAACACTTTAGACTGCTGGAAGGAACTTGTGGTTTTGGGAGATGACTTAGGTACCTTAAGCTGCTTTCATTGGCTAGAAAATGATGGAACTTCCCCCAAACCCAGATTCCACAAAGCCAGCCAAGAGCCAATCTTACAGACAGCATTCTAAGCTCTAGACTTACTACACTCTCTTTTCTACATGATTGTATAGAAAAGAGGTAAAAGAAATACTTTCAGAGTATGTTAAGTAATGGCGGTGTACTGGTTACTGTATCGCTGTGACTATAATACCTGACAGAAACCATTTAAGAGGGGGGGAAGGATTTATTTTTGTTCGTGATTTTACAGGGTTTCATGGTGGGGAAGGCGAGGCAGAGTTGAAGCCATGTGGCAGAGTTCCATATGTGACAGGTACACCAAGAAGTAAAAAGCAGGAGGCCGGAGGCTGGCTCAACGGTTAAGAGCACTGGCTGTTCTTCAAGAGGACCTGGGTTCAATTCCCATCACCCATGTGGTGCCTCACAACTGTCCGTGACTCCAGTTCTAGGGGATGTGTGTATGCACACACACACACACACATACACACAAAAAAACTTCCAAACACATTAAAAACAAAAACAAGAAGTAGAAGGCAGGTTGCAACTAGAGGCAAATACAACCTTTAAAAGGTGACCCCTAAGGACCTATTTTTTTCTAGATAAATCCCACTTTCTTTGTGTGTGTGTGTGTGCGTGCATTTTTTAATTTTTATTTTATGTGCACTGGTGTTTTGCTTGGTATGTTTGTGTGAAGGTGTCAGATCCCCTGGAACTGGAATTACAGACAGTTATGAGCAGCTGTGTGAGTGCTGGGGTTTGAACCTGGGTCCTCTGGAAGAGCAGTCAGTGCTCCTAACTGTTGTAATAAATCTCTCCAGCCCCAAGTCCCACTTTCTAAAGGTTTCCAGCCTCTCAAAGTAGTGATACCAAATAGGGAACAAGTGTTCAAAACTTGAGCCTTTGAAAGAACATTTCAGTTTCAAACCGTAAAAGGCAGAAAGAGAGATTGATGAATGAAGAAGGATATTCTAGCAATGAAATATTAAATCTTGTTTCATTGGGAATATTTTTGGTTGTGTGTATATGTATATGTACATGTTCATGTATGTGTGCACGCATGCGGGCATATGCTGACCAAAGGTTCATGTCGGGTGTCTTCCTCAATTGCTTTCCACCTTATTTTTTTGAGACAGGGTCTCTCACTGCACCTGGAGTTTGCTGATTCTTCTAGACTAGCTTCTGTCTTCACTTGCTCAGAGCTAGGATTACAACCATCATGCTCGGCTTTTGTGTTTGTATGTCCATGTAGGTGAGTGTATATGTGTGTGTGTGTAATTGTGGTGTATTTGTGCATGATATACATGTACATGTATATACATATGTATATATACATACATACATACATGTATACACATACACATATAGTGTGTGTGTGTTTGTGTAGAGTCCTGCTCTGTCACTCTGTCTTATTCCCTAGAAACAGGGTCTTTCACTAAATCAGGAGCTGGGCTGGTAGCCAGAAAGGCTTGGCAATCCTCCTATGTGGACATCACCCTTCACAGAACTGAGGTTATATGAGTATGTGGCCACATCAGGCTTCTTGTGTGGGTTCTGGGGATTGGATACAGACGCTCATGCTTTCACGGCAAGACGTTTCCCTAGACCTTTCTGAGGATCTTGATATTATCATCCACCTGCTCTTATCTGAGAAGGAAACAGGCCATGGCAGAGAGATGTGAACCACCCAACATCCAAGAGCTCCTGGCTATTGGCTTGTTTTCACTTCTAGAAGAATAGGCAGCTTTCAAATGCGTAAGCCTTCGGTGGCTGTAGGGATGCATGTGAGCATTCAGCTATGCAGGTATTTTTTTAACTTATGTTTAATTTTCTAAATAGAATAGTCTTTTCTCTAGATCCTGGAAAGCCGCCCTTACAGATAAATTAGATGGATGGTCATTGAAAGCCATGAGCCCCTCCACTCCACTCTAAGTCCACCCAAATAAATCACCATTGTGAGGCTCAGTCTCCTGGGCTGCGAGGAATATTCATAAGCATTTGCTCCTATGCTAGCAATGCATTGTATGAGACTTTAATTTTCATCACTGAGAAGCACCACTCTGCATCTACAAACCTCCCAAGATTACCTGGTAGAGTAGAGCCATCTGCTTATGGCAGGCGGATGGCAAGATCAAAGGCAAGAGCTGATTGTTTATTATTACTTACTGTTTATTCCCAAAGGAAGTTTCCAGATGGCAAATCTGAGTATTTTGTTATTCAGCTAGCAAGTTTTCTTCCTTCTAAACAATTTGACTTTCTTGTACGTTCATTTACGCCTGTTTACTTGTATTCAGTTCACTGACTCAGGTGAACAGTAGAGCGGCCTGCCCCTTACAAAACCACTCTAGAAAACCCAATAATGACAGGCCTAACCACTCAGCCTTGTGCTTCAAGGTGCAAAGCCCCTGGACTTGTTTGTCACAATTTTAATGACCTCTGACATTTTTTCTACTCTATACATTGTTCTTAAAAGTGTGGGCCAGAAGTGAACTCAATGATTTTTAAACCAAACACACTGCAATCTGATATATATATATATATTCTTTATAAAAAGTATTTAATACACATTTTTTGAGATAGTGTCTCATTATGTAGCCCTGGCTGACCTAGAACTTGCTGTGTAGATCAGGCTGGCCTCCATTTTACTGAGATCCAACATGCAATGCATGCCTGGATTAATATACATATTATTTTATATTGGTACAATTTTTGAGACAGAGTTTCTCTGTGTAGCTCTGCCTGCCCTAGAACTTGCTCTGTAGACTAGGCTGGCCTCAAACTCAGAGGTCTGCCTGCCTCAGCCGCCTGAGTCTGGGATTATAAATGTGTGCCACTACTCCTGGCTTTAAAATGATTTTTATTTGATGTATATGGGTTTTTTGTCTGCCTGTAGGTGGGCTTCACATTTATGTAGTATTTGTGGAGGCCAAGAAAAGGTATCAGACGTTCTGAGACAGGATTTACAGTCAGTTGTGAGCCACCACATGGACAGTGGAACCTGAATCCCCTGCAAGAATAGTACATGTTCTTAGCCAAGAAGCCATCTTTCCAGTCCCTTATATTTATATTCTTAAAGTTAAAAATAGATAAAATTTATTTATTTTAGAATGTTGTTCGTAAGCCCTTGGTATGGTACAGAAATCATATCAACTATATGTTGAATCCTGTTACCTAAACATTAAAAGTCAATTCTTAACATGTATACCTTAGGAATTAAGGACGTTTCGCAGCAAAATGTATCATGAACTAGTGAAAATTCATTATGTGCCAGCAGCTGAGGACAGTCCTGCTCCTAAAACAGTAACGCCCATCATTGAAGAAAGGTCATATCTCCACCCTAGACAACAAACTGCCCCTGGCACTAGGTCATTGTCCATGCTTGGTACTGAAGGCTCACACTGCACTGTTTTCCCTCCATGATACTCCTTGCATGGCTACTTTTCAGCTTGTGGTCTGTAGCACTCTGTAGCTCTTTTCTGATGTGCTAATTTCTTCATTCCCCCTCCCCCGCCTCTGAACTTTCTGACATTTACTTGTTATTGAATACCTTCCTATATTCACACAACTCCCTCCGTGAAGACTTTGGATATTCTCAATAACAAAATAGTTTTTTAAATTATATTTCTATGACTTAGAATATTTCTTACTCCCATCCCCAGTTAACATTCATCTGAGTATTTGACAAAGTTCTTTTTAATATAGAGCTCTAAAACAGTGGTTCTCAAACTGTGGGTCACGACCTCTCTGACAAACCTGTATTTCTAAAAGTATTTACATTATGATTCGTAACAGTAGCAAAAGTACAGTTGTGAAGTAGCAATGAAATAATTTTGTGGTTTGGGGGTCACTACAAGGTGAGAACCTGTGTTAAAGGGTCGCAGCCTTAGGAAGGTTAAGAAGAACCAGTGTTCTAAAACTAGTATTTTGAATAAAGTCTGTTCCGGTGATACTCTCAATAAGCAGACTATTTGGAACAGATGTAAGGAACTAGCAGCTATTATTAAGAAATCGAATGCTGCTGCCTGCTACCCAAAGTGCAGTGTGGTTTTAAAATCTAAAGGTTGTTTCTCTCTCAAAGTATACTGTCACACTCAACATTCTATCTCTTCTCCTCCTGCCTGTGAATGGATAGGCGTGCTGTGTGGGACGGGAGGGAGCGTGGGCATGAGCACGGAGGAGTGTGAGGCCACGGAATTAGCACTATGATACACATCTTTTACTTGTGGGATGTGTTAACATCACTTTGCAATTACCACTTGGTGGCTCATATGATGTGTTTATTTTATAATCTCACATGTTTACAATTGTCATTATTCAATTGCTTACATGAGGCCTCAGTGAAGTTACATTTTAAACATTTTCATTAAAAAATCGTATACAAATATGATTGATTCATTCAGCCACATTTCCCTTCTCCTAACCCTTCCCCTTAAGTTTGTATATGACAGATATAAACTATGAAGCGATTTTACTAAGAGCTCTAATAGTGCAGCTACACCTAGCTTAAAAGTGTATTCCAACAAACAAAGTGAGTTCTAAAGTAGAAATATTTACTAAGCTCCAGGCAATCAAGCTCAAAAATCTTGAATTATGGGAAGTATCTTGATGATAAAAAGGAGAGCCCATAGGTGAAGGAAGTGAAAGGAAAGACCACCTAAACTTCTGGTTTGTTTTAGAAAGGACAGGCAAAGCTGTACATTCCTCAGAAAAGGAGGCTAAAGGGCTGAAGGTGATGAGAGCCTTTGAAATAATTGAGGCTGAATTAGAACCTTACATAGCTGAGTCCCAAGGAGCAAGAGGGAGAGGCACACACCAGCTCCCGGGTCAGGGTGACA
This sequence comes from Pachyuromys duprasi, assembly GCA_028658305.1. Classification (NCBI taxonomy): domain Eukaryota; kingdom Metazoa; phylum Chordata; class Mammalia; order Rodentia; family Muridae; genus Pachyuromys; species Pachyuromys duprasi. The sequence continues at coordinate 22,896,300 of CM053757.1, forward strand.
CCGGCTGAACTCGGAAAAGTTAGCTCATGTGGGTTGCGCAACACGTCTTACCATGGCTCAAAACAGTCAGGACTAAGGAACAGTGGTGTCCTGCTCATGCAGGATAAGCTGCTTAAAGTTAGTCTGGCTAGAAAGGTTGGGGAAAGGAATCTATTTAAGCCAAGCTACTCACATCTGGGTAATATGGCTCTTTATCTAATAGACATCACTCCTGCCTGGTCACTGGAGCACAGGGTTGAGAGCTCCTTCCTGGAAGGATTCGGGGGATCTGCCCCTGGCAAAATGTTCCCCAATTTGAGATCCATAATGACAGGACAGAACACTTTCTGGTCTACTCGGTACCTAGCCAGTATGCGAGTAAAGGTCGCTAGGAAATAGACTTGACCCAGCAAGTCGTCACAGCAACATCCTGTATTCAGAATCTAAGAATAAGTTTCAAAACCTCCTGTTTTCCTGACGTAGAAAAATGGCTTTTATAGAGTTTAGGACTAAAGTGTATAACAATAAAATAATAAGATATGTGTAACAGTGACATAAATCTGGGGTCCCTCAAGCCTAGGAACCTATGTTAAAGGATTTATGTTTCAGTTTATTGATCTTCTAATTTTATTAATTTACATTTGATTTTTCAATAATAGGATTTATTGGAATTCTGTGGTATTAAATAATATTCAGAACTTATCTGGTACTGAGTTGATGAGGTGAATTGACATAAACCCACATTTCATTTCAAGGAGAAGCAAAAATTAGAAAATGCTACTCACTAAATAGGCAAGAATGCATTTCGTAAACATTGCAGAGATTTAGTAAATGGCATGATGGATTCTTTAGAAAATAAACTCCTTAACATATATAATCACCTTCTTCCCACATTTTTGTGCATTGAATGCAGACCAGGGATGCAGAGAGTAAATAGCCCTGTGTAGGTTTGCAATCTTCTGTGGGGATGCTCTGTCCAAACTGAAGAAGAAACTGAAGAGGGGTTCTTTATAAGGAGTTGCTCCATTACAGAATCCTGTCATAGTAGGACTTCTACAAAACTTAGAAAAATCGTTACATCAGCCCATTTGTAGCTTCTTAAGCTGAAATGCATACACATGTCCTAGAACACCCTTAACATCATTACATTATTCTGTTAAAAACACATGGCATGCAAAAGTTCAACGTCATCTCAAAAATACATGTAGTATGCCCAGTAAAATACATTGGCTAACATAAAAATCAAAGGAAATAGTAGTTTTGAGTATCGATCCACATTGCTGGGATTTTGAATTGTGAAATAATCAACAATTCTGCCGATCTTTTCTCGGAAGACAAACTTGAACTTGTCACTGGCTTTCATTGTCAAGTCACTGTAGTTGACATTGTCACCGGATAGTTCAATGCTGGCAAAGCTGATCTTTCGTTTAAAGCTGGAGATGGAGCTGTTAATGATGTTAGTGATATTGACGTCTTCCGATTCCTTCACTGTCCCCTGGTTTATAGACAATAGTTAGCTCAGAAGACAGGATACAGTAACATACACAGATGATATTATGAAGAACAGTGTGTTGTGAAGGCAGCAGACCTGGCTTAAATCTTAGTCTGTTAACTACTGGAAACTTTAGTTACCTTGTCTGCAACGTACTAATGATATGAATTGTCCTTCATGAGACTAGGGGGTAAGATTAGTGGTATAAATTGTGTAAAGGGCCTAGGAGGTATTTAGTAAAGTTCTAGACTGTTTCAGAGAGAAGAGATTATGAGAGATAATGTAATGTGGTCTTTGCTATACATACAGAAACAGTGGTACTCCCTGAAAACCTGGGAAATTTCCACTTTCCAACAAGGTGCTTATGATACAGAATGTTAGGGTGTTGGCTGAGTTGTTTCACAACTTTGAGGGAAATTTTCTCAATAATAAAAAAAGGAAAATGATGATTTCATTTCACTGAGTTTTGGGATACTCAGAGACCCTCATCTGTCAATCTAGCAAGTCTAGATTTATGTGTGTTGTTAGTTAGGGAAGCCTATATGGAAGAAAACACATAAAATTCATATTCTCCTCTGGCTGGAACATTTGGTGCTTGCACATTGGTCACAACGACCAAACACAATGACAAAGTTGTTGGATCTTCTGGGTTGCCCATATCTCCACTATTAGTCCCTCTTGGTCCCAGGACACTGCTTAGGGTGGTGCTTTTTTGAACCAGATCCCTATCATTTTGTTTATTTGTTAGTATGAACTTCAGTGTGCCAATGTCTATCAAACTCAGTTTCCAAATAACCTCAAAGTCTAGTGGGGCTGTAAAGAGTAATTGTTAGGGGCTGGAGAGATGGCTCAGTGGTTAAGAGCACTGTCTGCTCTTCCAAAGGACCCCGGTTCAATTCCCAGCCCCACATGGCAGCTTACAACTGTAATGCCAATTCTAAGGGATCTGACACCTTCACACTAATGCATATAAAATAAAATTAAATAATAAACAAATAAATAAAAAGAGTAATCATTAATGGGATGGCCTGTTGCTCATTGTGTGAAGGGAAAACAGCACATCATATTGGAGCAAAGAAGTCTTAGGTGAGACTCCCAACTCTACCTTTTAGTCTCCTTGTCTCTGGGGTTTTGTTACCAGTCAATTTCTTCCATATATCTTTTTTTTTTATAAACTGCTACTTGTATAATTTAAAAATATAAAATTGCATCAAAAGGATTAAGTAGTAACTATAGGTTAATCTGAAGTCTGTGAACTTGTAAGCACGTCTAGTGTGATAATGGGCTTTTTCTTAGATGCTCGCTCTTATACTTTCCTGCGGCATATAAATAATAGTTTTCTGCTAGAGAATTAAAGTTTGATATCCTATTTTATTTGGTGAAAAGAACAACTTTGGCCAAGGGACACCATGATTTCCAAATATGCCCACCTTAATGGGAAGAAGATTTATTAGAACAGAGTAAATTACTCTGGGGATGGGAACCAAACCCTGATGAGCTCTTTGGAGCATGTCCATCCAAGTGATAGATCAGAGGCAACGCCCTCAAAATCCTTACCCTATCTTTGACTGCCATCTGCTGTAAGGAGCTGTAGTGAGCAACTGCGTACTCCAGTAGGGCCCCAAACACGAAACTGAAGCAGATCCCCAGGTACACATCAATGGCCTTTATGAAGCAGTTGGTGTTGGGTAGGGATGTGCGGGAGCCGATCATCAGTGTGGTCATGGATAACACTGTTGTCACCCCTGGGAAAATAAGCAGAAACTGTTCCATGCTGGTGTCCCATCAAACACCCTGCCCGCCCTCATCTAGCTGGTTGACTACACTCGGGAGCCAGCAAGATGAGGACAGGACTCAGGAACAGTACAGATCTCATTTCAAAGAGTCTGTGATCTTCTGGAATAGGGAGGATTTATTCATGTTGAACAGATAGAACTGACACAGTTTTCTCAATATGTCATCTTCTGTCTTCTCTTAGAGATGAATGGCCAATGCAGAAAGTAACTGACAGTGGGCCGTTTACTCACAAGGTGACCTCTTCTGTCACTACAAAACACATTTTAAAAGAAAATCCTCCTGACGTTATCTTTCTATTTCTGGATCCATTGACTTTCTCAAGATACCAACTCTTTTAATGGCCCTACAACCATCAATGAAAATAATGATAGAATTCTTAAAAGCATCCGATGTACCCAGTTCCTAGAAGTTGTCTACAGGAGCTGCTTACCAATGCATGTTCTTGCAGGAACTGAATCAAGAGAGATCCAAAACGAAACCCAGGATAACACCACCAGGAACGTGGAAGGAACGTAAGTTTCCAGAATGAAATACAAGACATTCCTCCGAAGCTCAAATTGCAAAACCAGTCGTGTATAGTTTCCTGAGGGTCCAAACAGGAGGTAAGAAATTGTCTGTTCACGCAGAAGAATATTTGCTCTATGAGGCGCTTAACCAAACCACACTCACACTGTCTTCCATTACCTAAATCTAGCCAACTGTGAACTGCCGCTCTGGTTTCCACACAGGATGTCAACACTGCCTGGTGTGGGACTTACAGGGCTGCTTCTAACTAACCTCCACACTCATCTTCTTCTTCATATGCTCTCCTTTATCAAAGAATCCCTTCAGCATCATGAGCACTGATTTTCTTAACATCTAGATCACTAGACTGTGAACCCCAAAGGAGCAAATTCCCTGTCTGTCTCTCAGTCCTGCATTCACAAGGTGAGTTGTTAATAAATACCTGCTTAATGAAGATTGCTTAAGACAGCACATTGTTTTTAAGATTATTGTAGAATAGGATTATTAAATGTACTTTAATTTTTGTGTCTATGCATGTGTGTTCACGTGTTTGTGTGAGCAAACAGAGGACAATCTTGGGTGCTGTTGCTCAGGCAGCATGTACCTGTTTGTTTGAGACAGGATCTCTTACTGGAGCTCTCTTACTTAGCCCGGAACTTGCCAAGCAGGCCAGGTGGCTGGCCAGTGAGCCTCAGAGTCCCATCATCTTTGCGTCTTTGGCACTGGAATTACAAGTGGTGTGTGTGCCCAGCTCCTGGCCCCTTCCCCCACAGTGAGTTCTGGAGACTGAACCCAAGTCCTTGTGCTTGCAAGTAAAGCACTTTACTGACTGAGTGATCCATTCAGTCCCTATAATTTAATTTTTGTTGATTTCAGAGGTAATCACTTCAGGATCATACTAATGAAATTGCCAATGTACACATGCTACATGTGGGGAAGATAAGCAACAGAGAGCCGTATCTTTCCCATCTTTTTATCTAGGCACAGTCTTGGCACACATTTGATTTTTTTTTTTTAGGTCATCTAAGACTCAACTGAAGTACATAGTAAGGTTTTAAGGAATATAAATATTGATGCGACGAAGCATTCCTAACTTGACCAGGAGAAACTGAGAAGAAAGTGTCACTGTTTGTATATGAAGTCATGCCATTTAGAAAATACCTATTGAAAAGTACCAACTCCCAGAGATCCAGCTCTTTACATGATGAATCAATGATTTCAGTAATGAGGTGATCGTGCAGTATTGCTGCTTTCTTCTTCACCTGGGTGTACCTTCTTAACTTCATCCTTCAGTGACCAGTGTATACATTAGGAACAGGAGTGACCGTTATGCATGACGGAGTGCTGCATTTGAGCAGTCAGAACATCCAGGAAGGTAATCAGCTAAACCTCAGTGCTGGCCCAGAGACCATGTCAACCCTGAGGGCGGAGTGCACAGAAACCTAGGTTCCATGGCAGTCTCCTTTCCCTACTTCACACCACTAGAGAATGCCTGCACTCCACAGTAGAGATGGAGATGCTACTTATGATTCAGGGTGCAACCCTTTCTTTAAGTATTTTTCTTTCTTTATTTTTACTTTATGTGCACCAGTGTTTTGCCTGCACATTTGTCTGTGTGCTGGTGTCAGGGCTCCTGGAACAGGAGTTATATACAGTTGTGAGCTGCAATATAGAGACTGGGAATTAAACCAAGGTCCTCTGGAAGAGCAGTCAGCGCTCTTAACCAAAGAGCCATCTCTACAGCCTCTTCTTTAAATATTTTTATACTGTGTGATGGGAATTACCTGTTTCCTGGTGGGATACGGTGACCAAGGTGAAATACTGTTGGATGGTATACTGAGCAAGGCGCAGGTTTTCAAGTCCACGCACGGAATCGTTCCCTCTCAGCCAGGAGTACTCCACGTCATTGCCATCGTATCCCCCTGGCAAACAAGAGTGAGCCCTGGTCAGTGCATGGATGCTACAGTGTATCAAAGAGCTCTGTCCTGGTAGCATTAAGTCTAAAGGAACACACCAAGCAAAAGCTGGCAAGGTTTCTCAAGCACTGCAGAATGAAATTCTTCGCTAGGACCATTTTTCACTGGTTCAGAAGTAGTTCTATGCTAAGTGTTGTCCAAGCTTGGTGGATGATAAAAATGGCTTCCTTCCTACTGAATGACACTTATAAAGCATATTATCACAAAAAGACCCAGGTTAGAGTCTGACTTTCAGAGCAGTCTGAGCTTCGATAATGTTGTCTGGGACTTTGGAAGTGGTCTATTAATAGTTCCCATTTGTATGAATGCAAAACCGAAAAACCATATAATCAGCGGCTTTATGAATATCTGTCAATATGTGTTTTTGATAAATGTTAGGTAATATCAGTTGATGATACTGATAACAGTTACCTTTTATGAGCCATTTATGTTGTCCCTTACACACCACACAACACATCTCTAATGCTTTCACAATCCTGTAAGGTAGACATTTCTGTGTGTCTTCAGTTTTGAGACGGACTTTTGTTTTTGCATATCCGAAATTGTGATGGATCTTATCAATTTATGTGTGTGAAGAAGAGCTTGCATTTTCTTCTAAAATATGTTCATGAAATATTGCACCATAGACTTGAGGAATCATTTGCTCATGTGAAAACTCTCAGGTTTTAAGACATTTCTTAACTTTCTCAAGCTATAGACAAATAAGAGGGAAAAAAAGCCAGCATGGTGTCCTGCTCAAGAAAGCTTAATCTCAAAGCCCATGGCTGGTGGTGGTCGGAACTGCAGTATCTATTACTTAGTAAGCAATTTCTAAGTCCCTTACAGCATTATTATCTTTTATAATCCTGGTTGAGAAGATGTGTGTATCATTAATAAGCACAAAAAAAAGGTTCAATGTCATCGGTCACTAGGAAAATGCAAAGCAAAACCACACACTACTTCACACTTGTTAAGACAGCAATAATAAGGAAGAGATGAGAAAAATGATGAAGATACTGACAAGCTGGAACTTCATGGGTAGGTTGTAAGTTATACAGCCACTTTTGGAAAACAAAGTGACCACCAAAAAACCCCTAAGTAATAAGTGATAATAATGATGATGATGATGATGATTATTTTAATCAGAGCTCTATCCCACGCTATGTACTTAAAAGGAATGAAGTGCCAGTCACAGAAAGACTTGTACAGAAATGTTCACAGCAGCATTATCTACAGTGGCTAGATGAAAGAATAACCCAGAAGTCCATCCACTGAAAAGCTGGAAAGAAATGGTACTGAACAATCAAAGGAATGGAGTACTGTGTTCTGTGGAAAATGCCAGATGCAAAAGGGAACATATCATATTGATCTTACTTATATGAAATGTTCAGTAGAGACAAATTCATAACGGCAAAAGGTAAGTTGGTGGTACCTGGAATTGGTGATAGGAAATTGGAATGATTGCAATAAGCACAAGGGATCTTGTGAGGATGATGAGAACGCTCTAACAATGCAAGCTAGCAATGGCTACACACCCTGGTAAGCTTACTGAAAACTTTGAATTGCTCGTAAGTTAAAAATGGGTGAATTTAGTTGGTTGCTGTTAGTGTGTTGGAGGTTGATCTGATGCTTATTTTGATGCTTATTTTGATGCTTATTACTGGCCCTCAAGATCTGGCTACTGCCCAGATACACCTATCCTTGTTGTGTAAACCTGCCTAAGACATTATAGCTGATTGGTTGATTAAAAGGCCTAAAACATGGGCAGAGCAGAATGGGGTAGGTGTGACTTAAGGTTCCTGGGCTTTGGAAAGAGGAGAACCATGGGAAACAGACAGATGGATGGACAGAGAGGAGGAAGGAGGATGCCGTGATAGTTAGCATGGAATAGAAACCACGTGGGCCTGGAGGAAGGACTCCAATAATGATGTGGGAAGGCCCAGATGAAGAATAAAAGCAAGTATTTATAAGATTATTGATGGAAGATAGCCCGGATGAGGATGGTTAAGGGGGGGTGGTGGCATTGGATGGGGCCTGGGAGGTGGATGGTGAGGTTACTGAGACAACGTAGGTAAAATATCTGCCCAGCCCAAGGTAAATAAGGCAATCATAAAAGTAAACAGGCGTGTCTTATTAATTGTGATAACAGGTTAAATAATACAGCCACAATAATTATAGAAATAATAATAAACAGCATTTAGCCCAACACCCATTTTATTTACAACAACAGTGGCACACGTCTTTAATCCCAGAACTCAAGAGGCAGAGGCAGGCTGATCTCTGAATCTGAGGCCAACCTAGTGTATAGAATGTGTTCTAGGGCAGCCAAGGATACACAGAGAAACCTGTCTCAGAAAAAAAATTAATTTAATGGTGCATAAATTATAGATCAATAAACCTGATTAATAGAAGGCAATTCATTGAGCCAGGCACCATTAATTTTTTCCATTTCAATGAGTAGGAAGTGGAGACTCAGAGAGGGTCATTAGCCAAAGCCATACAGCTGGAGACATAGCCCATGGATCCAGTACCTGTGGTGGCAAACACAGACTTCTCCTGCCATTGCTTCAAAGCTTACTGAGACTATGGTGCTGCTGCTGGGGTCCATATTGTGCTAAGAAGCAGGGCTATGGAGCCGATATCTAATAGACTTTATCCTATGATGCCTGAGCTCCTTGTGGACTTCCAGGTAAAGTCATGTGTTTTCCTTCGGAATCATCCAAAAATGAATGAAAACTAGCCACTGAAATTTTGTTGGAATCCCGAAGGAATGAAGACATTTCTATGAAAATGAGAAGCGCAGGTTTCTACCGGGGTACTTGGCTTCACCCCTAGAAAAGGCTCATAGTTTTTAGTTACTACCAACACTTGCCCCTGGGTGAATATGGTAGATTAAGATGATATCAATTCTTTTTTTTAGTGGATATATATATATATATATATATATTTATTCTATTATATATATATAATTTTGAAAAAATACCTAAATGCCTGCTAATAAGCATTCTGTGTTAGTTCCCTCTGTTCCTTGGGGATGGTGTCTATGCACATACAGTGCTGAAGTTTCCTGGCGAATCTTGCTCCTGGGATTTGGGATGAGCCCAGCCATGACACATGGAGGGCAATAGACATTGTGCTGCATGGGAATGACTCCTCTTTTTGACAACCTCCATTGCATTTTGCCACCAAACAGATGCATTGCTTCAAGAAGGGTTTGCGTGCACTGACTCAACAGGGTAATTAATCTGCCTAAGTCTTTAATTAAATGCGTACTTCTGAAAAATGGCTTTTTCTCAAAATGGCTCTTCTCTCCTGGAGGTGCCCACTTGTGCCCTTATGTGTAGAGTACCCGGTGATCCCCAAGGCTTGCCTGTAGTTATTTTCCACTTTGATGCCTTAATGAGTCATACCGGTGCCATTATTTCCCTAACACAGGTGCCCAAAGCCAGTGGATATTCAGAGAAGCTTACAAAGGAACAATGGAGATTGTTTAACAATCCCAAGAAATTGATTTGACCTACATCCATTTAGAGTGAACCCTCATTTTCCATTCTAGGAAATTCCCAGATTATAATTTAGATGCTCATTAACTCACAGCACTTTATGAAGCTTTACATATACCAAATAAGTTCTTTTAAGTGTTGGAGGCAGCTGCCTTATACACATCAGTGACTGCTTTCAGTATTTGGTTTTTCTGCCCTGGTGCTGGGGCCTGAGCCAAGGCCTTTCCTATGCTAGTGAAGCATTCCCCCCCACCCAACCCTCCATGCCCTGACTCTGTTTGCTTCTTACTAACCTTTGCTCTACTCCTTCTTGTTCCTATGGTTCTGTGCCCTGCTTTTTGCCCTCTCAGCCAGCTGGAACTGGTCCCTTCTCTGATTTCAGGTGGCAATTCCCTCTGGGCCTCTCTGGCCCCTACCAGGTTTCCACGGTGCCATTACATTTTTACTGTTGTCATTCATTCTTTCAGGATTATTTTAAGTCCTGTGGTCTCTGTCAGGTGGTACACTTCTTGAAGCCTGGTGAATCATTTTATCTTTTGTATCGCAAACCTTCACTATAGTGTTTAACACAGACCAGGCATGTAGTTGTTGAATGGATGGACTAACTGAGGGCAGGCAGACGGAACTCAATCAGCCATCCAGACTAGCTGGAGACATTGGTGGGAAAATATGTAGAACTGAAGTATTAGACTGAGTCAAAATATTTTCCTTAAGATACAGAGGAAAGGAAAAACACTGGCCTTGGTCCTAAGGAACCAAAAGGAACTGGCATGGAAAAAAACTTGGAACCGCTGTCTGATAGTCACATTGTATTTCAGCTTAATATTTGGCAGGATTTGGGAATCCCAAACAAGTGTCACATGGCTCCTCAGTCTGGGGGAAAATGATGATTTTTCAATGGGTACTAGATAACCTAGAAATCTCATACAATTGCTTAAGACCACATTATGGTATACCTGGGGAAAATGTGTATCTCAGACCACAAACAGATCACTGGAACAAAATCCTCATGGGCTTTGCTGGTCTGTTAGAAGAAACTTTGGAACTGTCTGCCCGTCCACCTGGGCTTACTCCCCAGTGTTTCTGATTCCCAGGTCTCTTTAGAAAATGCAAAATTGTAATGGGCCTCAATTTCTATGGTCAAAAGGTGGGAAAAAATGACACAGGTTTGTTTGGAAGTTATCTGTGAGAGTGCCTAGCGTATGGATGCAATGATATTTAGCAGGAAAAGAGCCTTATTATCAATTATCATTTTCATAGTTGCTAATGGAAAAGTGGTTTGGTCAAGGGGACCAGGTCAGAGTCAGATTGAGGTCATCACTCTAGCTGTCCCTTCTACGGTTATTTTCCAAGTAGCCTCCCTATCTCCTCCGCAGTTGCAGTGCAAGGTGTATCTAGTGCATTTCCATTAGGAAAAGAAAGCTTCTGAGGCCTTCTGGTAGCCTGAGAGTAGCCAGAGCATATTTAGTAACACATAGAAAGGGAATTGGAAAGGCCCAGAACTTCTGCATCAGATTCTACAGGGACCTGGGGTTGATTTAGTTTTGGTAGAGCAAGAGGGAGTTGAGGGCAACAGTCATAGCCATAGAACAATTCACCAAGAACTCACCTGGAATCACAGACCCTCTGAGAATGAGTAGTCTGAGAGATGGCATAAATAAAATACTGTAAGTTCTAGGCATCATGTGCTAGCTTAGATCCATTTTCATCAAGATGTTTTCTATAAAATAGAAATAGTCATGAAGAAAGATTCTATGGTTATATAAATCTGGGAAAGGATACACTCCTTGGATTTCACATGGAATTAGTTCTTGGAGGCTCCTAAAAGTTCTGCAGTGATGAAGAATGTTATAATTTTACGCTTTGTGGACCATACAGTCTCTATCACAAATACTCAGTTCTGTTATTACAGTGTGACAGCAAGCAGCCATAGACAGTCTGCACTGCTCTCTGTAATACAACTGCACTCTGGAAGCAGGTGATAGGACAGATTTGGCAGATGAATGCAGTTCACCGACCGCTACCTACACCATCAGCTATGCCAAAGCATTTTCTTCCATCATCTCTCTACTCAGGACTGGAGATGCTTGGTACTAATGCACAATAGTTCTCCCTCAAAGATGCAATGGTGCAGTTTGCCTTTGAGAGGAATCTGACTCTGTTGAGAAGCACAGGCCGAATGGCTCAATCCATTGTGGATCAACATGAAGAAAGAAAAGTCACAGAAACGGGGCACTCTGTAAAAAGAGATGGAAGTCACCCAGTCCTGGGCTGTATACTCACAGCTCTCTAGCTGCAACTTGCAGGTCTGTGTGTCCATGGGGTATTTAGACAGATCCATGTTACATGTAACAGTTGTTGTGATTCTAAAAAAAAAAAAACAAAGAAATAAACAGGATCTGAAAGAGGGCTGTGAGGAAGAGATACTAAGTTCACGTTTCCTCAGAGGGCTGCTCCAAGAGGACTTTTTCTTAGACTCTTATGAGGACTTGTGGCTTGGCTTGTGCGTCCAAGCATTTCTGAGGCTTTTTCTGTGCTCAACAACACTCATTAGAGCCAGTTAAAACTGGATCCAGAGTGGAAGAAGCTGGAATGCTGGCAGCTCAGGGGCAAAACATCCACAACATTTCAGAACAGACTCATTCTCCAGCATGTTGAAGACCTTTTTAAAATATATGTTTTTCGCGTTAGTTGATCAAGAACATTGGGTGCCTGGAACTGGAGTTAGGAAGGTTTGTGAGGGTGCTGAGAATTTGTCTGCCAGAGCGACAAGTTCTCTCAAGGGATGAGCCGTCTCTCTCACTCTGGAGATGCTTTAAAAAAATTCTAATTAATTTTTTTTCATATAACCTATTTTGATCATGCAATCTATTCTTTCCTGTTCCCTAACTATTCCCAGATGCACTCACTTCCTACCTACCCAACCTTACATTCTTTCTTTCTCTCAAACAAACACCCAAACCCCAAACCAAAATGACAACAGCAAAGCATACAGAAAAAGCAAAGTAAAATAAACCCCCACAGAACCTGTCTTGTCTGGGTCAATTTCTCCTGAGCATGAGGCCTGCTCTGGAGTATGGTTTATGTATCCCATGTATTTCCCTCTCTCATCAGCTATCAATTACAGACAGCTTTATGGTTATCAGTGGGACACTTGCCCCTTTCTCTTCCTGGGGATGCTTTTGCACTTGGGTTGTCAGTGTGATCTCCATGACAACCCCTTGTAGTGCTAGAACAGTGATCACTGGACTGGTTTAAGCTTACAGGTTCTGAGTGGCGGAGCCCGAACAGGAGTCTTGTCTCCTGTCTCCTTGATGGCATCAGGATGGACACGAAGGGGACACACAGCTCATGGCTCTTGGGTTTACCTAAGGGTGCTCAACTAAAATAAACATCAGTGAAGTCCCCATAGCAGAGAGCTTAAAAGTCAGGCCTTCGTATTCCTTTTTAATATTCATACATTTTTACCAGGTCCCTGATGTATTAAGTACAGTGCTAGGTACTCTAGGGGGCAGCTGTGTTCATGTCACAGTGTCCAACTTGATGGCCCTCCACATCCCCATAAGGGAGACAGAGAAACAAAACAGCTGGTTACTGGTTGCTTACTGCAAGCCAGTTTCTGTGTCGAGGATGTCACATGCATTAACCCTTTGAATAGCCTATGATATGAGAACTGCTATCATTTTTATTTTGTTGTCTAGGAACCTGAGGCTCAGACAGTCTAGTAACTTGCCTAAGTTCACAGAGCTATTTAGGACAAGATTCTAGTGTCAAGTTGCCCAACAACTATGATCCACTAGTAATTCTTGCCCGGGCTGATTGTGCTACACGCTATAACACAGAGTAGGTACACACAAAGACACATACCACAGGCACACAGTGTATATGCACACATCTACTGTGCAAACAAGTTCTCATGGGATCGTGGGAAAACATGGACCTGGAAACAAAGGACTGTTAGGTTTCTTCAAAGAGGATGTGGGGTTTGGGCTGGTCTCTGTAAAACCCAGTGTTGCTGAGGCATGCCCAGAAATGCTACTGATCAGAAAGGCTACTCAGTCCCTGCTCTATAACTTTAGGTCCTTCTTGTAATTAAAGGCTAGTCCATTCATATTCACTACTTGATCTGCTCCCCAAGGATTCAGGGAGTCCAAGTGTGCACAGCCCTTGCAATACATCATTTATGCAGGCTGCCTTACAGAACACTGAGGGAGCCTCTTTCCTGTTCCCACCGTTGAGAGGAATCTGTGAGATGGAAGAAACTTCAGGCCCTGGCAATTTGGGGAGGTGGCCTGTGATTACAAGTAGGTAGAGTCTTTGGGACACACACCTTGCTTCTTTGTACAAACATGTCTCAGACACGCAGAGGCGCATTGTAGAGTTTCCTGGCTGCACTGAACCCCACGAAAGACAAATTCCTTACATCGACTTCTCTGTTTGCTCATGTCTTTATCCTTCCTGGTCCTCCTTCCTTCTCCCTCGGCTCCCTCCTCCTCTTTCCTCATTCGGCGTGTGTCTGGTATGCGTTTGTGTGCATGTAAGGTGTACCTGCTCATGTGGGTTACTGGCATTGGGATTTCTTCCTCGATTACTTTTCCACCTTATTTATTTTTGTCTATATTTGTTTGTGTATATGTTCATGTCTTCAGATGCACAAGTATGAGTGTGTGGGGGCACCTGTATGTGGTGTATGCACATGGAGGCAAGAGGTTGAACATCTTTCTCAATCACTCTTTATATATTAAGGCAGGGTCTCTGAGTAAACCTGGATCTCACCGATGTAGGTAGTTTAGCTAGACATCTTTCTCTAGAGATCTCATCTCTGTCTTCCAAAGGCTGGGTGTGTACAAGGGGGCTGTCATGTCCACCCTGGTAGGACTTAGAACTCTAATCCTCGCCTCTGGGCTGCAATCATTTTATTCGGGAAGCCATCCAGTCCACACCCTTTTGAGACTGGGTCTCTTATTGAACCTGGAGCTTGCAGCTTAAGGCTGGACTTACGGCTGGATCTATCCACCCGTCTCCCTGCTCTTCGGCCCTGCAGTTTAGATTCGTGCCAGCTTTTACACGGGCTTTGGTACTCTGAACTCGGGTCCTCATGCTATCTCTCTAGCGCCCTTTCTTCTTTTTCTCCTAGATTTCCTCACTCTGAAAGGCTCAGCTCATAATCCTCTGAAAGCGTATTTTAACATTACCCCTAACGTTACTTGGGTCCCGGCACCCAGCGCTTCCTTTGTTTACATGGCTGTGTTCTCAGGGGCGGGGCCTGTGCTTAGCTCTTCCTCAGTATCCTGCAAGGGCCTGCCTGGCACCCAGCCTCTGCTCTGGAGACGCTTCTGTAGCCAGGCTGTACTGAGAGAAGTCCTTCTGAGTGGTCTTGGAGTATAAAACAGAGGAACTAGGCTGGGCATGGTGGCACACACTTTTAATCCCAGTACTCGGGAGGCAGAGGCAGGCAGATCTCTCTGAGTTCAAGACCAGCCTGGTGTATAAAGTGAGTCTAGACAGAGAAACCCTGTCTCAAAAAGCCAAAACGAACAGACAGACAAACAAGCACCACCCCCAATCCCCCCAAAACAATAACAGCAACACCCCAAACAAACAAAACAGAAAAGAGGAAGTTATGAGGTATGGGGGCTCAGACTGGCCACTTCAGTTCTGGTCGGAAGTACCCAGGATGTATGCATCTTTCTTAAATATGTCTTTTCCTTTAATCCCAGTCTTCCAGATATGCCTGCTCACCTGAGCGCATACAGGACCGTGCCATTGGAGAAGAGGCGGATGAGCCTGTTTCCCACCGTGACTTCATGGAGGAAGGACTTCTTGGACTCCACAATATAAGTGTCTGGTACCCAGAGGAACTCCACGAGACGGGCGTCTAGAGTGAAGCTCTTGTTGCCTTCGAACACCAGCCGGGGGTCTGTCCAGCGCTGCCTGAGGTATATAGTGGCTGTGTAGTCCTAGGAGGAAAGCCGGAAATGAAAATAATGGGCGTGGGTAGGGAGATCCCAAAAAAACAGAAGGAAAGGGGTCAAGTTGGTGAGATACTCATGTGCAGGAACGGAAGAACAAAGTGCATTATTTAATTTAGAAAACTAACTGTCAAGGCTCACTTTCAGGGTCTTGAGCTACTTGGCATAAAAGCTCACACTGCCTGAGAACACAGTTGCTACTAAACTGATGGAGGTTTTGGTGGCCAGGGTTGCCTAGGATTTACCCATCATGCCTCACGGGTTCTCTTGGCAAACTGACTTCCTCCTGGCTTTGTCTTTCTTGTGTCCTCTCAAGTTGGTCATTAGATTGTTAGTTTTCATTGGCTGTCACCTTTTTTGAATGACCGTGTGAAGTCCAGTCTTCTGTACCACATTTTCTTTTCATCTATCTATCTATCTATCTATCTATCTATCTATCTATCTATCTATCTATCTATCTATCTATCTGTATATATGTATATACATTCTTTATATAGTTCCTTTCTCTCTATATATATACATATATATTGACTTTTATAGAATTATATATATTGGCTTTTGTAGAATTCATAACACACGCACACAGCTGAGGACGATCCAGCCAGACCCAGTGACACAGCCTATAATCTGTCACTCTAGCTACTGGGAAGATTGGGATAAGAAGTTCACAAGTTCAAGGCCAGCTTGGGCCACTCAGTAACTCCCTATTTCGATAAGTAAAAAGCAAAAGAGCTGGGGATATATAGTTCGGTGGGGTGCGTGAAACTCGGGTTCCACTCAAGTACTGGAACAAGATGATGGGGAGGAAGTGGTTCTAGTTTTCTCCCCCCACCACTAAAGCACTTCCAGCTCCCTGGCCACCAGCTATTCTCTTGATGTACTCATATATATATATATATATATATATATATATATATATATATATATATATATATATATTGGCTTTTTGAAACAGGAATTTTCCATGTGGCTCTGGCTATCCTAGAACTCTCTCTGTAGACCAGGCTGACCTCAGACACACAGAGATCCCCCTGCCTCTGCCTCTGCAGTGCTGGGATTGAAGGCGTGTACCTCCGCCACTTGGCTTCTTTCCCTCATTTTTTATTCCTCAGTAATTGTACTCACTTCCTTTTCTATTTCCTCTCTTCCTGGCCTTTGAGTCTGTTTCACTCCTGGCACCTAGAAGCCCTAGTGTATAAACGTCGTCTACTGTCTTTGTTTGGGGGGCAGGACCCAGGCATTTGCGTTCTGTTTCTGAGTTACTCAAGAGGAAGCAAGGAGGGGGTGGGTGGGATACCACTGGGTGACAATTACCATGTTACTCTCTGAAATGCTAGAGATGCTTGCGATGTCCAGAGTCAGCGCTATCCGAACCGGATCACCTGAGAGTGGAGAAGAACCAGACAGACTTACACAGAAACCCAAACACAAGCTCTCCTTCCAAAACCACCGCTTTCATCCCCTTCCCCACTCCAGACGCCAGAGCCAGTGTTTCTGCATTGGTGGGTTGAAAACAAACAAAAAAAAAACTATTACAAATTATAAAAGCAATACACGCGTATTAGAAATATTTAAATAATCTGAACTATAAAAATAAGAAAATTAATTTTATCTTCCCAGGAGCAACCATTTGGTATGAAAAATCTACACAGATACATAGGGACATCATGATTCATAAGAGAGGTTGCACCATTATTAACTAATGGGTATTTAAAAAACGTTTTAAGATTAATTTACTTATTTTGGGGAGAGAGAGAGAGAGAGAGAGAGAGAAAATGTGTGCCACGTTGGTGGTTCTCACCTCTACTTTGCTTTAAGGCAGGGTCTCTCTAGTTATTTTGGTGCCGCACAGCTACCCTGAGGCTACCAGGTCCGAGAGCTCTGAACGTTCTATCTCCACTGTCAGCTTCACCACAGGAGTGCTGGGTTACAGATGTGTGCCTATATCCAGCTTTTACACTGATTCAGGGAACAGAACTCAGGCAGTCGGCTGTGCGGGAAGCACTTTCACCTGCTGAGCCCTCTCCCTGGTCCTGTGTGTGGTCCTGGAGTTTAGGGAGATTCAAAGACTCCACTGAGGACTATTTTTGTTTTGGAGACTGGAGTGCAGTCTCAGAAGCCAACCAGGCAAGGCCAGGCCCATTCCTCCTCTTTCCATGGTAGGAATGGAAGAAGGGCCCAGGAGTGCGAACTGTGTGAATTCAGACCTCGGCTCTGAAATCTCCCAGCTCTGCCGGTTAGGGATAAGTTACTGAAGCTTCTAGAACTGTAGTTTCTTTTGACCTGCAAGAGGGTGATGAAGGGAGTTCAATGACATTACTGGTGCGACAGTGTCTTAGCCAGTGACAGCAAGGAAGGATGCATGCAAAGTGCCTGCCCATTCCTTCCAGGAATCTCAGAAATGGTCACACAGCTTCTGGCATCACAGCTGCCATGCTTTGACACAGCCCCATCAGCAGTGTTCTCCATTCTCTCCCACTCTTTCTGTAATTCCAGCTAATGTTGGGAAGGAGCCAACTTGGCTAACCAGGTTAATGGATAAAACAGCTAAGAGAGCCCCAGGGGACTGTGGCAATGAACCAGGAAGAAAAGAGGTAGGATTGCAAGGAAACCAGAAAAAAAAAACCATCTAATCATCTAATTGATTAGAATTAGCCAAAGCAGCCTAATAATTAAAGGATTAGTAATCCAGGAAAGCCACGCAGGAATTTGGAAATGGGGCTATAGAGCCAGTGCAATTGAAAGATAAGTGTTAATGATTAATGGGAAAGGGGAAATGTTTGAGGGCGGAGTTGGAAGGGTGTGGTGCTAGGTGGCTTTCTGTCATTCAACACAACAAAGCACAGCATGAAGAGTCAACTCAGAGAGAGAGGGTCCCAGGTATTGCTGGGGTGTGGCCCCAAGCGCAACGTTAAACGTCTCTGTGTTGTTTCCCTGTGCAGTAAATGATATGTAACCTGCTGTTACAATTCCCAGTGTTCTTTGCTCCCAAACTCATGTGGAAGTTTAATTGATGAAACTGTATTAAGAGGTGGGAGCACTAAGATGTGATTGGGCCATGAGGGGTCCAGCCTCATGAGTGGGGTTGGTGCTATATAGAAAGAAGCTCAGCCCTCCCTTGTCTTCTTCAGCCCTCACACCTTCTACTGCATGATGGCAACAGGGCCATTGCCAAATGCCAGCATTTTCATACTGATCCACAAGTCCATGAATTTGGGTTTATTATAAACTACCCAGGTCCAGGCATTATGTTATAGCTGAACAAAACAGGCTAAGACAAGAGCCTATCAGAGGACTGAGCTGGAGAGCATGAAAAACAGTGGCTCCCTTTGGACTCCTCTGAAGACCGCATGGTGGAAAGCACACAGGAGTTCTAATCCCACAGTGTTTTATGCCTTAGTTTCCACCTACATAGTCTAGTCCAGGCCTGGTCATCGTTGGCTTTTTCATGGACCACCAGCTTCCTACGCTGTCCCCTGAAATTACATAAGTAAGCTGTGCCACCAGAGGGCACCTTTCTCCCAGGGAAAAGGTGAAAGTCAACTGCTGGGCAGTGCTCACTGGACGGACCTTTGCTTTACCCAGCTTAGTCCCTGGAAAATACTATGGAGGCTTTGTCTTTCAAGGGCTTTGGTGGCCAAGAAGCTGGATGCAAAAATACCACAGGGAGATAAGGGCACATCCGTGGGGGTATAGGGTGTCCAGCAAGACAGGTTCCTTTGGGAGATGGAGTGCACAATGTCACGGGGCATGGCGTCCTGCTTTCTCTCCTTTTAAGTGAGGTGCCTCTGCCCATTTATCTCAGGTAGAACTGGGCCTCATATTCCCTTAAGCCCACCCTAGGAGCCCTGTTTTCATAACAACCTTCTTGCCCAACATCTGTTCCTCTGGTTGACCTGTTATTGTGCAAACATGAAGAATATTGTACTGGCTTAGCTGTTTGTGGCTTGGTAGGCAAGAGAAATTGATCTAAGCAAGCCCTTTAGATTCATGTGCTTGTTGCTAGTGTGCAGGAGGGCTTGGGAATCCAGGGCGGGTGGTAGCTCTCTAACTGTGGGGCTAGACATTGTCCAGATCTCCAGATGAACTGAGGTGAGATTGCCGGAGGGTCCCAGTGGCTGCACAGAGGAATCTGCCAGCAACTTTGCCCTAAGGCTGTGCAGATAAGTGGTATCATGGACCTCAGCCACCCAAAAATCTGCATATGACAGCACACTGAGGCAGGGGTGATCCAGGATGCCCAGAGGCAAAGACTCCTCTGCTGGGCAGCTTTACTCAGGAACTTCCTTGTGGCCTTCCATAACAGTACTTCGCTTCAGTACTCCTGTCCAAGACACCTCCACCCAGACTTCCTTGCCTCACTCGCTTCTTACCTTGAGGCCCCAAGATCCCTTCCAGCAAATCTACCCTCACTCTTTACAGACCAACACATACCTTGATAAGGCAATGGCCTCCTGTCATCTGGCTACCAGTGGACTTGGATTCACACACTGTCCTAGATCTGACTAGAAACTGTCACCGTCAGAAGAGAGAAGAAGGGGAAAAGGGACATAAAGCCAGGTACAGTATAACAGGGGAATGATGTGACTCAGAGCCATGTTCAGAGCAAGGGGGTGGGCTGTGGAGGAATCAAGAAGAGCCTTTCAGAGGAGGGTAGCTTTGTCTCCAAGCCGTGATGGAAAACTGTCATGTTTCTAGGGAGGTAAGTTGGAAGAGTAACCCAAGGCAGATGAGCAGCCTATGCAGACACAGAAGCTAGGAGGCTCAGGACGCTGGGGGTGGGGGTGCCTGAGGGCATATTGCAGAATATTGTGTGTGGGAGGATGAGAACGACAGGCAGCAGAGGCTGGACTGAGAAGAGCCTGGGATCCCTGGACTTCAGACTAGGCTGCTGGGGCACAGGCTTATGTTCTGAGCAGGCGAATGACCCCACAGGAGATCCAGGTGGAAATGATGGGAGAGGATTGTAGATGGCAAGCTACGGGCAGGAAGGCCAGGTGGAGGAATGCTGGCAGCCCATGGTGAGTTCCTGGATCAGGGACCACAGAAGTGGGGGAGAAGGAAGAGAGGGGCACATGTTGCCAGAGGCTCCCTGCACCCACCACAGTGGTGGAGACAACACCTTTGTTTTGCAAGTCGAGAGGTAAAGTACTTTCTTTAAGGGAGCAGGAGAAATCACAGGCACGAGTCCTTATCCATTCTTCCCAATTCCTAAAACAGGTGCGGAGCAGGGTGGAGGTCAGTAAAGCCTCCCGAAGCCCTCTGCTGCCTTTTATCTCTGTGCCTGCCCTTTTGAACTGATGTCCTGGTCAGAAAGGATAACCTACCACCGAAATTGGGCCTGAGAAATTTGTTATATCCTGCAGTGAGGTTCTCAAAGCCAGGTAAGGAAAGCTTGTCACTTCGGCTGACCTCCACATTGAACTGGTTCCCCTGGATGCACAACCTGGAAAAGAGAGTGACCTTTGTTGCTTATATTGTTCAAATATTGATAACCATAGATAGACGTGAACTTGACTGACCTTCCCTTATGTGTGTATGTGTGTGCCTATGCGTGTGTGTGTGTGTGTGTTCACATGGTGGCTTTTCTAATGAGAAATTTCTTACTTTCTGGCTAGTGAGTTAGCATTTCTCTTTGTTTCTTTCTGTTAGTGAGCTAGCATTTCTCTTCCTTCCTTCCTTTCTTTCCTTCTTTCTTTTTCTTTCTTTTTTTTTTTTTAAAACTGGGTTTCTCTGTGTGTGGCCCTAGCTTTCCTGGAACTCTCTCTGTAGACCTGGCTGGTCTCAAATTCACAGAGATTCACCTGCATCTGCCTCCCACGTGCTAGGATCAAAGATATGTGCCATCACCACTCGGCTCATTTCCATTTTCTTACCCACTTTCTATATAGAGAATTGTCATGATAATTTGGGAACCCTTCAAGTAGCTTTTCTTTTGATTGATTGTGTGTGTGTGTCTTTGCGTGTGTGCGTGCGTGCTTGTGACCACAGGCATGTGTACCTGAGCATGCAGATCAGATGTCTTTTTCTGTTTCTCTTTACTGATTCCTTTGAGGAAGGGTCCTTCCCTGAACCTGGGGCTCAAGCTCTCTCAGTTAGGCGGGAAGACAGAGATCCTCTTATCTCTTCTCCGCTTGGCAGCTCCAAAATTCACTGGCATTTGTGGGATGCCAGTCTTGATACATGGGCATCAGAATCTGGACTCTGGTCCTCATGATTACATAGGAAGCACGCTTAGCCACTAAGCCCTCTCCCCAGCTTCCTTTAACCAAGTATCTTATGCAAACACACAAGTCCATCAGTGTGTGAGAATTTTAGAAACTTACTCTCTAGAACAGAGTGAATCACAGATATTTCATTGTTGTGCTGTTTTGAGGAAATGAAGGGACTAGGTTTTGGCTTGCCCTAAGTTCAGTGGGAAATGCCTGCAAGCCGTTCCATCATGTGGCCACACCAGGGCCATTTTGGGGTAACACCGCTCACCTTTGAGTGAGGAGAGTCAGACACACAAAGGCCAAGTAGAGGCTGCAGCTCATGTTGAAGGAGCTAATTCACACACAGAGAGACTGAAGGAGGAATCACCTGGGGAGACAGATGGGGTAAAGTGAGGGGACAGTCCAAGGTTCACTGCCCTCCAGCCCACGGGTCACCAGGCACAGTATTGACCCAACATGCAGCGGGAGCAGCCTCTTTGCACACTTTTTAGGATAGCACCTGCTTCCTGGGCATCATCCAGGTCCATGGTCATTTGGGAGGCTAATATTTTTAACTCACCTCAGCTATAGGTGGAGTTTATATAGTGGTTCTCCGGGAATAGCACTCGTAGCCTTTCTGGGGTGCATATTTGTCTGTATATTTGAAGAGTCCCACATTGTCCTTACTGTGTTCTTGTCCTGACACCTCTAGTACTGCATTCGTACCAATCAAACCAGATAATTGACCAATAGGTCAATATAGTCCAGGGTCCCACGCCTTCCAGGCAGGTTGTGTTCTTACCTAGTCTTCCCCATGTGTAGAAGGCAGGCTTATCCCTGTCTCATAGTGAGGAAACAGGTTTGTGGAAAGCACACCACACCATTGAAAGCCAGAGGCGACTTTCGATCTGGAGCTGGCTGCCTTGTCCCTTTCCTCCAGGTCCAGAAACAGCCTGTGCTTTCCTTGGCCTGAAGTTGCTCATCTTCCCCATAATCTCTCCCACTCAAAGGATGGAGCTCTGAAGCCATTCAGCTGCTGTGTGCCAGAGCGCAGTTGAACAGCACTCTCCAGAAGCCTGGCTTTCTCGAGTGTGGGATCTGCAGCCAAACATCCCTCAGAGCGCAGGGGCAGCTGGCAGGGCGGCCTCAGGACCTGCTATGCTGGTGACATGGCAGGGCGTTGGCCTCAAGTTCAGGTCCTTTTCCAGGTAGCCCACTCTGGGCACCTACTTCTCTGTGCTAACCCTGGTGAGTTTTCCCACTTCCTAGAATCAAAGCGATCTAGAATCTTTGGGCCAGGTTTGGCGATTTATTTATTAAATAGTGTGCTGTTCACAAAGCCAATATCTGCTCATCATAGACACGAAAATGTACGGTTCATAAGTCAGAGGTGCATATTACAGCATATGCCAGTGCAGATTTATAACTTTATGAGGTTTATTTTTATTTTACGTGTGTGAGTGCTTTGCCTGCATGTGTGTTTATGCACCATGAGCATCTATGCACCATATGCATGCATCACCCACGGAGGCCAGAAATCATCTTGGAACTAAAGTTACAGACGGCTGTTAGCTGCACGTGGGTGTCGGGAATCAAACTCAGGTTCCCTGGAAGAGCAGTTAGTGCTCTTAACCACTGAGCCATCTCTCTAGCCCCAGTGTGGATTTGTAGATGGAAACAGACATGTCCTTCTGGTGCAAGATACTGAGAGTTAGGCAATAGTATGTGCATGGGGCTCCATATTACTGTAATCCTAAATTTTCTTTAAAAAAATAAAGTTGATTTAAAAAGACGTCAAAAAGGAGGTGTTTAGACCCTCTGTCATTTCTTCTCATTAACCTCATACCTCAGGTGCTTCCATTGTTAACAATTGTTTTAACCACCACATAATCTATATCTACAAATACACAGATTTCTACATTAAAAAAAAATTTAAAAGGGCAGGGCATGCTGGTCACACCTTTAATCCCAGCAATTGGGGAAGCAGATCCCTGTGAGTTCGAGACCAGCCTGGTCTTGTCTACAAAGTGAGTTCAGGACAGCCAAGGCTACAGTAAGTGTAATAGCTGCTCCTTATTGGATGCTTTACATTCACTCTCCTGAGCTAAGCATCTCTACAGTCTCCACAGATCTTTGAAGTAGTTAAGACTATTCACACTTTCGAAGGAGAGCACTGAGGCTCCGAGGAGAAGCAACATTCCGAGGGTTACGCAGCAAGTAAGGGGGCAGCTTGAATGTAACTAGCTGATCTGAGTCCTTCCTTTAACCCTGAAACTCAGTCTTCCACGCCTTTCAGCCACGCCTTTCTGTGTCAGCCGTCACTCTGCCTCCCTAGGCCTTACTTAAGACAGCAAGGTAGCTCATACGGTGAACGTACATTTGCATGCCACTTGTCCTGGCCTTTTTGGCCTGTAAGTTCTTATGTACTCCAGCCTGCTCCTTTTCACAGTGGGACAGCGCTGGCTCCTAAAGGCGGAAAAGGAAGTGGAGGCTTGCCCACAGCCGCTGGAGTCCGCTCGCTCATCAAAAATATCAGCTGTAAAACCAGTATTCATGCTTTCTTCTTTTAGTGCTTCTCCCGGGTCCCTATTCCTCTTCATGCCCCCAAGCATAATATTTAAGAGGGTCCTTGGAATGGCTTGCACTCCCTCCATCTCTTTATTTAACAGTTTAAAGGTTGAATGAGCTCCTCTTATTGGCCAGACCCATGGCCAGCAGAGGTCTTGCCTGCTGGGGACAGAGGTGTGCTAGCAGAAAGATGCATGTTCCATCAGAGGATCCACTTCCAGTGATGGAAGGAGGCTTTCCTCTTCCAAGGCTAGCTGAACTTGCTTGATATGCATGCTCTCACACCATTCCCCCAGCGCTTAGTCGTGATCATAGACCACTAGAGGGTAGCTGGAGATTCTGACTAGTGGGCCCTCCAGCCTTCATCAGTTGCACACAAGAAGTGGATGGAAGTTTCTTGAGTAATGGCAGCTGTAAATCACATGCCCTGTCACCACCCGACATCAGTGGCCCAGGCAGCAGGATGTCTGGGTAATGATAAAGCGAGCCACCTACTCCCCTCAAGAGGATGATACAGGGCCAGGGTGGGAATTGCAGAAACGTTCATTTGTTCCTGGAAGAATGTGCTGTATTGGCTGGACATAGGCCAGGGCCTCTAGAAGCTGGTAAAGAAATGGAGGCCTTGCCAATGGCCACTGGAAACTACTCAGACTTAGTCTCTGCAAGTTTTCCCCAGTGTACCCTGAACTGTCCCTGTTCCTATTTAGGGAGATTCCTTACTTACTCCACCATCTGTAAGAAACTACCTTTGATCAGATACATTTGGAACACCATTTAGTCTTTATTGTCAAGCTTGTTATGAGATTGGGATTACCTGGAGACCAGTCTATATTAGAAAGACCATATCTATAATATGGGCCTCCAAATCTCCTCCAAGGACTCCCAGGCTCTGGAGTGTGGCTTCGATCTGACTGCTGGCTTTGCTAGGGCCTGAGCATGCCTCAGCGCAGAATGAAGAGCAGCGGGGAAGCCCAGATGCCACACCTGTCACTCAGCCACTTAGTTACCTCGGCTATCTGGTACAGGAGAGGAACCTCAGATTTATGATGGACTTAGATCCCTTAGTAATTAAGTGGCCACTGTCAGAACCAGCATTTCCCGAGTCCTTGCTCTGTACCTGGCACTCCTGGCGCCACTTTACCATCACGGTTTTCTCTGGGAGGGCCCACACCACTAACACCTTTCCTCACTCCAGCCTGACACAGAGAACTCAGAACACATTGAAAGTAGCTTAGAGCAGAAGAGAACAGTGCTGAGTTAGGAGGCTAGACTGTGGCACGCCTGGGCACACTTTATGAAGAAGAAGGTCCCCAGATCCCGAGGCTGAATGGGGACCACATGTGACTCTGCTCCCTATGTCAACTCCACTTTGGGGATGGGATGCTGAATGTGCAGAGGGAGACACCGGCCCATGTGGCTGGCCAGCCAATTTTCAAGTCACTATTTACCGTTTACTGGTCTTGGAAGCTCAGGCCTCCCTCTTGTATATAGACACTGGAGCCAGCGCTTAGTGGTGATCATAGACCACTAGAGGGTAGCTGGAGATTCTGACTAGTGGACCCTCCAGCCCTCAGCAGTTGCACACAAGAAGTGGATGGAAGTTTCTTGAGTAATGGCAGCCTATTCATTCTTGCATTAGCTGGACCTCTTCGGCTAAAACCTCATCTCTATATGTAGAGGAGAGTCTAGGCTTTGGAGTTAGACAAAACTGAAACATAGTTAACCTCTCAGCCTCAGTTTTCCCACCTGACAAACAGGAATAAACACAAACAATAAATATTATGCATTCCCTTCTATGTTCTATGTCTTCCATTGGGGGAGTTAGTAATCTCACTAGGACAAAAACATACCAAGATGAAGCTCTTCCTCCCATACCTGGTTGGCACCACTCACAAAGAACAGGTCAGACTCAGGACACCAGTGTTACCTGGGAGGCCAGTGGCATTTGTTTTTTCTAGACTGGCTCTGAGAAGCAGAGGCGATTCTGATGGGGATTCCCACCTGCATTTCATCACAGTAACACCGTGAAGCTGGAGTGTCACACCCCAGCTGCCTTCATACTCATCGCTGTTCCCTTACCCTCCGTCACTTCAATGCTTTCAGAGTCACGCATTGGGAGGCAGGCATGGGTTGAGGAAAGGTCTTACTGGCCTGGGTCCTCCCCAAGAAAATCATGTAGGTGTGCCTTGTGCCTGTTAGTCTAGTCTGGCAGCAGCGAGGCAAACAGTGACAGCTCGAGGGTGGGGTAGGGGGCTCTAATCTCGGCCCCTTACTTGTTCTTGTATGGTTTTAGTCTTCCTTGATGCTTACTTTCCTGCACTCTAAAAGGGGGGCATTGCACTACACTCTAAGACCCGAGGCAGAATTAGAGCACAGCACATTCCAGGCCTGCCTCCCTTCCTTCCCATCTACCCCAGCAGGGCTCACCTCTGGAGCTCCTTCATGCCCTCTCTCCAAGCACCAGGGGATGGGCAGCAGTTTCCTTACCAGGCAGCTATTGAGGCTCTGTTATGGCAGGTGCTTTGGGCCACCAGGCAGCACTCTCATGCAAGGCATACTCTTTTGGGTCCCCAGGGTCCTTTCCATCTCAGTCCTGACCCCTTGGATGTAGGTATGCATCCACTCTCTGATGGAGTGGCTCTCTCTCTGGAGAAGGCAGAGCCGCTGAACCAGGTATAGGTGGGCGGGTCTTCCCAGCTCCTCCCTTCCTGGAACTCTGACTGGTCCTGGGTTGTTTGTGAGAATCAGCCAGCCCTTGCCATGGCTACTGGACACCGGAGGTGTGCTTCTGGGTTCATGGTTCAGCCATGTTCCCAAACCTCAGCCAAAAAAGGCTTCTGCCATCCAAGGTGCCTTGAGAGTTCAGTAGGGGACCCCAACCACTATGACAGGCTCTGCTTTGAGAGGACATCCCTCCAACACAGTGCCAAGGGATGACAGTTGAGTTATGACCTTGGGTTTTTCACTCGGTTCTAAGCATCAGATTCACATCCACAAAACAACCTAGTTCCGTTCTGAAAGCCTCAGTCCTGGCTTTGCTTCGACTTGGGTTTGGGAGTAACAGAGTCAGTTCAGTGTTAATAGAGATGATCTGAACTGCCCAGTTGCAGAGATATAGAAAAATCCAAAGGATTGTAAAATCAGAGCTCAGAAGAGGTGGGGGACAGTTCTGGGTCTTTCCTGGATCCCAGATCCCAAGAAGATCCTTTAGGTCTCCAGAAAATTCCTTTAGGGAACTTCCAATGGTGGAAGGAGGCTTTCCTCTTCCGAGGCAAGCTGAACTTGCTTGCTATGCATGCTTTCACACCATTCCCCCAGTCTCTCTCCTCATGGTAGCCAGTGGTCAAGGACCTAGCTTTTGAACCTGTCCACAAGGAGGGAAGTCTCTAGAAGTTGGTCTCCTACCCTGCGAGGGACGGGAGCCAGAGAGGGGGGGGCAGGGAGAGAGCTGAGGTTGTGGGAGGACATTGAGAGGCACTGCCTTCCTTCTTGGCAATGTCAAGGCCACCTTGGGCCAAGCTCCTGTGCAGACCCTGCCCAGCCTGGAGCTGGGAGGTAGAATAAACAGAATGGGAGGAGCGTTCACAGGGCGTGGGAGCTAGCTGCAGGAAGCAGAAGGAAGTGGGCAGGAGGGGCGTATCTTAGGGTACAATGTAGTACAGATGCTCCTGGCCCTAGACCAACTTGCTTAGTGTTCTTTTGGAGCCTGGCCAGGCCCCAAACATCTCCGTGCTGTCAGGGAGGGGGTGGATGCTGAAGAGAAAGCCCTTTCACATCTCTCCAGTGACCCCACTTTCACCTGGCAACCTGAAAGCGGCCAGAACAGGGATGACTAAACAGCAATTTCAAGTTCTACCTGAATGACCATGGTTTGAGGCTAATTCTCAGAATTTCTAAGACGTTCTCACACAAACAGAGGCCCAAGAATCACAAAGACAACTCAGAGCTGGGAAGCATCGTGGGAGGGGTAACTGGGAACAAGGGTTTTGATGAAGCAAGCCATCTGGCTAGCTCACAGCTTTGGGCAAGATGCCTTTTCTCTCTGGAGCTGCATCTTGTGCGTTAAGCAGGGGTCCACGCGCAGGGTTGCTGAAAGAACTCTGCAGTGACAGGAACAGTACCACGTCCAAAAGTCTGGCACAGAAGACCCCACACACGAGGTACTCAATAAACTAGTCTTCTCTAATGGGATCTTTTCAGTTTGCACGTGTCCTTTTCTGTTGCCATGATAAATGCCATGACCAAAAGCAAGTTGGGGAGGAAAGGGCTTGTTTATGCTGGCAGGTTATAGTCCACCATTGCAGGAAGTCAAAGCAGGAACCTGGAGCACAAACCATGGAGGAACAATGCTTACTGGCTTGCTATCCAGCCTACCTAGCCCGGGACCACCTGCTGTAGGAATAGATCCATGCTCAGTGGGCTGGATCTGCTCACATCAATCAATAATAGAGATAGTTATTGTGCAGACAGAGATCTAGTCTGCACAATCCCTCAAATGCTGTTCTCTTTCCAGGTGACTCTGTATCATATCAAGTTGACAATAAAATCCAATATTCTTAGTACTTATCCATTCAAGTTTACTATGTGTCATGTGTGTTCCTATGTATGTGTATATGATGTATATGTGTATATCTTTGGCATTCTCATATTATTTATATCTATATTATTTATATTATATCTATATTATTTTATACTATATAATATACTATATAATGTATAATAGTTCATTTATATCTATATTATTTTATATTATATTTATATCTATATTATTTAATCTAATTATTTATTAACTATATATCTGCTTATCATCTACCTAATGATTAATATTCTGATCAGATTGTTGATGTTTTCATTGCTCAGTTTTGCAAAATGATCAGCAAGCATATTAGTGAACTGCTTCTACCTGGGAGCCGAGGCAAATTGGTTTTGAAGTTAATAAAATGAGTGTGATAAGATCCAATCTTTAGTTTCAAAACTGCTTTAGTGGAGTGCCAGCTTCACCCTGGATTTCTTTTAGAGTGGCTGAAGAAATGGGTGGAGTTTGCAGGGAAATTACATTGATTTTCAATTGTCTCAGACAGCCTTGCTCCAGAGTCTCTAGAAGCCCTGGAGGCCACCTAGTTCCGGCTGTGACCTCCAGTCTTGGGACGCCTGAGGTCAGTGGCACGTCAGGATGTCCAGTAATGCAGACCGGCTGCTCATGAGTTACTCCTCTCAGTGCCCACCTCCCATTCCTCGAGGCCACACGCTCTCATAGAGTGTGTCCCAGAATAACGATGGGCGGTGTGAGTCAGCCTGCATCTTGTGAACCTGGTACTCTGCATGCATTCAGGACACTGGTAAGTCACCCCAACACTGTGCATTTGGATAGAGCACTCCGATTCTCAAGGTTTTCCCTGTGCACACATCATCTTTCCCGAATAATTTTGTGAGGCAAATGGGTCTTGTTTCCTTCTTTCAAATTACATATTAATTTGTTTTGTTGGGGGAGGACAGTACGTGTGGAGGTTAGGGGACAACTTCTTTCCACCATACTTGGTGACAAATGCCATTCCCCACTTAGCCATCTCGCCAGCTCTAGCGTATTTCTTTATTCTCATTTTGGGGATCACAGCCACCCAGTTAAAGGAGTGGTAGAGGCAGCCAACGCAGTCTGGAACTTGGTCTTAGGAACTGAGTCAACTGTATTATCGGGGTACTCATTGCTCCTGGCAGTACCTGCTGAACTCCACAGCCCTCAGTTTGCCCATCTCTATTACTTGTTCATCTCTATTACTCAGCTGAGGGCTATTTGAGGTCAGTCTTATTAGGTGGTATATCTCTAATACTGAGGTCAATCCTTTGACTCTATGTGCGTCCTGAAGAAGTCTCTAGAGCTAAGGCTGGGGATGTATCTTAATGGTAGAACACTTGCATAGCAAGGCTCTGGGTTCAATTCCCAGTAGCACCAACCAATTCACTAAGCAACCAACCCACCAACCCACCCACCCTCCCATCAACCAACCAAACCACCAATTAAACAACCAACGAGTCTACAGAGCCAGTGAATGAATACAATCAAGCCATGCAAGTGAACCTGGCTACCAGTAGAGTATTATTTGCTATTTATATTTTTTCTTATTAATTAATT
The DNA here is from genome assembly GCA_028658305.1 of Pachyuromys duprasi. Classification (NCBI taxonomy): domain Eukaryota; kingdom Metazoa; phylum Chordata; class Mammalia; order Rodentia; family Muridae; genus Pachyuromys; species Pachyuromys duprasi. Next base: position 22,926,394 of record CM053757.1, read on the forward strand.
TATTCATTCCTTTCTTTTTTTCCTCTCCTCCTTCTCTCTCTCTTCCTTCTTCTTATTTTTTTTCTCCCTTTTGGTAACACTATTGAACTCAGGCCTCAAGCTGTTACCACTGAGCTATAGCTCCAACAAATTCTAATTTATAATAACAATATGTATACATACATACATACATACATACATACATACCTTTCTTTAAATGCTCTCAATACCAAACAAATATTCTGAATCTGTATATGCTTAGAGGACTAGAGAAAAAAATATGGCAGGTGGTAAATTCTCTTTTCTTGGTAACGTCACTAGCCTGCAGGTGAACCATGAAGGTTCCCCATGGGATCTGCTCAGAGGAGCCTGTTTATCTCAGTTAGATGCTTTATTTTCTTCTGAGCTGCAGACCTCACAGATCCTCCGTAAGCCACAAACAGTCACTGGCCTGTGAGCCACAGCACAGGGGAGGAAGGTGGATTTTACTAACCTGGAAGCACACTGAGTAGCTGGTGAGGGTGAACCCTCAAACTCTGTTGTGCACCCCCGCAAAAGTGCTCTATCTACCCAGTACTATACGCAAAAGCATCTTTGAAAGACTGTCTCCTAAGTGCCTGCTGTGAGAGCTCAAGTCTGTTCTGCCCACTGCTTCAGGGTGGCAGCCCAGCAAGCTCCCTATTTACTTTCTATTTTTTGCTTAAATTATATATTATATGCATAATATATTATATAAATATATATACGTATATATGCATATTTTTGCCTGAATATGTGGCTGTACACCATGTGTGTGCCTGGTGCCTGTGGAGGCCAAAAAAGAGTGTCGAATCTCCTGGAACTGGAGTTACAGATGGTTTTGATCCACTATATGTGTTCTGGGAATTGAACTGGTGTCCTCTGCAAGAGCAACCACTGCTCTAAGCCGCTGAGCCATCTCTTCAGCCCCAGGCTCTCATTTCTTAAAAAGACAGGAATCCTGTTATTCTTTTTTCTTGAAGTTCTCCTGCGTGTCAGATGTTCTTCTGGGCATTAAAGTCACAGCTGGAGCAAAGCACAGTTTCTGGTGAGTGCAGGCAAACGGGATAGAAGCACAGTAAATCCATAGGTACAGTGTTTGGAGGGAATGCACACTGTGGAGAGATGTACGCTGATGAAGGGAGGGGGGCGGGATTTTTATGTTAAGAGAAGTGAAAGCCAGAAAGTTTCTCTGAAGATGTGACATTATCAAGAGCATCCAAGGAAAGGGGCAGGGTGCTACCTCTGTCTGCTCCCTCCAGACTCATTCTCCTCCAGTCAGCATGCTTCCTGAAACTCTTCAGCAGATCATCTTCCTGCTTAAAAATCATTCAATGGGTACTTTTTTTTCTTTCTTGTCCTGTGTGTGTATATGAAAGAGAGAGAGACAAAGAGACTCAGACATACACAGAGACAGAGAGACATACAGACATACACAGAGACACAGACACAGAAATAGAGGGGGAGAGAGACGTACAGACACACATAGACACACACTCACAGAGAGCGTGAGGGGGGAGAGAATGTCAGGACCAGTAGCTATGGACACTTGCTGAATGCATGGCTCACCAAAACTCCCAATCTGTCCCCTCTATTTCTTTGTCCCCACCTGTCTGGTTTGAACACGGTTCTCCTGCCAGGAATACTCTTTGTCTTCTTCCTCTTATCTGCCTGGACAACTCCAACAAGATTGTTGGGATCCCTCCTATCCTGTCCTCCAAAGCACACATACTATGTTGACATACCATAAACCGTAAGCCATAAGCCAGCCCCCACACCAGACTCTTTGGGAAATTGCTGTACCCACCCTTAATGCCCAGCACAGAATTGCGTACACAGTGCTGAATAAATTGATGAATAATGGAAGAACTGGATTCTTTTTGTTCTCTGTTACCTTATCGACCTGGCTCATCTTACTAAGTGAGAAAAATCAGATCTGTCACCCTTCTTTTAATATCCTGTCTCTTTGCTGCCTTCTTGATCTTCCTTTTTGGGTCATTTCTCTATTTTTCTGGCACAGGGTCTCTGTCATCTTTCTTAATGTTCCTTCACGGCAGAGGCCACACAGCTGCCATTTTGTTCAAACCTCTCCCAGCGGACCCAGATCTTTCTCCTTATAACTTAGACTTCTCTCTGACATCCCCAACTTGAAACAGGCTGCAGCTCCCAGTTGGCCACACCGGAGCCATCCAGTGAGCCAGTAGTCCACTTTACACTACTCCATGACCCCATGTCCAGAGGGCCATTCCACCTTCCCATACTCACTGGAGTCCAGATGTGGCTTTGTTTCCTAGATGTTGCCTTGAGTACATGGCTTGGCTCTTGGACTTAAATTTACTGACTTATATTTGTTTAATTTACCACTTTGTCTGAAACCTTGAGGCCAGACTGTCTGACCTGGTCATACTCTGAACCCAGAGACCATTTATTCAGGTGCTTTCCATCATTTAGGACACATTTAGCTTAGGTCTGATTTTGCCTGCCGAGTTCCAGTAGTGACTGCTGTTAAAAGCCAGAAAGGAAACAGTTTAGGTTTTGTGGCCTTGTGGCCTCTCTGTTGCAGCATGCAAACAGACACAAGTGTAAGTGAATGGGTGAGACTGTTTCATTACGTTTTATTTGTAAAGCCAGGCCTCAGGCAGGCTTTGGCTCATACCTGTAGTTTTCTGACCTCTGTCAGACGGTTAATGACTCATAGACCTGACCATGTGCCTAGAGCCATTGCAGTCTTCTAGCATTTTTAAATGTAATTTATTTATTTTTATATTAATCCCAGGTTATGTACTTTGTATCCCAGACATAGACCCCTCCCTCATTCCCTCCCACTCTCCTCATTCCTCCCTCATCTCCTCCCTGCCCCCCTCCAAATCCACTGATGGGGGAGGTCCTCCTCCCCTTCCATCCGACCTTAGTTTATCATGTCTCTTCAGGGCTGGCTGCAATGTCCTCTTCTGGGATCTAGCCAGGCTGTTCCTCCCGGGTGGGGAGGGGGCGAAGGGTCGAAGAGCCAGCCATTGAGTTCATGACAGAAATAGTCCCTGTTTCCCTTAGTAGGGTACCCAGTTGGATACTGAGCTACCATGGGCCAAATCTGAGCAGGTGTTCTAGGTTATATCCATACATGGTCCTTGGTTGGAGAAACAGTCTCGTAAAAGACCCCTGTGCCCTGATCTATTTGGTCTTTGTGGAGCTCTTGTTCTTGCCAAGTCTTACTAACTCCCCCTGTTTTCATATTATTCCCAGCCCTCTGCCGAAGGCTTGGTTGTGAGTCTTAATATCTGCTTTGATACATTGCTATGTAGAGTCTTTCAGAGGCCCTCTTTGGTAGGCTCCTGTCTTGCTGCTTGTTTTCTCCTACACTCAATGTCCATCCCATTTGTCCATCTAAGCGAGCATTGATCATCCCAACCTGGGTCCTCCTTGTCTTCTAACTTTTTTAAGTTCAGTGCTTTGAACATGCTATGTTCCTTTAACTTCCCACACCAAATAAACACCCATTTCTCCTTTTTTTTTTTTGTTTCCAAAGCATATATAGTATACAACACACATCGTCCCACCTGTGAGAGATTAATGGGTAAATAGATAGTCCTAAGGGGACACTGCAGTGGCCCTGGTGATAGACAGAAGGACAAAGAAGATTTTTTTCTACGTTGCTGTGTCTGCAGCCCGAGGGTGGGGCACGCCATTCTGAGAGAGTCAGGAATTTGGCTCAGGGCAGGGGCTAGTTTCGATGTGACATGTGTAGCAATGTGGTTAACCTCTCAGTTTTCACGGCGCAACCTAAACAGCTTTCTCAGGCTTGGCTTGAGTTCAAACCCATGGAGACAAACATGTGCGTGGCTGGGTTATAGGCAGGTCCAGGGGCTTTGTTTCTTGGCCAGGACGAGAGGGAAGCCAGGAGTTTCTAGACCCTACAAGTTAACTTCTTCCTTTTCCCACTCCCAACTGACCGTCTCCCCAAATCTGCTTGAGGAGAGATGGTTTCTTTTGGAGGCCAGATGTGTTAGTTGCTGTCCTTTGGCCAGATGAACTTAAGGGAGGAAGGGAGTTTGGATGTTAGTTTCGGAGTGTGCGGTGCATCGTGGTGGTAGAGGCTTGTTGGGAGCAGTGGGTAGCAGCTGTGGCAGCAAGAGCCTGTTCCCATCCTGGCAGGCCAACAGCAGAGAAAGGTGAGTGCTGGCGCCCAGCAGCCTTGTCCTTTTTATTCAGTTCTGGATTCCAGCACGTGAGAAGGCGCTGTCCTAGGTGGGGTGTGTCTTCTTTCCTCAGTTAAACTTCCCTAGAAGCACCCTCAAAGACCTACCCAGGCACGTGCCTCTAAATTTAGTCCTGTTGACAGTGAAGGTTAATTATCACACCAGGCAAGCATCAAGGACTGGACTATATCTTGGATTCCATCCTGGCAGCATATGATTCCAGTCCCTACAGCACCTTTCTGGAAGCCCGTACTCAGAGCTCTGCTCTGCTTCCACGACATTCTTACCCCAGCTTTTCTGCTGAAGGAACATTTATCCTTTCCTCTCTCTCTTCCTCCTCTTTCATTCAGAAATATTTAACAGGTGCTTCTTTCCTTTTTTTGATATATTTTTTATTTTTTATATTAATTACAGTTTATTTACTTTGCGTCCCAGCTGCAGTCCCCTCCCTCATTCCTTCCCCATCCCATCCTCCCTCCCTCATCTCCTCCTTGCCCCTCTCTAAGTCCACTGATAGGGGAGGTCCACCTCCCTCCCCTTCCATCTGACCCTAGCTTATCAGGTCTCACCTGGACTGGCTGCAATGTCCTCCTCTGTGGCTGCTTCTCCCACAGGGGGATGGGGAGATCAAGGCGCTAGCCAAAGAGTTCATGCCAGAGATACTTTCCCTTACTAGGGAAGCCACTTGGATATGGAGCTGCCATGGGCTACATCTGAGCAGGGGTTCTAGGTTATATCCATGCATGGTCCCTGGTTGGAGAATCAGTCTCAGACAAGCCCCTCTGCCCAGATATATTGGTCCTTGTGGAGCTCCTAACAGGTGCTTCTTAAGGTCCAAGTATAAAGCAGATGTGGCCCTCACTCCTCTGACCTTCCAGATCAGCAAATGTTCTCTGAGAAGGGTCTGTGTGTCACACAGTCTTACAGTTCCTCAACTCTGCCATTGACCTGTAAAAGCAGCCATAGATGATAGATGAACCGATGGACAAGAATGGGTGCCAGTCACACTCTATTTACAAAAGCAGGCAGGGGGCAGGCATGGTCCATCAGTCACAGTGTGTCAGCTTTGGCTAATACATCTGCAACCACTTCATCCTTCTGTGGTTTGAAAGATGCAGTTCTGTGAACATGAACAACACAAGAAGGGAGGATGTGAGAAAATGAGGCCACTGCACCCTTAGGTTAACAGTGGGGAAGTCTGGACATTTATATGATGGAAGTGAAGTCATTGGGACATACAGAGGGAAGGTCACTTAATTCTGCCTAGGCTCGACAGAATCCTTAAGAGAATGATTTGAGTTGGAGAAATGGAAAGAAGGCTCAGTTGGGTAATTAGGACACTGGTCTACACAAGTGCCTATGTGGTCTGAACTAAGGGATGTGGCCTTGGGCCAGTCACTTCCTCCCTGAGTCTCTTATGTGAACAACAAGAAGGGTTAAATTAGAAAACAACCAGAGCTTGTTTACCTTTCCCAAGGTCCTAGGTGGAGCTCACCTTCCCTGAAAATCAAAAAGACTCTGGGGAGGACAGGTAGAGGAGCCCAGCAAATTCCCACCAGGGCTTATTCACCAAGGTACCTAAACCTCAGCCAGGTAATTTTAGGGTGTTGGTTTCCACGTCTGGGTGTGTTTCTTGTTTGGAATGTAATCCAAACTAGAGGAAAAGGTATTTTTACCTCCTTTGTCTGCCATTGCAAATTGACACCAGCTTTGATACCACCAAATACATATATAGAGAATCTGCAACTCAATTCTGAACATGTGAGACCAACTCTAATATCCATCAAGTCTTCACCACTAAGGAAAACAGCAGAGTAAAGAGACAGCCTACAGAGTGGGGGGAAGAGAGACAGACAGACAGAGAGGTGGGGTATCTTAGGGTTACCATTGTTTTGTGAAACATCGTGACCAAACACAACTCGGGGAGGAAAGAGTTTATTCTGCTTATACTTCCAGGTCGACAGTTCATCCCTGAGGAAAGTCCGGGCAGGAACTCAAGCAAGGCAGGAACCCTGAGGGCAGGAGTTGAATCAGAGGCCATAGAGTAACGCTGCTTACTGGCTTGCTCAGCCTGCTTTTTTATAGAACCTAGGAACACCAGCCCAGGGGTGGGACCACCCACAATGGGCTGGGCCCTCCCCCATCAATCAGTAATTAAGAAAATGCCCTTACATGTGTCTGCTTACAATCTGATCTCCTGGAGCCATTTTATTAAGCGAGGGCTCCTCCTTTCAGATGACTCTAGCTTGTGGACCCCAGTTGACAGAAAACTAGCCAGCACAGGTTCGGGAGAACATATGTAACATAGCGTTTACCACCTCCAGCCATTTTAAGTGTAAAAGGCAGAGTCGTGAAGGGCATTCACTGATGTAACAGTCAGCACCATCTGCCTACAGAGCCTTCTTGTCTTCTCGTATGAAACAGTCATTTTTAAACAGCAGCTACCTGCTCCTCCTCCTCCCCAACTCCTAGCAACTTCTACTCTACTTCCTGTCTCTAGGAATCTGGCCATTGTGGGTATACCCTATTAGTGGGGTCACATAATTGTCCCTTTGTCTGATTTCTTTCCTTCTACATTGTAGCTTGCACCAATGGCCTTCCTTTTTAAGGCTGGATGATAGCTCCTTGTACGTGTACTTCCTATTCTATTTATCTATTTGTATACTGATGGTCCCTGGGTTGCTTCTATTTTTTGGTCATTGTGAGGAATACCTCTCTGTAACTTTCTTTTTGTGTTCCATGATGTTGATATTAGAAGCTCATTACCCTTTGAGACAAGCCCATATATCTTTTCTGAGCTTCCCATGAATGGGAAGCAATATCACTAGGTGTCTAGATATTTACTAGAGTGAGCACAATTCTCTCTGTCTGGGCTTTTGCACTCTTTAGAAAGGGGCAGCTGGTGTAAGTCTGTTGGTTTTGCAGGCATATTGTGCATATCTAATGTCTGGTCATCCCTCAGCGGCTACCGTTGTTAGTTCACTAGACAGTGTTAGTTTCTGCATTCTGAGTTCCTCATTCATCCTTGGAACATCTGTAATTGGACTCTGTTGAGTGAGACCCTTTCCTTTTCAGCCTAATGTGAATGGGTTTATCTTCTTCACCAGTTTTGGGAACTAGTCTTGATTGGTTTAAGCTAAACAGCATATCCTACTCCATTTTGGTTCCAATTCTATTGGGTACATATCAGAACGAAACCATTTCATTCTCCTCTATTTTTTAATTTCCAAAAATATTGTCTAGGAACCCAGCATGTGAGACAGGTAAGCACAGAGCTGGCTCCAGTTGAAGTAGGATGTAAGGGAGACTCATATATCTCCCAGGCTGTCCCTCAGACATCCTCATGCATCCTTAGGACTTAGAAAACCACTGACCAAATCAGTGTTCTTTCAGGAAAGTGGCCTGCATGTCCAAGGTCCTATGCTTTATTAGCTTTGTGGATTGCCACACAATGTTCTTCCTGCTGTTTCTCAGTCTCCTTTTCTTCTTCTTCTTCTTCTTCTTCTTCTTCTTCTTCTTCTTCTTCTTCTTCTTCTTCTTCTTCTTCTTCTTCTTCTTCTTCTTTGTTTGTGAAGCACATCATAGACTGTGTGGGTTACCCAACAGACATACTTCTTTTTGATGCTTGGAATTCCAAGACTGGGATGCTGGCTGATTTGGTACTTGATGAAGGCTCTTCTTGTTTGTACATGCATGCCCTCCTTCTGTGTTCTTGCACTGGGGTGGAAGGGGAACACACCTGTCTCTCTTTATTTTCTTGTAATATAGGAACCCCACCATGTGCCTTACTTTCATGGCCTCTTAATCTAAAGATTTCCGGAGACCTTATCTCCTAGTGCCATTGCTTTAGGGTTGGCTTCAAAACATGCATTTAGCGAGAGGAAGTGGGTCACATATTCAGTGGCAAATATCAGGCTAAAATTCTGATTCTGGACAGCTCCCAAGGCTGACTGCTATCCCCAGCAGTTTTGGACCTACTGATGTTTTGGGGATACCACTTTTTGGACATGATTTCCTCGATGCTCTAACCAGAAGTGGTTGGTACCTGGACTTGCCGATCTCAGGGGAGTGAGCTGCCCCAGTCTAGGCACCTGGTTCTGACTCACTGGTTCACCAAATTGGTGCTCTGTCTTTGGTTCTCTATCTGGGATGAGTGGACATCTGTTCACATCTCTGCAGAAATGGTGGCATACAACAGAGCTTTATCAGTTTCTTTCTAGTTGTTTCTACTCCAACAGTCACATCATGGATTCCAATACGTTCCATCCTAGCCATTTTGTCCGTCTTATCACATGCTTTTTTTTTTTTGCCATTTTATCACCCTCCATGATTGAGTTTTTATTACATTTATTGTTTATCACATCTTGGCCTTCTAGAAATCATGCACCTTGGAGGCAAGCTCTGTGTGTGTTTGGCTCCCTGGTGTCTTCAGTGTCTGGTGAGAGTGGGTGTAGCTGGGGCATTCCTAAAGCAAACACATGAATCTGGAATGCTCCAAAATTACAATGGAGTGTTGGGATGATGTCACATGTAGAAAATTCTACATGTTCCTTCATGTGATGGCTCACTGCCAAAGCATAGGTGAGCAAAAAATAATTTTGGCTTTTCTGACTAAGCTGTCTGAAATATAAATGAGTGCACTGTTTAGAGTTAGAAATTATACTTAAGATATGTGATATTTGTGTAAAGATTTCAAAAATCCCAAAAAAAGAAAGAAAGGAAAAAAAAATCATCTGAAATGCAAAACCCTTTCCGCCTTAAGCATTTCAAATTAAGAATACTCAACCCATATGCATATTTTGTTGAACAGATCATCGCAACTCCATGCTGTTGGGATTTCTTGGGGATTCCTGTCTTAGGAAATAGAGGGCCAGGAGGGGGGAAAATTCCTTGCCTGAGGACACAGATCAAGTGAGCCGACTGACTACCAAGTCCGTGTCCCCTCCCAGTTTCTGGCTGCCACACCGAATTCAGCCTGATGTGCTTTCGAGGGTCTTGTGGTTTCAGCCGGCTGGAGGAAGAAGCAGTTTGACTTGGTGGCAGGGAGCTGTTTTGGGATCATGTGAAACTCATGTCCTGATTTAACAGGGTTGAGGACACCTGGCTTCCAGTGGGTGGGGAAGGTGGAGGGATGGGGGGGGGAGACACCAAGGGTTTTTAGGCACACAGGCTTGCCTTGATGGTACAGTTACTTTGGGAGGAGCCAATAGGTCCTAGGAGGTTAGAGAAATGAATGGGTCCTGTTTTTGACAGAGGCTTCTGCCTGTATGCCATAGAGACACAGTTCCAAGCACAGCCAGGGAGCACAGGGTTCGGGGGTCTCCAGTGGCATTTATTCACAAACACCTGTGTGGCTGCTTCGCACGTGGTCAATGCCATGGCCTTGCCAGAAGCCACCTGATCTTCCCTATAGGTGCTGCCCATATTACCTCTCAATAGTTGGTATGTCTGCCTCAGATACTGCAAGAGGCCATACTGGATCAAGAGCTGCCAGCATGGCTCTTAACGGACACCTCATCTCTAGCTTTTCCCTTCTGCTCTGAGGCTGTCATACCCAGACTATGCCCTGATCAGACACACCTCTGCTTTTGCACACTCTGCCTCTTCCCTTTTCTTGTAAGGGCCATTCTCCCTCCCTCAACCTCCCACCACACCCACGACTTCTACTGTAAGATCATGACTTAGCTGATTCTTTTGGAGAATCACACACAGATATTCTATACCCCTAATTGGCCCATGTACTTACACACAGAGATACACATAGCCAGACACATATGCCCACTAGGGTCTTCACAAAAATGTACACTAGCAGGCACACCATACTTGTAAACCCTATGTACTGTTGGAATGTAACAGACACCCAGCACATGTATACTAGGTCATCTTCCTTATACACGCACACAAACCTGCATGTCCTGAAAACCCTCCCATTTATACACACATGGACACTCCACTGCCCTCTATTGCCATACCTATTTACTCCTGCACAGCCTTCTTCATGTCCTCTCTGATCCCACAGCAGCTGGTCACCCCTTTGCCATGCTCCAAGGAGCATGGACAAAGTCATCCTTAAGCAGGTCCTGTTCTGGGTCATGCTCTATTTATTTATTTATTCATTCATTTATTTGTTTGTTTGTTTATTTTTATAGTCATTCATTCACTAAAATTCCTCTCTGGACCCCAGTACTTGGAATGGTGTCTGGCACCCAATTACCTGAAGAGTAATTGCATGTGAGAGAGTGGGATTAGTTTCATGAATGGAAGGAGGGGTTCTAATGAGTCCTGGTAATGTTAGGCTGTCTTTTATTATTATTATTATTATTATTATTATTATTAGCTTTACTTTGAACCCCACAAAAAATAAACGGGAAAGAAGCCAAAGAATTGAAGAGATTCTACTTGCACTCTTGGTCAGGCACCACTGGCCAACTCCACCATTCTGAGGGAAGCGAATGGCAGAGTCAGCTCTTGAGCCTTGTGTTACCTGAGCCTGACTCTCAGAGCTTGTACACAGTGCAGGCGTAGGGGAGCATGGTTAAACAAACAAGAAGAGGACGGGTCGGGACAATCTATGGAATCCGCAAGTGGCAGGGTGGAGAGCAGTGGTTCTTTGATAGGGGAGCATTTCTGCCCCCTTTCCCCAATAGATACATTACAGTTAATATCTGGAGACACTCAATAACGTCCACATCGGGCGTGGACATTATTTATTGGGTAGAGCCTGGCAATGCTGTCATATTCTACAGAGCAACGTTACCACTCTTAGGGACTCCTGCTCTGGGTGTGTGAATAGGAGTTCTGCCAATTCCAGCATGTGTCTCTGCCTCTGGACTTCAGTCTTCTAGTTTGCGGATGGGAGTTGATTATGCATACATCACAGGGATATCGTGAGGCAGGTGATATGCAAAACTGTTACTAGGTGCAGGAAAGAAGCTCAATAAAATGGTCTCCTTCCCCAGCCATAGAACCCAGACAAACATGCCCTGCCTCCTTCCCAGCTACCTTCCCAGCCTTCTGCCTACAATCACCTGTACCCCTTGGCTGCAGCAGTGTCCCTGTTCTGTTCAGCTCCTCTCTGTGAAGCACATTGCTACCAGGCAGATGATCCACTCATCTTTAGATCAGACCTCTTGAATAGACACACACAGCTCAGAGAGGCTATAGGACATAGTATGCCCAAATCCTTGTGTGTTTGTGTGTGTATGTGTGTTCAAGCCTGTATGCACACATGTATGCATGCGTGTGTGTGTGTGCGTGTGCATGTGTGTGTATATGTTTGTGCATTCATGCACATCCGTGTTCTCTGATTTGTTTGAAAGTAAAAAAAGATGGAACTGGCCTGTTTCATTTTGAGACACATTTCTATCTCTCGACACATCCGGACCCACACCCTGGGTGTGCTACTGATATGAACTCACAGGCAAGGTGTGCTCCAGGGCTCAGCCCACAGTCTCAGGTGTGATCTAGATTTGATCCTGTATCCCCAGCTGTGCTTCCTCCCCTACTGTGCAGTCTCTGAAAATGATCTGAAGTTTCTTCGTGTCCCTCAGGATCACATCTTCTGGTTTCAACCCTCAGGGAGAGCCCTCACCCCTGTTTGAACAGGAAAGTGTCCCAAAGCTCTAGAAAGGGACTATCCAAGACAGTATTTTGCCTGCCTTGGAAATTCAGTACACCAGCGAGGACATCCCAGACAGCTGCAAAGCGCAGGTCCAGAGGAGAAGTGCAATAGAAGTCACTGTGTGGCCTTTCTCATGGGTGAGCAGGTGTCTTCCAGCACCCACAGCCCTGCAGCCAGGCCTGTCCGCACAGACTCTGCAAGGACGGTACTGCTTTATACTTGCTGGGCATGCAGGTGCCAACCTTCCAGTCCTGGCTGTTGTGTTCTGCTCCCTTGTTCTCTTGGGGGGCACTTGGAGTAAGTGGAAAGGCAAAGGCAGCCCCAGGAATGAAAACAGCAAGACCAAGTTTCAAAGTGAGGGAAGCGCAGCAGAGCCAGCTTGCTGTGTGTGTCCTGTCCTGGGAGCAGCATGTTGGAAATGAGTTTGCACTGGAACAAAAGCACAGGAAGGCAAGCTGAGGGGAGAGCACAGAGGGCCCACAGTGGCATGAATTAGAAAGTACTGTTAGAGGCTGTGAGAAGCCGTAGATGGCCTTTGAGGAAGCAGATGATGTGAGCTGATCTGCGTTTTGGTAAAGCAGGCTGTGGAGAAGCGTGGTGGAAGGAGCACATGGCAGATGACCAAAGGGACAGCTTCACAGAGAACATGGGAAGGAGATGGGTGCTAACTGTGTTCGAGGCTTCATAAAGGAGCTGACCTTCAAGGAGGAGTGAGGTTTTCATAGCCCATGTAGGCTCCTGTAGTGTGTTCTTTGTCCCTTGAACCAGGGGATTCTCATTCTCTGAGAAATCTCAGTTGCTTCTTCTAATCCAGAACCTCGCAGTTCGAATGATTCTTTCTGCTTCATCACATAGCAGGGTACTCCAGTCAGTCGGATGCAAGCTTCTCTTCCCTGGTATTGGAAGCGCCTTGAAGTTAGGGGCTGTGAGTTAATTGCTCAGGCTTTCCGTTCCTTGCATGCAAGTGCTTGGTAGAGACTAAGGAGTAAATACACTGTGGAGCTGGAGGGTTTTCTGCAAGCTCTTTCAGAAACCTTCATGGCTGACAGATAGGAATGGAAGCCTGCCTGGTGGCTAAGAAACCCAGGCAAAATGCTGTGTGGTGTCGTGGTCAGCTCGGGGATTTACCCAGAAAGACTGCAAATTTCCTGGAGAACATGCTCCGGTGGGAAGCTCCTCCAGGATAGTGTCATATTCTTATCCCTTTTCTAAGAGCCAGGTGGCCCCTCCTCACCCAGCCCCTCTCTCCTCTCCTCTCTAGCTTTCATCTCTAGCTGTTCTCTAGAGGAAATTAATGCCTGAATGATAGAATAATTAGTTCCCAGTCCTGGCATGCATTAACCTTGAATTGATGGTGTCAACTAATGGAAGAGGGAGGGGAGTACTCAGGAGCCATGGCAACCATAACTGAATGCCTTTCTCCAGGGCCTGGCTTGAACTGAGAGAGAGAGAGTCCTCAAACATTCTTCCTCTTCTAGGCGAGGGAAATCATTATTGGCTCCTCATATTTTATGTCCAACGTATTTCAGGCCCCTCTTCATTTCGTTCACCTTCCTATCTTCGGATAAACAAAACAACCCATGTCTTTCTACAAAGGTAGGCTGAGCACCTCTGGTTACCTTGACAACAAGGAAGTGTCAATCATAACCCTCACTACCTATGGGAGGCCAGGCAGGCTGCTTGGCTTATTTGAGTGTTTTTCTTCTCTGTAAATCGGAGATCATGGTCTTACCCATCTCATAGGCTGGTTGTGTGGGCCAGCTGGAGTTTCTCTCTATAATGTGAACTGCTGGGATACTGCTGAACATCTTGACACCAGACCATCGCCGGCTTGGTGTCAAGGAATTTGTCTTTAAAATAGAGTGGCACTCATAGGGAAGGATGTCACTGCACAGTCTTTACTTTGCTGACACTATGTATATCTAATCCCATTGTGGTTTCTTATCACCTAAATATCTTGGTTCATTTGTTCTCCCAATAATACCAGGCTTTCACCATGATCATCATAGTAATGTCACAATGGGCTGATGTGACTCCTCTAAAATTGTGTCCTTGCTGCGGCCCATTACCAGCTGCCTTTTCAGATGGCCTTTTCCCAGCAGACACAGCAGTCCTCATCTTAACGTACTACATTACAGCTGGTACAGTCCTTCCGTTTCCGTGGTCTCAGTTCACCTTTCCCATAACACCATAGGACAGCTGGGGGAAATACTATCCACTCGTTTCCGGTACAAGTCACTGAAGCTCAGATGATTGGTGTCTGTGACCTCGGTGTCATTGCTCTAAGTGGAGGCTCTGGATCAGGGCTCAAGGCCCACTTCGTGCTGGGGTCAGTGGGCCGTGTGCCATAGCACACACGTCTCTGGAATCTTCCCAGTTATTTCCCCCAACTCTCGGCACTGAGGTCCAAATTCAGTGACCATTTCCGTGTAAAGCAGCTCGCTCAGCCCGGATGTGCTCCTTGAGCTTGTCTGCTCCATCCTGGTCACTCACAGTTTGAACTCTAGACCTCTCAGTGGGAGCCCTGTCATCTCTCCTTTTTGCATCTGTTTTCTGGGTTCGTGTAGTATTCTGGACTCACCTCTACAACCTGGTTTCCATATTTTTTCCTCCGACTACATTATTTCACGGTGTGTCATGTCTGCACCCATACTGTCACCTCCCTCATGTAATCCTTACCTGTACAGGGAGGCACCAGGTGAGACAACCAAGAGATCAGGGGCTCTTCGCACCGTCCCTGAATCCTCAGAGTCAAGTCCAATGTTTAGCATGGGTTCAGTAGGTATTGAATGAACAGAGGCATTTTTAATTGGTCATTGCCCTCCTCGAGTAATGTGGGCATCTCCCACCCTCGGGGTGTGATTGAGCAAGGAAGGGGTCAAGGGGAGGAAGTGTGAATGGAGAGAGTTATTAAATGTAGAAGCTGACAACCAAGCCTGGCACCTCTCTGCTACTCAGGGCATGTGGTTTTAATATTGGAGGCTTCTTGCTGATAGGTGTTCAATAGCTATAAAAGCCTGTGCTCAAGTCACCTCTCCCCACTCTGCTCATTCCCATTCCCCCCACAGACCCTGGGCCAGGAAATTAGAGGAACAAAAGGCAGCCAGGTGACTTGCTTAGAGGAAATGAAAAGGAATCATGCTCATGATAGTCCTAGCACAGGGATGAGTGAGGGGATATTATCCCCACGTTAGGTGGGTCAGGAGTCTCCGAGTTCAACTCATTTATCTGAGTTCACACAGGTGAACAGGGTGAGTGGCCCTCACTGAAGCCCATGCTGAGGCTGAGAGAGAAGCAACCAGAGGTGAACATAGGTGACCTTTGACCTTGCAGGCAAAGCGTAGTTCTCCGAAGGTGTAAATACACTCGGAAATGCTGTAAGAGACTCCAGGCTCAATCCAGCTCTAGGCCGAAGGGTCTTAATGTTAAGGAAGCAATTTCTCGGTGCTGCTCCCTCGAGGAAAGTTAAGGCTAGCTTTATTCAGAGACCGTGACAATGGGATTTTAGTAATGAAGGTGCTAGATTGGGCTCAACTCTCAGCATGGCGTGGGCAAATGGGTTGTCCATAGCCAAAGGGCAGAACGAAGGTTCATGACTGTGAAACGGCTAATAGACAACACCAGGAGTGAGAAAGATCCTGGAAAACCTGACCAGACAGGATTTTAGCCAGAGACAAGCCAGGATGAGCAGACATCACCTGTGATGTGGTGGAAAGTGAGGAGTCGCAGATCTCCAGAGTCAGCTGACATCAAGGGTGGGTGTTAACTATTGAGGCTCGAATGTCATAGAAGGGTCTCAGTGAAGGTCTGGAAGTCTGACTAAAGTTAGACAAGCATGAATCTGTGTCAGTAGATTAGGAAACAGACTTGTCAGGAGATGAGAAGGGTCTGGGGAAGGTGTGTTTATCCCGGGGAATGGTAGGCATCTGCAGAGCTCACTCTGATTTATGTCTGTAGACAGTTACTCCACTCATGGAAGTGGGCAGGGTCCTGACAAGAATCACTCATCTTGAAGGTGTCATTCGGGATAGTGATGGCAGATGGGAATCTGGACAATCAATCGACAAGGCCCCTGGGAGCAAAGCCCTAGGTCAGAGAGATTGGGACGTGTGTGTGTGTGTGTGTGTGTGTGTGTGTAGGGGCTGGGTGTTGTGCATAAACTGAGCCCTGTTCAATGTGGCACCCTAGGTAGGGCCTGGTGTCCCCAACATATCATTTGGACTAAACCTTCTTCTACCTCTTCTGGCTCCTGTGCTATATACTCATTTGGGTCCCGCCCCCCACCCCACAGACACCTCTGTTTGTCTGTCTCTCAGCTTTTAGCTCTGGTTTTAGAGAAAGTGAATCATCTGGGTACAGGCACGTGCATGGAATTTCTGGGGGACTCTAGAAAGGCTCAGGCAGGCAGAAACCAAACTGGTTCTTGAAGGGTGAGTGATGCAGCCATCTAGACAGAAGGAATGGCCTACACAGGAGGCCAGAGGCTGAGGGTAAGAGTGTGTCATAGGAAGACACTGACGTGGGAAATGTGAAGAGGGCAGCATGAGGGCACAGGAGGGTGTGTGACTTCAGGGGAGCCCTGTGGCATGCACTTTGTCAAGTAAGCAACAAGAAACAGCAGAGAGCTCAGCCTGACAAGCTCTAATTCAGAGGCCGCGTGGAGCTGCAGTAACATTTCCATGTAACTCACCTTGAAGGTTGCCTTTATATTTTTCTCTCACTCCTATGGAGGTTGCCAGACTTAGCAAATATAACACAGAACATCCAGGTAAGCCTTAACTTCAGATTAATGTTCCAAACATCACATCTTTTGACATTTGTCCAAAATTTAAACTCAACTGGGCTTCCTGTGTTTTCCATGACCATTTGGCTCCCAGCACAAGCCTGAGAGAAAATGGGCCCATATCTGTTTCCTCTGACCAGAGAGCAATGGCTTACACTTGTTTGTGCTGCGCAGCTCTCTCTGCTTGGATCAAAATATATGTGTATCTGGGGAGTTCTGATGTCTGTCTTTCTCAAAGAGCATGAGAAATCGAATCCAAATATCAGTATTTCTTGTTGATTCACCATGAGCAGTGTTTGCCCCCGTGTACATTTCCCTTTTGAAGAGATATGTCAGATTCACGAGAACAAGAGCCAGCCCCTTGCCCGTGCCCCGGGCCTGCACCATCAACACCTTCATTTTCTAGCGGGCTCTTTTGGTCTTTGTAACCATATGGCTAATGTGTAATTAAACTGGAAAACACCTGCTTGAGGCCAGGGTCCAACTCTGCTCTATAAACAGCAATTTACTGATGGAGCCAGTAAATGAACTCTTCCTGCCAGAGAGAGGGGCCACTCCTCACCCCTATAATTTAGAATAAAGGTAAACCCTGGAGAATTACAGAATAGCATTTAAATAAGGCAAATGGGAGAAATCACCCATAAACACAAAATAAGAGGTTATCTTTGGAAAGCCCCAGAACTGAGTGGAGGTGACCCAGGAGTTGGGTGAGGAGGCCTGCGATGAAAAGTTAAAGATGGCTCTAGATCCTGTGGACTCTAAGGACCAGCAGTTTTCCAGAGGGGTCACTCCGAAGCCCTGAAAAGAAATAAAACCATAAAGAACCTGAGAGTGTTTATAAAGCCCTTCCAGGGTGGACAAGCATGGGACCGGACAGATGTGTTTTCAGGTGGGAGAAGGGTCGGTCTCCGAAGGGTTCTATGAGGAACCCTTGTGAGGAACGAGGAGGCAACCCCACTCTTCCAGACACACATCCTCCTTGGCTTTGGTTTCATCCCAGAAGGTGATAACAGAGACACCAGCAGAGATCAGCTTTCCTTCCTCTATCTCTCCTCCAAATCCTCTGGCATTCCCTTCCCTTTCACCCTCTCTCCTTCTCTTCTTCTCTCCCTCCCTCTTCTTCCTCCTTCTCCTCGTCCTTATTCTTGTTGTGACTTTGTTTTTCAGAATAAATTTGTCAAGGATAGTTCATCCTTGTTCCTACAAAAGCCTCTGGTGGGGTTGGTGCTATGAGTCTATTTTCTCAGAGCCTGGTCAGCTCTCAGAGAACTGGCCAAACAGGTTGCTGACTTGAAACAGTGAGAGCCAAGTCCTCGAATGTGACCATTGTGTCTCTGAGCTCTGGAGCCACTTTTGTGAATAGTGCCTGCATTTTTCAGAACACGTGTGTGTGTGTGTAGTGTGTTTACATGTGTGTGGTATACACTCACATGGGTGTGTGCAGGTGTTTTTAGAGACCAGGGGAGGACATCAGGTGCTTCATCATTCTTCATTTCTATACGATCCTTTGAGACAGTCAGCAAGCCCCGGTGATACCACTGTCCCTCTTCCACATGTATCCAGGAGCCTCGAGGGAATATTGTGATAAAGACATCCCATTTAGAAATACGTGCTCCAAAATCTTTCACTCTCTGCATATTGCTTGGTGTGAATCTCTGTGTAAACCACCATTTACTGTAGGAAGAGATGAGGATTTAAGGACATACTGATCTATGGGCATAGTAATATGTCATGAAGAGTCATTTTATTGCTATGTTCTTTCAGGGAAAAACAGTAGCTGTTTTTTTCCTCTAGCCCATGACCTGTTAATAGGTTCCATCTAATGGGCCTTAGATCAAATTTTTAAAAAGGTGGTTGGTTGCAGCTGTAACATTTGTGCTACTATTGCTTCGTGGGTATATTTTGCAGGCAGGTTGCTATTGTAGCTCTCAGGGTTTGTAGCTGGGTGATATTGATGCTTCCTTCTAGTATCATGTATCATATCTTTTAACACCATGACTATTAGTCAAGAGGAAGCTTCTAATTGAGCACTAGATTGATTTCTTCATATTTGATGACATAAGTCATACAAAAGTAAATAATGAATACTGTCTAGGCTCATGAAGCTTAGAACCAGGTAGGGGAAAAAAAAACAACTAAGTAGCAATGATTATAAATACGAAGTGTTGCTGTGTAATTCATTATTTGTGACCCTCAACAAGCCTCTGTTTCCATGAGGTCCAGATATCATTTATACATGCAGTGGACTGCTTAACAGGAGAGAGGCTCTGAGTTTGGAGAAACTGTCTCATAGTGAACAGTAAGCTTGCCCGCCTCTTGCTCTGAAGGAAGACTGTATGTGTGTGTGTGTGTATCCTGAGGCTATATGCTCCACAGACATATTTGAAAAGATAATTTATAAGTAAAAAAAAAAAAGCATTACCTCTGCTCCTACAATGCACAAAAGAATTGTTCCCTGAAGTTACCAGTTCATTAGTTGAGATTACAGTGTTTGTGGGCACAGTGAGAAGATACTAGGAGAAGCCCCCTGGCATCATCACTGTCATCATCATGACAGGATTATCTACATAGCCTTGTCTCCTGAATGCTGAGAAGCCAGATGTGTGTCCAGATGAGCCTGTTCCAAGCCATTCTTTTATCTGCTTAATAAAGTATACAATCTAGGGGGACAACAATGTAAGAGTATGGGGGTAGGAAGAGGGAAGATAGTAACACCTGGATTCACCTAATAAGTTGAACATGTGTCTCAGGGCGGGCACGTTACAGGGAAGTCATTTACCCTGGGAAGACAAGGTGGCAGGGATGGGGTGGGAAGGCATGCTCTCTCCAATTCAGTGTGATGCTCTGAGGGAAGGAAGGAAATGGAAATCTGTAGAGGATCTTTTTGAGCAAGTCTCTGATCAACATTTCTATAACCCTCATCTCACTTAATATTCTCTTTTCCCTTTCACTGTGACAAAATATGCATGATATAACATTTGCCATGGAAACCACCTTAAATTTTGTACATTATAAAGAGACATTAAGCTCCTGCGATCTACTTTTAGAAAGTTCCCATCACCCCAAACAGAAACCCTGCACCCATTCCCAATTGCTCTCTAGCTTCTTCCCCCTTGACAACTGCTGGAATCTGCTTCCTGCCTCTGTGGATGTTGGTATTATGGACACATATCATAGTCTCTTGATGTCAGTATCATTCATCTTCCCAATTTGTAGATAAGGGAACTGCAACTCAGAGAAGTCCAAGTTCTCTGTTCAAGGTCGAGGAGGCAGAATATGACTAGTGTGATGCTTCTGTGCTGAGCAGGAAGGAAAAGCGGAAGATCACTCACTCATTCATAGGGCCCTCAGGAGCACAACCCCTGTTGACATGTTCAAAGGTGGGCCAGGACTGAGGAGAAGGTACAAAGAAAAGGAGGAGGAGATAGAGGAGAAAGAGGAGGAATAATAATCCTGGCCCTGGGAGGTTCAAAACCTTAGAGTTAATTCCTGGGGCTGGAGCAAAATCGCCAGATCACAGTCCTTTCAGAGCAGAGGTCCAGCAGCAGTCCCCCAAACAGATAAACCTTAGGGTGTGACTGGAGTCATGTAGCCCCTAAGAAAGCCCACGGACTGTACTAAACACCCCATACAGCCTAAACTGCATGTAATAGGGCAGTACTAGAGGTCAAGTGTCCCCGAGGTAGCCAGGCCTGAACATTTGCAATCTTGGCACCTAAAAACAGATCAATCATTTTAAAGGTCAGCTCCCTAGAGACCCTCTTACCCAATCCTGTAATGCCGAGACTTGCACTTCCTCGCTTGTGTTTTGTCCCTTTAGAAACCTTGTTCTCCCTGAGTTGGGGGTCACTTGTCCCTCTGTCTTTGTAGAGGGCAGCCACCCAGCTTGAGCTTCTAATAAAAGACTCTCTTGTGTTTTACAATGGACTCAAATCCTGTTGGTTATTTGGGGACTTGTGAACTGGGTATTACAGCCCCAAGTCTTGAACCAGAGAGAAGGTTCATCCTGGCAATGGGGCAGGTCCTAGCAATGAGAGTCTGGCTTTGGTGCTCTGTGGGGCAGTCCACGACCAGGAAAGCCTTAACAGTTCAGCCTAGAGAGGCCTCTAGAGCAGCAGCCTCAAACTGCCCCTTGTTCGAGTCCCAACAGCTTCGCTTTCTGAGGGAGCCCCCACAAGCTGGTTTGCCCAGGGCACTTTTGGAGAAATAGACCCTCCTCTATGTACAAGTCAGGGGCCTACTCCTCCAGGCTGCCTGGGGGCTGAGGGAGGGAGGAAGAATTCATGAATGGCCTGGTGTCAGAGGTACCTGGCCTCTCAGAGAGTTGTATGAACCTTTTGTTCCCTTCCTGGGAATGGCAGAGAGTGCTCCATGCCCACTGTGGCCTGAGGCCCCAGGCCTTTTACCTCTTCTCAGAGCCTTACATAGGCTATGAAGGGATGCTTTCTGGGCCTTCATCTAGGCCAGCCACAGAGACTTGCAGAGCCCTTTGTCTTGCTTCTGGGCTTATGGTGGGTGTTTAGGTGTGTTCCCCCATTGTTTCTGAAACTTAGAGGCTCACAGTTTCTTAGAATATTGGCCTCTCATTTTTCCAGCATCGCCACCCAGTCAGGGAAGAAGGAAGCATAGGAAAAGCAGGGTTCAAAGTGATTCTATTTAGCATCTGCGGAGGGACCCGTCCCTTTTTGGGCATTGCTTTCACTCAGGGCATGGCACCCCTTGGCCCTGAGGGTCTTCAGAGGGCTATGGTTGCAGCAAGCAGAGTGCTCCAGATGGGCTGTGCCGAAGCAGCTGTTGACAGGGTTCTGCTAGCCCCCAGGGCCTCTGGAACTCAATCATGACAGCATCTGTCTGTGTCTGTTCCCACCAGATGGATGAGCTGGGATGTAAGGCATGTGGCTTCCTCCTGGCAATGTCTGTCTGTAAATGTGACCCTGCAGATGTCTGTCTACCTCCCCGATACTTCATCTCTCTAGGAGGAATTTCCAGCAGTAACCTGACCTCATGGGTGAGCCTGTTCCTTGGGGTCAGGACTGCTCCTTTCCAGTTACTGGTTGGGGTGAGTAAGACTGGAGTGGGAGGATGGGTGCAGGAGATGTCTGACTCCTGACAAGGACGGATCTTGGAGCAGAGATGAACAGGGATGGGAGCACCCAGTTTTGCCACAAGGGGCCATGTAAACTCAGGTGAACAAATCCTTTTGCTGGAGCTGGGGTGAGGGTCCCTGCCTTGTTTCTACGGGGGAGTTTTAATACCTCACTTGGTCAGTTGTGTTGAGGCTTAACCGTGGGGACGCACAGAAAGGAGCCCAGATAAACCCCAACAAATGTGAATGCTTACCTTAGTCTTTGATGATTCTGTTATCAACCTTTTCTGGAAGGGTGGGTAAATGTAGGAGTGGTATAGACATCTGTACCCCGGCACTCAGAAGGCTGGATTCCATGTTTGAGGCCAGGTGGGGCTCCATGGCAAAGATCCTATCTCACACAATCAAGCCAATAAGCAAAATGATCGGTTTTTATGTAGAGCTGGGTATCTTGGAGCCCTTTCCTGGGACACTCCTCTGAGTGTCCCCCTGGTTCTTGTGTCTGAGTCAGAGGGGACCTGAAGTTTTATTCTTGTGACCCTTGGTTATCTCTCCGAGAAGCAGACCTCTCAGGCTGTACAGTTGTTTTACTAAAGGCTGCAAGCTGCATTCTGCTCCAGCAGCCGGGAAAGCCTGCCCCCTCCCCACCTTCACCTGGAGCTTCTTAGACACCCCACCTGCTCTGGGTTCGAGTGCCGGCTTCTCTGCTAGCCGCTCTGTGCTATTGTAACCCAGGGCAGTGATCTCTGCTGCTCCTGCCTTTGTTTTATCATTTCTGAGCAGCTGACACCATTGTCTTACCTAGCCATGCAGGACTGCAGGGCAAGACAGTGAATGCACACCCACAGCAAGGACTCAGGAAGAGCTCACGTGAGGGGCACACACGAGGGAGGGCAACGGCTCTATAGCCCTGAGTCCTCACGAAGACCTCGGTTCCTGTGGGTTTGCCTAGAGACCATCTGGGCTCAAGCAAGGTGTGGGCCAAGGGTAAGGCAGCATGTTTACTTTGTAGATATGGGAAGTGGATGATGGTAGAAGATAGGAAGAGCACGGCCATTTCTAGCTGCTACTGGGTGCCGGCCTCCCTCATAAGGGCCTCACTCAATGCTTATTCTTTCTTCTGCTGAGAAGTGTGGGCCAGGCACCTGCTTTCACTTCACGCTGGAGGAAACAGATCAGTGGGGGGAATTGCCCTGTCCAGGTCTCTGGCAGGGGGCAGCGTCAGGTCTGTGTGAAAAGCCCATCATTCTTAGTACGTCTCCTTTTTCCCTATCATCTGTATTGAGGGAACTGTTATCTCAGACTCAGTCACTGAGTCTTTATGAAGACACATTTTCACAGCTGCCCTAAGTGATTGTGTATAAAGACTAGATATAGGTTCTCCATTTGCCAGCTCCTAATCTGCCTGGGGAAGCTTTTGGTCAAATTGCTAACACAGCTATGGCTCTCCTGCCAATATGTCCCACTAGGGACCTGGGCATTTGGCTGTACATGGCCATCATTTCTGGACATAGCAAAGCAGAAAGACTCATGGCTGACTCTATCGTGGTAACTTTCCTGCATTAAAAAGAGTTACTTGCCTGGCATGGTGGCGTACGCTTTTAATCCCACCCCGTAGAGAAGCCGAGGCAGGCAGGTCACTATGAGTTTGAGGCCAGCCTGGTCTGTAAAGCGATGCTAGGACAGTCAAGGCTACACAGAGAAACCCTGTCCCTAAAACAAACAAACAAACAAACAAAAAAGTGTTACTTTCACAAAGAGGCAGGTTGGTAGGTTTGGACATTCAACAGCTCTTGGTGTGAAAGCTGTGAAAACAGAAGCGCAGGAGGCAGAGAGACAGACAGCCCCAAGCATAAAGAGAGGCCTATTGTGTGGTGCCTGTGATTACCAATAATGTGGCCTTATTGTTTTACATTGTAACAAAATACACATACAATTTACCACGGAAATGATTGTAAAAGTGACATTACTTTCACTTGCCGGGTTTCACAGCCGTCACCGCTGTCTGGGTCTAGAACGTTCTCATCAGCCCTAACAGAAACCTTAGCACTGGTACTGCAATATTCCTCCCCAGCCACTCAGGGCATGGCTGGTCTGGGCTCCAGCTCACGGGAAATGGAAAATCTTGGTGTTTTTTTAAAGGCCCATGTCTTATTCCCCGTGCTTGTGCACTGAAGGTCAGGGAGGAATTTGCACTGCCTCCCAGAATTTTCTAGTTCCAACCTTGGGGAGTAAGTGCCAAGTAATACATAAATGGCATCAAGTTAGCTCCATCGCTTTGCCAAGGTCAGCGTGCCCTTCAGTGTAGCTGTGACCTTGGGGAGGCTAACAAAGAGGTGGTCATTCGACAAAACACTAGTGCCTGCTGTGTGTAGAGGCTGTGAACCTCATTGCTGTGTTTGAGCTGGCAGATGAGCAAGGTGGGCTTAGGAGGCAAGGGGATTTTGACGTGAGGAGCATCGGAGCAGGTGCTCAGAGGCCGACAGTCCATCACTCAGGGGCTGCCCCTGAATGAGAAGGAAGGCTGTGAACATTTCTCACGATTGGTAACAATTGTGAGGGTCCTGACGACTGACCTGAGGTTTGTCCATGGGCAAGGCTGAGGTCTCTCCTAAAGAGATACAATGGAGCCGTGGCATGGAGGCTGGAGAGGGCAGCTGCCTCTGGTTTGCTTCCTCTGTGTGAGCTGGGAATCTAAGGAAAGAAGACAGGCAGGAGGGAGGAACCAGCTTCACCGAGACGATCCTAGGGTCTTACCTAGAACAGATGGGGTTTTCCCTACACACCAGGAGCAATACGCCATGCTGGAAAAGCCCCAGTGCTCAGTGATGTCCCAGTGCAACGCTTACTTGTGCATTTGTGCGGAGCTGGCGTCAACACCTTCTTACCGTACACTGCAGAGTACCTGATAAAGATGACGAAAGACAGCCACCACCTTGCACATTCACTACCTTATGCACTTAATCACCATTTTAAAGCGTGCTCCCTCACCTTGTATAAAAACCATTGAAAAACAACGCCCCGTGTGTGACCGGGGGCAGCCACTGCCTCAGGAGGCCGCACATAGCGGTCACCTGATATCGTCTGGGTTCATGAGGGGGCAATCTATGAGGCTCAGGCAACTTCGAAGTTGCCTTCGGCCATGTTTCTCAGACAGTTTCTTCACTGTTAGTGTTGGTACCTGTTGTAACTGTCACTCTGTTGTTCTGTCCCTGAGTGCTTGCTGTGTGTTGGGGATTTCTCTGACTGCTTTCATGGCTCTCTGCCACTAGTGCCCTTGTTAGCCCAGCCTTATAGATGGGGAAACTGAGGCCCAGGAAGATAGAAAGTGGCAGGAGTTGGATCTGGCCTTCCTGCTCAAAGGAATGTTGTCCTTTGACACACTTCTATACCTGCCTTTCATTTAATAAGGGACAGCAAAGGCACAGAGCCCAGGGAGGTGTCCCTAACCTCAGACATTCTGTAATAACTTGCCTCTGAGGTTGGTGTTTACCTAGTGTTTCGAAGGTAGGTTGTTATGCCGGCGTGTGTGTGTGTGTGTGTGTGTGTGTGTGTGTGTGTGTGTGTGTGTGTTTAATGAGCCTTTCAAAGGCTCAGAGCTCACGTTGCTCGAGGTTTGTCATGAAGACCCTCATTTCAAGTAGCTCAGCCTTCCTGCCCTGGTTAATGCCATTCTCCGTTCTGAGCATCACTTTTTCTTCCTGGAGGTGGCAGGAATTGCTGGTTTGGTGGCAGCAGATATGCCTAGGGCTTTTGGTGGCGCTCAGGATTCTGGAGTCCAGGTAGGAGACAGCGTTGGTCTAAGAACGGCCTCTGTAACAAAAGACTGACAAGACCAACTCTGCTCCTCCCCACTCCAGGGAAGTACGTTGCTACCTTAGGCAGGACTTTCTATCTCTACTTTTCAGACAGGAAAACTGAGGCCCAAAGAGATAACAATGAAGGGGCTCAGGAATCTGAGCCCCATCTGACTGGAGTGCTCACAGACTTTCCCCACACCGTTCTCATCCTTGAGCTCAACACTCTGCCATCATTCTTGTGTTCTAGATGACAGGCTCAGAGGGGTAGAGTCACATAGAGCAAAGACACGCAGTACTGGGCTGTCACCCAGGCCTCTCTCACTCCTCGAGGACAGCCCTCCGTCCTGGTTCTCCTCTGAGGAGAGCAAGGTCCTAGGATGAGGGGAACCTGCGGTCACCCAGCCCTGTGATTTCCAGTGCCACTTGCAGCTTGTGGGTCACGGGGAGGGAGAGCAAGGAGGGTGTGTTCTGTTTTTCTTGTCCTGTTCTTCCATGCCCTGGGTATAAAACCCCACTCTACAGTGTCAGGGTGCGTGCCAAGACAAACCCAGGAGGCTGGGTCAACTTGTGTGAGCCTCCTGATCTTGAGAAAGCCACTTATTTGTAAAGTGGGATGGTGAGACACGCTGGCCTCCGGGGATGCAAAGGAGAGAAGGCTGTGCGATCACGTGACCAGTCCAGAACTGTCTGACCCTAGTGGTGGGGGGTGTTACAAGTAGCCTTTTCTCTCAGCTATCTATCTATCCATTTATCTATCACCTATCATCTATCTGTCGTTTGTCTGCCTATCTGTCCATCTATTACCTATAATCTATCCATTTATCACCTATTATCTATCATCCATTTATCTATCACTTATCATCTATCTATCCATCACCTATTATCTGTCTATCTATCCATTTATCTACCACCTACCAATCTATCTATCTATCTATCAATCAATCATTTATCTATCTACTTATTTTGCTGTTCTCTGTGGCTCCCCTCTATCTCCCTGTTCAGACCAGCAGTTAGCACCTCTGTGGCTGGTCTGGCAGGCTGGACCACATTTCTCCCAGGTCCTTTAGCTCAGCAGCCCTGACTCTCTGGAGACCTCTGACTGCTTCTCCCAGCTGAACTCTCATCTCTTGAGGGGACATTCCAGAGCAGACACCCCGGCTGTCTCCTTGATAAAATCCAAAAGTAAATCCTCGAATATTTGCTAGACACGTACGCGTTTAATCTTTGCAGCAACCCTGCGAATTTGATCCTCTGTTTTCTTTTGAAGGAAGCCAGACCCAGGAAGGTGCCTGTCCAGAGTCTTGCAGCTGGGCAGAGGGGTGGGCCAGAAAGTGGCCATTCTCTCCTCCAGCCCCACCCAGCAGGCACTTCCTTCTGATGGCCTCTGTCTGCGGTCTCCATTTGTGGCTGGAGTCTGTCCAAACATGGACTTTGGGTCTGGAGTCGCTGCCTCATCTCCAAGTTTCCCAGGACTTTTCACTCCTCAGAAGAAACGGAGCAGCTTTGACGCATGCCTCAGCTTACACCCATACTCTAAGAGACAGGAGCCACATGCACAAATCCAGGTTCCCCTGACCTGAAGCTACCCCTGGAGGAGACTCCGGGAGTGGGTGGGTGCAGGCCTTGGTCTGCATTCTGGGTGCAAAGCAGCCTCCTGGATAGGAGGGACCACAGGTATGGCTTTGCGCCCAGCACTACCCACTTGGTCCTGGTAGGTCTTTCACCCTCTGGAGCCTCACTTTCTTGATATCTAAGACAGATCACATCTTTACCTCACTGTGGTGTTGGAGGGATAAAGTGAATCACCTCCTACAGTTGCTCAAAACCGTAAGTCTTGGACAGGACCGATTTTGTAATTTGCAGGCCAAGTGCGACAGTGGAATGGTTCCTTTGTTCACAAGTTGTTCTAAGTGTCAACGGCACCGCGAAAAAGCGTTAAGCCAAACCTCGGGCCCATGTCAGCCCGACTCCATGCAGGCACGGAGTCGTCGGGGCTGGCACCCGGACTGGGAGCTGGGTGTGTCTCTAGACCTACTTTTGGCTACCTAGTCCATCCATGAGATCCAGAGGCGGATGCGGCGCTTTCTGCAGGGAACTTGCTCCATCTAGCGGCGCAGTGGAGAACAGCACCTGCCTCTCGCATCTTTGGCGGACTCAGTCACCCTCTGCCTCCCCTTACTCCACAATCCCCAGAATCTTTTGTATTCTCCTCTAGGGTATCCAGGTACCTCCCCGTCATCAGCTTCTTTGGCCCGGTCTATTCCATATTTTAAATTAAAAACCATTCAATACAGCCGAGAGAAAAATTAGAACATAAAAATTTGCATTTAAAACAAATAAGACAAGAGATCAACATTCCTTTACCTGAAAACCTCCCTACCAAGTATTTCTGAATTTTGACCTTTTTTTTTTTTTAATTCCAGATTTTAGGAACGTAGTTCAGTCTGCAGAAATTACACCATTAACCAGCAAAAGTCTATGGTAGCATTCCTCTCCTTCGTAATCAAACAACTAAAATAAATGAATATTCACACTAAATGGGATGAGCAGATTCAATTTCTGTTCATATGAGATTTGGAAGCAAATTAATTTTGTCACCAGGCTTATGAAAACCTTGTTTTCAGAATTTCTTGGAATTTGAAGTTACAATGACAAATGAAGGAATGCAGACTTTCATAAACTTATATGAAAAGAAGCGAATGGTTGCTTAAACAAGGGACCTGTTTTTATAAATTAAAAAAAAATCATGCAATCTTTTAGAATACCTATGAATCCACAAGTGTTTTCTCTTCAGTGCTATGAAGTCTATCCCCTAAATGCATGCACACGGAGCACACACCATGATTCGCACGGCTGGTTGCTGTTTAAGGACAGCCCCACCCCCATCCTCAAGAAGGGGTACCATGGTCATGCAGGGAAATTAAAAATGGGCGGAGGAACATCTGTTGATTGCAACACAGGGAAACAGGCATACTTTCCAAGAAGTGCAGTTTTCCTTGTGAGCAATTTTTCCCTGCAGAGACACAGCTAGGCAACTTTCCCTAAAAGGTGCCTTTCATCTCAGCATGACCCATTGGTTTTCAACCTCCCTCATGCTGCAACCCTTTAATAACACTTCCATGTGATGGTATGGTGACCACAAGCATAACAGTATTTCATTGCTGCTCCATGGCTGTAAATTTTGCTACAGTTATGAATCACGATGGAAAACCAAAAAGGTCGCCACCCACAGATCGAGAACCACCGCTTTAGAAGCTTTCTTTTTTTTTTTTTTCACTGTAATATTTTATCAGGTTTGAAGACAAGCAGGTGACAGCGACATTTCTAACTAGTTGAGAAAATCCATCGACTTCCATAAACTTCCAGCGACTTCCGTGTGTTCAGAAGTTAAAATTATTCGAACAAAAAGTACTGTATTTGTAAAATCACGTGCGTCTTTCTATCTGTAGTGATTTATTCTGCTGGGGTTGAAGAATGCTTTCCTGGAGGAAGAGTCAGTTTCGGGTGTGTGCCGCACTGGCCTCCGTAGGTCTGAGGGCAGGGGACTCTAGTCTAAGGTTCTCACATGGCTGACGGGATCCCCTTAGGAAAAACATGCTGAAAACATGGAAAGAAAAGCCAGAGAGCCACTTGCTGTGTCTAGGATGGTGTGGCTAGAGGTGGTGAGGTGATTGTGGCCTTGCAAGCTGAACTCTTGATGCTGCGGAAGAGCGTCCTGGGGACTCCCCAGGTGCTGCCCTGTTCTCATTTCCTTTAAGAAGGACGGAACTTACCTCGCTAAGTCAGTTTATGCTAACGTCTTCCAGGCATGAGCCTGGAAGAGTGTTTTAAGGAGGCACTGTGTTTCTCTCTGCCCCTTTGTCCTCACTGGAAGCTTTGCCGATGTCTCTGATGTCACTCCCACCTTGGGTAGTCGCACAACAGCTTACTCAGATGACCCAGCAGAACCTGGAGAGCATGGCCCTCCCTGTACAGTGGGCACGGTGACCTTCATCCCTCTGCCCCCCACCCCCACCCCGCCCCCGGTGGTTGCTGTAGGAACTGCTGTTCTGCACCTCTGGTTTTCTCTGCTTATGGGGATGAGTGGAAAGAAGTCTTTCTGGGGATTCCACAGGGCACTCTGCCGTAGCTCCGTGATTTCAAGTACAAAGCCACAACCTGATCCTTACTGGGTCTAGAGACACTAACCCCAGAACAACAGATGGCTCTGTCTTCAATTTCTTTCCATTTTTTTAGAAATCCTAAAGAGATGTGGTGGGTCATCTGCTCACTGTAAATCTCCAAGTCAAGCTGGATGCTTTTGTGAAAACCTCTGCCATTTAGCGTTCCATTGCTGTGATTCTAATATGGAAATGTCAAGGTAGCATTGCAAGGAAGGGCCAATCGGCAACACTACTCTTGTCCTTTGAAAGAGCCTACTGTGGTCTCCTTGTAGCCTAGACACATAATGTACCCTTTGGTCCATGATTACCGAGCTGAGTGATTGGAAGCTGCATTTTATTGTTTTGTTCAATATGAACTACATGATTGAATGAATGTCTGGATGCAAATGACCCTTCATAGACAGTTTTACTTCTTAACTAGATAAATAAACCATGTAGTTTCCATAGCCTCCAACTACGCCTAACTACATTGAGAGGTTGATTTGTGAGGATCCAGAGAAATTTTTGTCTTGGAAAGCATTTGAGAATCAGTAATTATAAAAGTACATATATATATATCAGTATATATGTATTACTTATAAAAGTACTTATATAATTATATATATATAGTGTGTGTGTGTGCATGTGAAGTCTAGAGGTCAATGCCAGATGTCTTCCTCTGATTTACTTATCACCATAATCATCATCATTGTTATTATTGAAACAGGGTCTCTCACTGAATCTAGAGCTCACTGATTGGCTAGACTAGCTTGTAAGTAAGGCCCAAAGATCCTCCTGTCTTTGCCTTCCCAGATCTGAGGTTACTGACCCCTGCTGCCACTCCTGGCTTTTTTCTTGGATTTTGGGGATCCAGGTGCAGCTCTCCATGCTTGCACAGTATTTCCTTTACCCACTGGTCCTTTTCCCCAGCTCCAAGAACCAGTGTTGTTTCCAGATGGGGGTGAATGAAGACCTTTATCATATGGTTAACAAAAAAATTTTTTCCAGAAGCATTATTGATTTTTGAGAGGCATCTATTTTGTGTATCAATAGTTTATCCATTTTTACCGCCGAGTAGTATTTTCATTGCATTGACTATGCCATAGGTTTGGCTGTGTGTTACCTGTGGTTAGGCATTTGAGTTATTTTTAGTTATCTTGCCGTTAAGAGAAAGCTATTGTGAATTTTTGTGAATATGCATGTGTGCATGTCTCTCAAGTAAATATGTAGGAGTGAAATGGCTGGTGATTGGGTGGATACATATTAAACTTTTAAAGCAGTGGGTCTCAGCCTTCCTGAGCAGCAACCCTTTAACAGTTCTGCATGTTGTAGTGACTGCAGAGAAGTTGCTGTTTCAAATAACTGTAATTTTGCTACCGTTATGAATCATAACATAAATATCTGATATGTGACCCCTGTGAAAAAGTTGTTCAACCCCCAAAAGGGGTCAGGACTCATTGATTGGGAACCACTGTTCTAAAGAATGGGTGGGGCTTCTAGCCTCAATTAATCTTTTCTATAAATACCCTCATAAGCACATCCAGAAGTGTGTTTCCATAGTGATTATTACAACTCTTTAGATTACCATGATTGCTTCTTTAAAATAGTGGTTTTTAAACACATTCCCAACAACAGAGAGTAATCTGGAGCTCATGCCATATGCCGGCACTGCATATGACCAGTCTTAACCACAGCTAGTTTGGCTAGTGTGGTGGTACACATTGTAATTTGTGTTCCCTAATGCCGAATAATAAATACTAGCCTGTATACTCAAACTCTGTTCTGTTTGGATGAAGTATCTGTTCAACTCCTCTGCTCTTTTAAAAGAAGTTTTTCTCTTACTGAGCTGTGAGAATTCTTTATAAATTCTGGATACTTGTCTTACATAAAATACATGCTGTACAGATACTTTTCTCAATATTTAGCTTGTCCTTTCATTCTCTTCATAAAGTCATTCAAAGAGCAGATGTTCTGAGGAACTCAAAAGTTCCAAAAGTGAAGAAATTAGGGGAGATAGAAATGCTAATTACCCCAATTTAATCAAGATACATTGTATGCATGCATTGAAATATTATGCTTGTACTCCATAAATATATGCAAGCGTGACACATCAATTAAAAAGAAAAAATTAAAATAAAAAACAAACGAAAAACCAAAGAGCAAGCATTTTCATTCTGATAAAGTTCATGTCGTCATCTTGTGCTTTTGTGGACTGTTCTGTGCAAGAAATGATTGTCTAATGTAAGATTATGAGGGTTTCTCCTATATTTTCAAATATATATATATATATATTTGTATATATACATACATACACACTTAAACTTTTGGGTTTTAAGTTTATCATTCACATTTGAGCTAATTCTTTCTTTCCTCTTTCTTCCTTTCTTCCTTCCTTCCTTTCTTTCTTTCTTTCTTTCTTTCTTTCTTTCTTTCTTTCTTTCTTTCTTTCTTTTCTTTCTTCATTTTTCAAGGCTTGGTTTTTCTGTGGAGTCTTGTCTGTCCTAGAATTACTTGGCAGACCAGGCTGGCCTTGAACTCAGAGATCCTCCTGCCTCTGCTTCCCTGAGTGCTAGATTATAGGCGTGTGTCACCACCCCAGCTTGAGCTAATTCTCAGTACGGTAAGCTGTATGGTGTTTTTGTTTGAATGAGGATGTCCCCCATAGGTTGTGGTGTCTGGGCACTTGGTCCCCAGCTGGTGGTGCTGTCTGGGGACATTGTGGGAGGTGCAGCCTTGTTGGAGGAGGAACATCACTGGGGACGGGCTTTGAGAGCTTAGTCTTACTCCTTCCGGTTCATGCTCTGTCCTCCTTGCTTACAGTCGAAGATGTGATCTTCCTAGCTTCCTGCTTTGGCTGCTGGCCACCCTGTCTCCCTCACCATTGTGGACTCTCCCTCTGGGACCGTAAGACAAACTAAACTTCCATAAGTTGCCTTTGTGTTTTACCCCAGCAACAGAGAAGTAGTTCATAGGTATGGTATCTTTCTTCTCACATAGACTATCCATTTCCCCAGTACTATTTCTATTTTAGCTATTCCTTTGTCTGTATCTCAGTTATTGCAGCTTAATAATAAAACTTGAAATGAAGGAATACTAGTCCTTTTATTTTGTTGTTGTTAAAAAATAGTTTGGAGTACATAACCTATGATTAATATAAAATACAAATGTTAAAAATAAATAAATAAAAGCAAGGAAATCATGAAAAAAAAAGAAAAATAGTTTGGGCTAGCTTAGTTTAGTCCTTTAACTTTTATAGAAAGTATGGTAAATAAATTAAAAAAAAAGAAAGTATGGGATACTTTTATCAATTCTAAAAGTCAAAAGCTCACTGGGATTTTAACTGGAATTGAATCTATAAATGGGTTTGGGAAGACATCCTCAATATTAAGTTTTTCAACCCTTGAACTCTACTTTCCTCCATTTAACTGTCTTAAACTTCCATGGAGCAGCATTTTAAAGTGTTTGAGTATGTTTAGATTTTTAATACTTTTGTCAGAATTTGCTACTTGTGAAGGCATTATTGGTATTGTTTTCCTGATTTTAATTTCTGATTGTTACTAGTGTAAAGACACAATGATTGAGTTGTTGTGTACAAATCTCAAATTCCATTACCTTACTAAACGCAATTATTAGCTGCAGCATTTATTTATTTATTTATTTATTTATTTATTTATTTATTTATCTATTTATAGATTCCATTGGGTTTTCTGAAAGGCTCTTCATGTCGTCCAAGAGAATAAACTTGTGCTTCACCCCTTTCCGTCTTTATCTGGATGCCCTTGTCTGTTTTCTTGCCTTAGTGCACAAGTCAGAGCCTCCAGCGAAATGCCGAGTGGAAAAGGCAGGAGTGGTTCTTGTAGACTTCCCCATTCCAGCTCAGTGGTTCTCCGCCTTCCCAACTCTGCGACCCTTCGATACAGTTCATCATGTTGTGGTGACCATAGGATTACTTCATTGCTACTTTACAACTGGAATTTTGCTACTGTTATGAATTGTACTATAAATATATGATATGCAGGATGTCTGATATTCAACCCTCAATGAAGGCACAGCCCACAGGTTGAGAACTGCTGCTTTAGGGGGAAAGCTTTCCAGCCTTTAACTTATAAGCATGATTCTGACTCTAGATTGTTTTGCTAGGTACTGGGATTTATTATATTCTATATAATATTATTATATATTTGTTATATTATGGGAAACATCTTATACATCTAAATTGTGTTCTGTTCTGATCACTAAAGAATAATTGTCAAATGCATCTTTTGTATCTAATGGAGCAATTATATTATTTTTCCTTTTTTCTGTTAATGTGATAAAATGCACAATTTAAAAAAGATTTAAACCTGTGTTCCTAAAATAATCCCCACTTAGTTATAATAGGCCATTTTATTTTTAATATTCCTATATTTGACCTGATAGTAGTTTTGTCTATGCTTATGAGAAATATTAGTTTTCAATTAAAAATGTCCTTATTGTTATATGTTTCCAATTGGATAAATACTGGTCTTCTAAAATAGTTTGTATTCTTTCATCTTCTATTTCAGGAAACAATTTATGATAGTTCCATCTAATTTTTTCTTTAAATATGGGATGGAATTTATCGATGAAGTCACATGAACCTGGAGTGTCTTTCCCCTATTGTTTTTTAAATTTTCAAGTGTGGTGAAATATGCATTCATCATGTTACCCATGTGTCCTGCTTCAGGTGGAGGCCAGCTGTGCTGAATGGTTTTGTATTCTCAGGTTTAAGCTATCCTCCTGTCTCACTTTCCTAAATAGCTCCCAACACAGGTATATGCCACCATGCTGGGCCCTAATTCTCCTTACTATTTTTAAGGCCATAGTTCAACAGTGTTAACTTTATTCATATTGTTATGCCTCTATCATTCGGAACTTTCTGCACCTTGAAGACTAGAAATCTCGATGTATTATAAAGCAAAGCTTGTTCCCTCTTCCTGTACTGAGTTTATGGTTAGTTGATCTTCAATAGAGGTTCCAAGAAAGCACAGAGGTTTCTCAACTCTTCAGGAAAAAGAATTGGGAAAACATGTAGTCTCGCAATGTCAATAATCAAATGCAATAACCAAGCCAAATCATTATCTCAAACATACAAAATCAATTTATTACTGATTGAATTTAAGTGTAAAACCTAACATTGAGACTAGTAGAAGAGAGCAAAGTTTCTTGGTACTGACTGGAAATTATAGTTTAACCCAACATCCTAGCTTACAAAATCAAAACTATGTAAGGGGACTTCATCAAGCTCCAGTCATTTGAATAACAGAGAGAATAGTCAACAGAGAATGGAAAGACAGCCTATAAAATTGGAGGAAATTTTGAAAACTACTTATTTGATAAAGAGTGGATGTATAAAACATATAAGGAATTCAAACAACCCAAAAGCAAGTAAGGCAGGCAAGCAAACAAATAAGAAACCCAATAAACCACTTACAAATGGACAAAGAACATGAGTAGGTGTTATTTTTAAAAATATATACAAATAAATAATGTGAGCTGGTCATATTGACGTATACCTTTAATCCCAGCACTCAGAGTCAGAGGCAGGCACGATCTTTGTGAGTTTGAGGTCAGCCTGGTCTACAAAGTGAGTTCCAGGACAGCCAGAGCTACTTACAAACAAACAATGACTCATGGGTATCTTAAGGTGTTCCTCATCATTAATCAAAAGGGAAATATAAATCAAAATCACAACGAGACATTACACAACACCTGTTAGACTGCCCATTAAAAAAAAAAGACAAATATGTCATGTGCTGGAGAAATGAGAAGGAGAAACCCTTATAGACTGTCGGCAAGTGTAAGTTAAAACAACCACTATTGGAAACAGCATAAAGTTTCCCGATGGGATGAATAACAATTTACTTATGGGCATATCTACAAAGAAAATGAGATTAATACTGGAGAAGACACCTTTGCTACCATGCTCACTGAAGTGCTAGTTATAATAGCTAAGACACATACTCAGCATATGTATTCATTAATGATGGATGGCTGAAGACTATGCACACACATACGCATCCATGTGTGCTTGTGCGCAGCCATGTTATTCAGTCTCAAAATGAGAAATCCTGCCATTTCTGATAACATATTAAAAGGTGACTATGAAGACCATTCACTGAAATAGGCAAGGCACAAAAAAATACAGCATGATCCATGTTATGATTAGTTCTTATTTTCGGCTCGATTGGATTTTGAATCACTCAGAAGTGTCTCTGTGTAGGCCTGGTTGTCTTTGAGCTAGCTCTGTAGACCAGTCTCAGAGATTCACCTGCCTCTGCCTCCAAAACGATGGGTTTAAAGGTGTGTGCTATCATCACCCAGAGAGAAGATACACTTCTGATTGTATCTATGAGGGTGTTTCCAGAGAGGCTTCACTGAGGAAGGAAGAGACACCTTGAATATGGAGTGGAAAGCATCATTCCATGGGCTGGGGTCCTGGTTTGTATAAGAAAGGAAAAGATAAAAAGGAGAAAATGTGCTAGGCTCCTGTTCTTTCTCTCTTCTTGATCCACCAAGGGGCCAACAATCTGCCTGTCATCATTACCTTTCCCACCATCAAAGACTGTATCCCATTAACATTTTTTAATTAGTAAATATTAATAAACTCTCAAATAAGTCTTTTTTTTTCTTTACGTTGATTTTTTGTCAGGTGTTATCAATGAGAAAATCAGCTAATACAGAAGAGTAACACGAGTAAATGATTGCCTCTGTAAATTATTCTAATATTTGGTTCTTAGGCCATTGGAACTGGTTTCCAGGAGCAAGGTAGAAATGTCTGGTCATGTGAGCAGGGAAGCCCTACTCTCCTCAATGAGCACAGCTGTATGGGCATAGGACCTGTATTGGTGACCTATCCACGTTGTATTTTGACAGCCTCTGTCATTATCCTAAACTACTATTTATTTATACTCTCTGACAAAGGCAACTTAAGGGAAGATTTACTACATTCATGTTTTAAGAAAGGAAACATCCCAGCATGGTGGAAAAGGCTTGGCAGCAGGAGCCTGAGGAGGCTGGCTACATTGTCAGTAGGCAGAACACAGAGAAGCTGATACTCTTTAATGTTTCTGTTTATGCAATCTGGAACCTCGATCAGTGGGACAATGCCACTCACATTTAGGGTGGAGCTTCAGATATTTCTAGAAGTGCCCAGGTAAACATGTTCAAGTGTTTTTTTTTCCTAGGGAATTCAAAGTTCAGTCAAGTTGATGGTGACGACTGATCATAACAGTTCCATTTTTTTGTGAACTTGACACCTATACAGATCACTATAAATACTAACCTGTTCCACCCCTGATGCTAACAATGAAAAATTCATTAAATCCAAAGCTCATTAACATTACTAGCATTGTTCAAGAGTTCAGACTCCTCTGAGACTTAAGAGAAACTCTCAACTATAAGCTGCTATGAAATCAAAAGATAAGTTACATAGTCTCGGGTTAGAATGGTTCAGAGGAAATATTCCCATTTAGAATTTCCATTCTAAAAGGGAGGAATGGGGGAATGAAAGGAAAGCTGAGAGCAAAGCAAGATCCAAATCCAGCAGGGCAATTGGCTCAAGATGGACTCATCGGGGCTCCAATAGCTCTGGGTAGCCTGACCTGCAGCAAACATGGCCTTGCTCCACCCTATGCCTGCATCTTCCCTCAGTGGGTGTCGCTTGGTCTGGCATCTTCAACATTTTGAAGTCTCCATTGCATGTTAGGTTTTGGCTTCCCAGCTCCATGAAGTCGTCCTTCCAGGCCTCCTTGAATGAAATATGACCATGCGATTTTCTAGAACCTTGGTGTAAGCCCTCATGACTGTCTTCCTCTTGCTTCATTCACCTCTGTAAAACTAGTGCCAAATAGGTGGTACCGTTACATTTTGCCGTCAGAGTGAGATGTGGCCTGGCCTCCTTCCACCATAGTTCCAGTGATCTCTCTTTGCTTCCAACGGTCAGTCTGAGAAAATACTTGCCTAGGCAAGCTGCTTCCATCATGAAACCCCTTCAGTAGCATTCTCAGCGTAGGGTCTCTCCTTTAAAATGAGTTTACGTCTTCAAAAGCTTTTGTGGGTAGGGTCTTGCTCTCAGTGCACCTTTCATATGGCTCCGGCTCAGAGTTAATTTCTTTACCAGTTATAGATGATTTCGTACTCAGCTTAAGTGCATTTAGAGGCTCATAGTCCCTTTTTTATTTTTGTTGCTATGAGAAAACACTAACAACAACAACAACAACAAAACACGGAGAGGAAGAGAGCATGCAATTCATTATGGCTGGGACAACGTGGCAGCAGGCATGTGAGAATGTTGGCCCTTCTGCACCTGCAGTTCAGGAAGCTGAAAGTGATGAATGCTGGTGTCCTGACGGTCTTCTTCTTCTTGTCATGTTTGAGAACCCATCCTATGAGCTGGTGTAGCTCACATTTAGAGTGGGACATTACTACCCTAGTTAAAACTTTCTGGAAATGCCCCCAGAGATGACATGTCTAGGGATTTATTTCTTAGATAGTTCTAAATACAGTTAGGTTGACAACAAAGATTATCCACCACAGCATGTTAGTAAACTATAAAATTACTGGCATGTATTACTGTTTCCCAGTTGCTAATGATAATCATACAGCATCTGGGTACAGTGCAGTCATTTGTTAGTGGAGACTTTGCTGGCCTTTGGGCCAAGTTCAACTCTTATGCTTGTTTAGTTTTCTTTGCATAGTACCTTAATACCCAGTTGGCATCCATATAAAAATGGGAAGATTTAATTTATAGGTCCAGATTTTCATTTTTCTTTTGAAAATGGTTGGGTCTAATAACACTGAATCCACAATCCAAAATGGTGCCAATTCCTTGGTCTGTGTCCTGGTTGCTTCCTTTATTCCAGCCTTTCACAGGGCTCACTTAACACTATCCTGCATATCAGATATTTATATTATGATTCTTAATAGTAGGAGCCAAGTTACAGTTCTAAAGTAGCAATGGAATCATTTTATGATTGGGGGTTACTACTGCTTCACACTGAGCCATGTGTTCTATGCTCTGTCACTTAGTTTGTTGATCTACTTGACTTCATGTACACATTGAACTTGATAGCTTCTGGGCTAGTGATTAAGAATGAAAGTTCTGAATTAAAACCATTCCTTTACACTTACAGTTATTTGATCACACAGGGTGCTGAGCTCAAGGTGATGAGGATGCAATGATCTGAACTGAGGAGGCAAACTATTTAGCATGTAGGAAGTGTGTAGTGAGTGACTTGTACCGTTATGTTCTGAGCTCACGGTAGCGAGGAGCGTGGTGCAGTAAGGGTGGCGCTGAATGTTCGTGTCCAGCTTTGCTTCCCCCTCACTGTGTTGCTGTGAGTTTTTGTTGTCTCGTGTGCCATGTGAGAGAGTAGAGCGGCACCTCAGCTTCTTCTTTCCAAGCTGCTGGGACAAAATACCCCGAGAAAAGAAACTTAGGATGAAAAGAGTTTCTTTTAGCCCACGGATCCAGGTTACAGTCTGGCCTAGCCAGGGAGTCACAGCAACGGAAGCTGGGGGAGCTGTTCAGATGGCATCCGCAATCAGAGAGCAGAGAACACATGCTGGTTTGTGCTCCGCTCTCTGTCTCTGCTCTTAGGCAGATTGCCTGCTGAGAGAATGATGCCACTCATAGTCTGTGGATCATTCTACCCCAATTAATGTCATCAAGATAATCCCCCATAGACAAGCCCATACACCAACCTGATCTATGTCATAGCTCACTGAGATTCTCTTTCAGTTGCTTCTAGATTTTATCACATTGACAATTAAAGCTAACCATTACATATGGCATATGCCAAGATGTAGATTACAGAAGATCCAAGTAAATGTTTTAAGTCATAAAAAGGGAATGAAAAATGTATTGGTGTATTGGTATTTGTTGATACACGTTTCCCAAAACACTAGCTCTGCATTGTAGCTTCACATGAAGCTTAAGCTAACAAATCAGTGACATCATCAAGCATCTACTCCTCACGGAGTGTGGTGGCCAACACCTTTAATCCCTGAGCATGGGAGAGAGAAGCAAGTGGATCTCTGTAATTTTGAGGTCACCCTGGATTACATAGCAAGCTCTAGGCAGCCAGAGGACACTGTGAGACCCTGTCCCCAAAACAAAACAAGCAAGCAAGCAAACAAGCAAACAAACATCTCATCATCCCTCTGCCTTTATGTCTGTGACATATGTTGACCTATGCATTAGCTTCCCTGCAGATTACAAAATGGCTAGATGTGGATGGTCCAGCAGAAAAGTGAACTACTTCATTGCATTGTTTTGCTCAAAAGCCCTAACACTGTTTCTTAAAACTGGTTCCTGTTTTAAGTCTATTCCCAAGCCAAGCCTTGCAGCCGGAGGTATGGGAGGTGGTGGTTGGCTAGGCTTTTGTGCTTCATTCTCAGGATAGGAGTGTAGTCATCTCCCCAGAATTTGATGGGTCTTCAAAGTCTCACGCAGTGGGGTTGGCTGTCCTCAGAGTGTCCATATCTCTGAGTTTTAGACTAGAGCACAGAGCTGTCTCTATCTGCCAGTTGAGTTGATCCTTGTTTTGATGTGGAAGGACATCTTGTTTTTGCTTCTTCAAGAAACCATATGGCTGTCTTTGCACTCATTCTTGGCTTTATTTCTCATAGAAAAAGAGTAATTTGGTTTGAATTCATGGTCTTTTTTTCCCGTGGCTGTTTTTACTAGTAGCTTTTATGGAAGCTGCTTTCCAATACCTTCTGGTATTTGTGTGTCATTTAAAGCCAGGACTGAGCTTCAGCCTCTTTCAGAAATAAAACTAGGGTGGATTTTGGAGGTTGACTAAATCTACTTCCAGCTATGTAAGCAGACACTTCAAGGATTCTGAGAATCATCTTTTTGTCTGTAAAAACAGATTACTGAGACAACTAGCTCACGAAGCCGCTATGGAACTTGTGTTGGCATGTGTTCTGTTACTCTAACAAAATCTTGGAGATTGGGTCTTTCCTAAAGAAAACAGATTTTTTTTTTCATAAAAGGTTACAGTTTTTAAGGCTGAAAGTCCCAAGTTGGATAGTCCCTTTGGTTCACTTTCTATGGTGAAGTTCCAATGGCAGATCTGTGGTGGGAAGGGCGGCATAGTAAGCTGGAAGCCAGCGTGTGGGGAGCAGGACTAACTGAGGTCCTGCGAAAAGTGCACCAGTTCCTTCCAAGGGCAAAACAACCAGTGGCCCGCTTGTACCACCACTTTCCCAACCTTAAAGGCTCAAATGCTACCTGATATTTTCATAGCACGACCACAGTCCCAACATACGGTTATTTGGTGTGTCTTATTTGGGGCACATTCAGGACCTGTCCAAGCCATAGCGAGACTCAAAGTATGTGCATGGAGAATTTCAGAGCTGGAGGTCATATCAGGCTGCGCTATCCCCTCTTCAGAGGTGTATCATATATAGAGTATCCAACCTTACCCTCACTCTCCTCATTGAAAATAATTTTTTTAATGTTTCTTCCCACTAGACTATAAGGCTCATGAAAGCAGGACACATATATATCTGACTGATCGTAGGTTACTGCTGTGAGAAATTGAGGGCGGTGTTACTGCAGATGCTCAGAGACAAGAGACCTCCAGGATACCCTACTAAGAGGGGAAGGATGTGGGGTATTAATCCACCAAGTTCCAATGGTCATGGGGTTTGATCTCTCATTACAGACATTGGTGATCTACTTATTCTTCCCTGTCCTGCCCACAGACAGAGTGGGACTCTCATGGCCAGAGTAATTCTATGCCACCCCACAAAAGTCTTGGTAGTTGGTAGTGGTTGAGCTCACCTGCACAATGATGGTGAGTGCTGAGAGAATGGGAATATGGATGAGGCACCCATGGTATCTATTACACAGTTGACTGGTAAATGCTACCAACCCAGCCAGGACAGCCCTCTTCCTTTTGTCTGATTATTAAATTGAAGAGTGATTTGAATCCCCCCTTCTAACTTTTGTCTGAACATTCTGAGGGTGCTCAGGGCTCATTTCAGCTTCTTATGTGTGATCTGGGTAACACAGGGGTAGAGGCACCGATCCTTCCTTTAGCCTAGAGTGGGGCTTCTCAACCTTAGGTGCACACCGGTGTCACCTGGAGAGCTTGAAAGAAGCCTGGTGCTCGGGGCTCCAACAGTAGAGATCTCTCCCTACCCATGTGGGATGATGTCTCTGCATTTAACATTTCAAAAAATGTCGCTGGCTCTGCTCCCCAGGGGTTCATGACACAATATGAAACACTCACTCCATAAGCAGATGATGCCAGCATCTTTGAAGGTCAAAATGTCTAGCTTTATACGCAGCTTGATTTGATGGTTCATGATGTCATTAAGGTCTCAATGTCTCTTATAATTACATCTTGGCCCCTTTTTATATGATCGACACATGTTTCCTTAGCCCTTTGGCTGGCAGAAAAATACTTGGAATGCCTAAATAGATACCAGTGCATCTTAGGGGGTGTTCCTTCCTTTTCATGCCCAGAAGAGAAAATGTCTTTGTCCTGTTATTCCCAGCACAAGTTTTGAGATTCTTTCTGTTTGAACTAGCCCAGGCTTCACTGGACTCAGTTGTTATGGCCAAGAGTGGTTCACTTCATGAGCTCCATTCTAGAAGCGAGTGTGGTCAGTTTCCCATCTTAGCCCTTAATGCACAGTACAACTCCAGTGTAATGTCTAAATATGCTGGTGCCCAGCCTCCAACCTCAGAAATTATTCTTTGATATGTGTTGGGTCATAGGCACTGGTATTTTTCAGAGGTTCCCAAGGTGGCTCTGAGGTACAGCTAGGGCAGAGAACCACTGGCCCAGACTTCATATAGCTTAGTGATGCAGTGTGGACCACATAGAAGGGCCATGGGTACAGACGCTCAGCTTGGGTCCAGGAAGATGCCTCATTTGGGACAAGTCAATGTCTAGCAGGGGGTCAAATGTCTTATAAGGTCACATGAATATACTCAGGACACTGGAATAGAGGAACAAAGGTGTGGACCTAACAGTCCCCAACTATGAAAGGTGATATCCAATGGCTACCAGGCTGGGAGTAACTCATGTACACAGGTGCCGTGGTAGCCTGGTCCTGCTATAGGCCCCCAGCTTCTAGTTACATCCCTCTTCCCTCTGCCAGCTTCCTCATCTGATAAGTGGCTTTGAAGATTACCCACGAGTCATAGTTTTGTCAGTTTAACACAAACCGAGACATACTCAGGCAAAGATAATCGGAGTTGAAGAATCACCTCCATTGGACTGGTCTGTGGGCATACCTGTGGGGATAGTTTCTTGATTACTGACTGACATGGGAGGGCCCAGCCCATTGTGGAGGGATCATGCTTAGATGAGTGAGCCTGGGCTGCTTAAGAACGTGAGCTTTGGTCTCTGATTCAGTTTCTTCCTTGACTTCTCCTGATCATGATGGACTACAAAGTGTAAGATGGAATAACCCCTTTCCTTCCCAAGCTGCTTTTGGTCATTGTGCTTATGACCATAACAGTGAAGAAACCAGAACACATCTCCTGACTACAAATGATTGAGATTTGTGGGAAATGCTCTCAGTTTCTTGAATCAAGGAGACTCCTCTTACAGAGTAGGTGTGCTATATAAAGAAGGTCCTCTTACCACTCTGAGCATCAGGGTTCTCATAAATAAAACTAAGACTCTACCTTCTGGAATGTTCTACCATGACCATGAAGTAAGAGAATGTCTATAAAACTTGCAATGCTGCCCTTGACAGATAATAGCACTTCCATAAATCTATTCAAGGACGCTCTTGTTAGAAAAATTTTCATGTGGTATCACTGGAAAAACTAAGATGCATGATATTGAACCCTAGTAATCATTTTATGGTGGTAAGATGGAACTCCTTAATCAATCCTTGAACTCCACACTCTCAGCAAAGAGGCCTGGGCCTTTTCAGCTCTGTATCCCCAACGGCAGCACATGGAACTCTGGGGTTCCCATCTTGGAGTCTGGGGAGTGGCAATCTTACTAGACAGGAGCTGTTGTAAAAGGCTTTGTTTTGAAGTTGTATTTGCATATGGTCACAGCATCTGCACTTGGGTTGAATGTTACTGAGGATAGTTTAAGGGTAAAGCACTGTGGCCCCAAGAAAGTACTAGGAACCCTTGTCAAACCCATCCTTTGTCACAACTTACCTCTTCTGGGCAATGAAGTCATGGAAGAAGTGATTGAGAGTGTACGAAATAGTTGTGTTTATTGATCAGAACAGGGTATAAAAGTACAGCATTTTGCAGGCATTCTGGACCTTCTGGGAGGGACATGCAGTGTTGAACTTGAGCAGGGGATGGAGAGGAGGGATAGACCACCGGGCAATGGTTCCCCTCTTGGGCATGTTAAGAGACTTGCTCTATGAGCACAGATGATAGTGTGAGAGAATTATTAGTCCCTACCTCTGGAAACAAATGACATGGGCAGTTTGGGTCATCTGATAACACCATGCTTAATAATTCAGTCCTATTCTACAAGTGTTCGGTGCTGCCTCTCCCAGTCTTGGCATGGTAAGCTCTAACTGTTCTAACTGTATAACACTCTATCTTCCCACCAGAGGAAGAGAAACAGGCACATTGGCTTGGGAGGCCATCAGAGGATGGTGTACATTTGGCTCAGGTCCTCTGGCTTCCAGATTCACCAGGGTCTGCCTGACTTGGAGGCAGTGAGTTGGGGATATGTAAGCATAAAATTGTGCACTATTGTTTAAGCTCAAGCAGAGGGGCCTTCCACAGGGTAGCAGCATGAAGAGATGGGCATGCTCCCAAAACAAACTCAGATTTCAGCTCATCTCTCTCAAGAGGGGTAAGGAGGAAGAGTTGGCAATCAGAGACT
Source organism: Pachyuromys duprasi (assembly GCA_028658305.1). NCBI lineage: Eukaryota > Metazoa > Chordata > Mammalia > Rodentia > Muridae > Pachyuromys > Pachyuromys duprasi. The sequence continues at coordinate 22,970,871 of CM053757.1, forward strand.
AGGCCACATGATGCCAGATTTTGTAGAAAATCTTCAGCAGAGAATTCTTCCAAAGTGTAAAAGGTATTTCTATCCCAAGAGTTGGTGTGTAAAATCAGAACGAGGGCAGATCAGGGCATTAAGGTGTCTGTTCATTGTCTCTGAGAGCAGGATGGTCAGTGTCCTTAGTTACATAACATTTTGGAACAGCTGTAGAGATCTCATGATGTTGTCATCCTGGGGAAAGAAGAGTGGGAGAGAGGATGGTTAGAGCTGTTTGAGGCTTCTTCTCAAGAGATCAGTAACTGAGCAAATCTCAAGATGGGGCTTTCTATGTGAAAGGAAATCTGCAGCAGGAACAAGGGACCAAGGTCTAGCTAGCCTTCAGCTCAAGGCCAGAGGCACCACACTGGCACTCAGGAGAGAAAAACAACCTCATGGGTTTTCTTTAGGATGTTCTGTCAATGTGTTGTATGAAATGTTTTTTCACTTCTGTGGAGATAATCACAGTTTTTCCTGTTTACTTGATTACTGTGATTAATTATACTGACTAATTCTTGGATGTTAAACCAGCCTTGCAATTTCCCTTCTTAAAGCTATGATAGCCTCATCAATCAAACTGGGAAGGTTCTCTTTTATTCTCTATTTCTTGAGATTAATATAATTTCTTCCTAAAGTGTTTGGAAGAATGCATGATAGGAGCTACTTAAGTCTAACATTTCTCTGGGGTAAAGTTTTAAATTACAGCTTCAATGCCTATGAGACACAGGACTATTTACATTTTTGTTTTCTTTTTGTGTTAGTTTTGATAAACTGTGCTTTGGAGGAAATTCATACATCTCATGCAAATTGTCAAAATTAGTGAGGAAAAAAATTGCTATATTTTAATACCAGAAAAACTGATAGTAAATGTTATTTTTTTTACTTCTGATATCATCAATTTGAGGATTTAAAAAATCTTTCTCATTTTACTCAGTCTCAGTAAGCACTCATCAATTTTATTAATTTTCAAAGAGATCTTTTAGCTTTGTTTGTTTTTGAACTTGTCTGTATTTAATATTTTATAACATATACTCTCTAAGATATAGCTGAGACAAGGCATCTTCTCTATGTAGCTTTGGCTGCCCTGGAACTCAGAGATCCACCCGCCTCTGCCTCCTAAGAGTTGGGATTAAAGGTGTGAACCACCACATACGTCTTTCTAAGGTGTGACTATGGAAAGGAGCAAAGTTCTTTATTTTTTCATACTAAGTACCACACTTCTACATTTGAATTAAAATATAATAAAAATATGAAATATTAAAACTTGTGGTGTCTAAAGCAATATTTAGCTAATGTAGTATGCAAGGACATTGACGTCGAGTACATATGCATGCATATATGTGTGTGTGTGTGAGTGTGTGTGTGTCCCACTGAGTTTAAGGTTGAGAAAGCAGGCTCTTAATAGAGAAAATTAAAAGAGACAAAGTTATTATGTGGATCTGAGTCTTTGTAAGTTGCTGTGGGTTCTGGAGTTAGGCAGCCTGTGCTCAGTCCCGGGACCTCTTCCTGCCCATGTTACTTATCCTCTCTGCCCATTAGTTTCCCCATGTATAAAGTGGGGTTGAGAATAATATCTACCTATTGTGAGGTAGTGAAAAAATGAGTTACATAGGAATAACTGAGGAACATGATCTGAAAATATCTCTCACCTGGAAACCAAAGTAAAGAAAGAACACTTCTATTGGGTGTTTGACATTGACTTACAGTGTTTGGCATTAGCATGATAGCGTTTAAAATCCTTCTCTGTCGCTCATTGCAGCATTAACCACACCTCTTAATATTGTAGCGCCACAGTTTTCTCTGACAGGCATAGCTGCTTAGTCTGTTTATAACAATTAAATATTTAAACACTTCTAACTCCACAGGGGAAGCTGCTGACCCTATTTACCTCTCTACCTCAGTGTTGTTCTTCTGGCCGCCCAGGAACTACTACTACTACTACTCAAAAGATCTGTCAACTAATGGGTGACCATCAGGCTGAGCTGGGACAATCCAGGACAATGGTAAGCCTCGGTTAAAAGGGGGCAGAATCCAGTCTGGCTTAATTGTTAGCTGTTTGGAACACCATCATGTGGGACGTCTGCCCGGACAGTTTTCATGTGGCCCAAGCATGGTCAGTGCTCTTTGTGTGTTAATACAGCCTCCTCTACTCCCTGACATTGCAGTGTTTTGGGGGAAGCTTAGGCTGTGCTTTTGTGGAATGAGGTGGAACATAATCATCTAAGTAGATGAAGCAATTGTTTCCAGTTCAGGGCTGGGCAGGCACTGGTGCCAGTTATTCATGAGATTTAACCAAAGCATAGTCCAAGGAGCAGCAGAGTCTCCTGATGTGTGGGCACAAAGCAAGCCTGGCCTCAGACCTGTGCAGGCCCCGTCTGTATATTAACAGGAGGTCTGAGAAGTCTGGTTTGCACAAGTGAGTCTGGCAGCCTTGGCATTGGGCATTTAAATTATGATCACAATTTCTAGACCCTTCTAGAGTATCTGGAATAGGTTTGAGAACACCCTTTTGGAAGAACTTCGGGCAATTTCATGCACACTGGATTGAGGGTGTTGCTGAAGGTCTTCCAGCTGTCCTTTTGTGTCTGAGGAATGGGCACAGGGGCAGAGAAAAGGACAGGGCCACAATGACCTGCTAGGCCTTCACGTCACCCGGACCTGAGCTTCTGCTGTCTGCAGGCCGTATGCTAAGCAGGCCCGGCTGAGGCGTGGAGATGGTGGGATTCTGAGTCCAGGGTTGCAGGTGTGTGCAGATTTCAGATCCTTCCCTCTACAGTCTCCATGCCCCAGATTCCCTCCTTAGAGAGACTGTGTCCTGAGACTTCTCCTTACCTCCTGACAGGATTCAAGAAATTCATCTAAAGTTACGATGCCATCTTTATTTTTATCCATTTTCTGAAAGACACAATAGAGAGGTCTTTAAAGAACCTGGTATTTAACATTTCACAATTTGTTCTCTGTTAATCCTAGAATTAGGATGGTCTTTCGCTAGCCACTTGGTTCCTGGTTATGGTATTATGGTCCTCATGGGCTTCTTTATATCAAAATATCGGTCTCAACACTTACCTTATTGTCACATTATTATTATGCTGACATCCTAACATATGGTAGTCTGTTTATGTTACTCTAACAAAATAACTGAGGCGGAGTGTTGAATAAAGAAACGAGGTTTGTTTATGTTATTGTTCTAGAGCAGTAGTGACCTTCCCAATGCTGTGACCCTTTACTACAGCTTCTCATGTTGTAGCGACCCCACCCATGAAGTTATTTTTGTTACTACTTCATAACTCTAACTTTGCTACTGTTATGAACTGTAATGTAAATATTCTTTAGAGACGACAGCGGTTTGCCAAAGGGGCTGAGACGAACACGTTGAGAACCGCTGTTCTGGAGGTCCAAGATCAAGACACCAGTTTCCAACAGGTGAGGGCCTCATGGAGGATGACATCACCACAGCGGGCACATGTGGAAGAGGTCACACAACAAAACAGGAAGCCGGAGAAAGAGCCAGACTTGCTCATTCGACTCAGCACCAGCATCTCTGAGGCGGTGCTCCCAAGGACCTAGTCACCTCAAATCAGGCCCCACCCATTAAGGATTCCACGACCTGCCATGATGAGGACCAGGCTTCCATGAACCTTGGACATACATCCAAACCATTTCCAAACCGTAACTGATGTGGTCCTCACACTTTCTGCTTGGCTTCTCTATCTAGCAGAAAGAACACCGGGAATAACAGGCTTTGGTCCTTTTCTGTGCAAACTTTCAAGATATCAGAGATCTCTGTTCTCCTAGCTGCAAAGAGGGAGGCTTGGGCTCAGCCCCGAATTCTTTGGTACTCTCTGTTGCTAGACGTTTCAAAAGCTAAGCGCAGCTTTGAGCATACCACTTCTCCATACAGTCATCAGCAGTGTCCACCAATTCCTTACTAGATCGAGGCTGAACTCTCCCACTTATGGATCATGCAGTCTCGCTTTACCCTGGTTTCCAATTTTTGTTCCCCTTTGCAGACCAGACAAACATGCTCAGCAAGTACACACAGGGGTTGAATAAAGTTTTCTCTGTCTACTCAGCCCCTGCAAGAGTTTGTAAGATATTGAAAAACACACTCCCCGTTCTCTTCTGTAGCACACTGGTCCACCTCACAGGAGCATCTCCTGGCCAATCAGCATAAGCCCCTGCATAGGTGCGTACGTACTTGGAAGAAGACATCCACGTGCTGCCTGGGCGTGTCCTCTTTGAGCACAGGGTAGGTGTACTTCCCCATCATGTCGTAGATGGCTTTGACTATATCCATCATCTCCTGGAAGGGGACATGGAGGAACACACTGTTGGGACCGTAAGGTCAAACCTTCTTAGATGACAGCATTTAGGATTTGCTTAGGGTTCCGCTAGCCAAGCCAAATGGCTAAGAGGACCCTCTTACGCAGATGAATGGGAGTTAGGGGACAAGACGAAACACCTTTCTCAGAGAAAGTGGGGGGAATCCTCTCTGCCTTCAGACATCTCGGGCAGGTGACACTTTCTTTGTCCCCAGTGAGGGATGGCACCAGAGTCCCCATTGGCAGATTGAGACAATGAAGCATTGACTTACAGGTAAATGGATGTTTTAGACTAGCCGTCAAAACATCCTCAAGGGTTCTAGTGCTGTTTTAAGTTAAGAAAAAAAATGTAGCCAACATGAGGATTACCCACAGGACACTGAGGTTTTCTTTAAAGTTTTAAAAACCAATACAGAGGGCTCATGTATACTTTTCACCCAGTTTCCCTTAATATTAAAACAGGTAAAACTGTATAAAAATGGTCAAACCAGGATATTAACGTTGCTATACTATTATTTACTAAACAATAGTTTGTTTATATCTCATCCGTTTTCCCACTGATATCTTTTTCTACTTAAGATTGCATCTGTGTGTTCTTCGTGTTTTCAGGACCTTCTCATGTATGATGAGGGTGCTGCTCAGCTGCTTTGTAGACGGTCTCTAAGCTTGGGCAGACTTTGGAAAAGTGATGAATGTTCTACCGTCATCAAGGTAACCATCAGGGTGGTACATTCTGTGGTTATGTCTTGTGACTGTTGATTACTTGATTAAGGGGTTGTCTTTCAGTTAATGTTGTAGATGAGCAATTAAAAAATCCTCTCAGATTCTGTTGCTGTTTCAAATTAGGACGGGGGAGCCAGCGGCCAATATCCATAGGGCACTTGAGGCTTTCTTTACTTAAAGGACTCATAATTGTAGACGTACTGGAATTTTTCTGAAAGTTAGAGGTCTCTTCTCTTCATTTGTTTATGTACTTAGCTCTTTGGATTTGTGGATATTTTGTTGGTGACAATTTAATATTATTATGTTTTATTTTGTCGATTAAATTGCATTTGCTTTGGCTTATTAAAACTCCTCTGGGCTAATTGACCTGCCCCAATCAGGGTTCAGGTTCATTTTCTATTTCTCCTTTCCTAGTCCCAAGACACAGCTCTCTAACGAGACTTGCTCCTCTTTTTTTTTTTTTTAATTAAAGAAAGGTGTTAAAAAAATGATCAGTTGTCCTGGGGTGTCTCCCCCAACATATAGAGCTAGGAAATGGGTTTGTATCCATATATTCATTTCACATGCATTTTACTAGCCGTTTACACTCATGTGGCCACTGAGCTCTTTTCCACTTGAGAACTTTTATTAAAGAAGGGACAGAAAAAAAATTTTTTTTTTTGAATGCTTGGGATTCTCATTGCCTGCAAGTTTGATAAGAATTTACTAGAATGCTTGCTTGGAAGAGGTTTAGAAAACTACTTACTCACGCTAGTATCCACACCTCATTAATTCTGTCATCTAAAATGTCTGATAGACATTAATGGTGAAAACTGTTTGCTTTGCCCATTATAAAAAGGGAGTAGTTTGTAAGAGTACTCATTGATGTGATGGAAAAATGTATTGAACCAAGGCTAAAGACCAGGTGATATAAATCCCATCTGGGGCTCCTTTTCTTTAGGTGTTTTGTAAGTAATGTTTGAATATTTTAGAGTACCATACATATAACTACGTATCTAAGAGTATAGCTGTCTGCAAAATTGATACGGTGCTATAATAGTACCATTTATTTGTTTGTTTGTTTAGGTTTTTCTGAGACAGGGTTTCTCTGTGTAGCCTTGTCTGTTCTGGACTCACTTTGTAACCCAGGCTGGCCTTGAACTCACAGTGATCCGCCTGCCTCTGCCTCCTTGAGTGCTGGGATTACAGGAGTATTTTTTTTGAAATGACAATATAGACAAGCCTATTTTTTTTAAATTTTACTTTATTTTATGTACATTTGTGTGAAGGTGTCAGATCCCTTGAAATTGGGGTTAGAGACAGTTGTGAGCTGCCATGTGGGTGCTGGGAATTGAACCCGGGTCCTTTGGAAGAACAGACAGTGCTCTTAACCACTGAACCATCTCTCCAGCTCCAAGCCTATTTTTAGAAGGGGAAAAAAGCCTGGGTCTTACACTTGCTAGGCAAGTGTTATACAGCTGAGCTGTAGTCCCAGACCTCTTCTGAGCCTTTCTCCTGGATGTGGTAAGCTGTGTGTCTACCATGACGCTAATTCTCCAGAATACTCATTACTACACTTTTACGTTAATCTTGAGGTAAGTAGTGTCAGACCTCTGATGTCGTTCATTTTGGTTGTTTTGGTTCTTGCATTTCCATATACGGTTTAGATCAATTTATCCGTTTCTGTCAAGCGCCTGCTGGGTATTTTGGGTTGAGCCTACACTGAATCTACAAGGTGAATGTGTGAGAACCTCTATTTTAACATTTGTTGAGTAGTGCTACAAATGAACGCGGCACATCTGTTTATTTAGGTCTCCAACATTCAGCAGTATTTGGTGGTTTTCTGTGTACATCTTACATCAGTTTTCTTGAATTTATCAAAAATGTGTGTAAATGGAGTTATTTATTAACATTCTATGTGTATATTGCTTTTCAAAAACAAAATTTATATCTTGCTACCTTGATAAATAATTTCATGAGTAGTAGTTTGAGATTCCTTTCTAGTAGTTTGAGGTTCCTTAGGGTTTTCCATAAATTCAAGCTTATTACAGATAAAAATTTATTTTTTTCTTGCCTCAGTTTCCTTGTTTAATTCTTGACCTTAGGGGAAAGTATTTTATATTCACTGTTAAGCAGATGTTAGCTGTAAGATTTAAAAAAATTGTTATCAGATATTAGACTAAGATAAGGATCTTCTATTCTTAGATTGCTAAAAACATTTTTTATGAATAGCTAGTGATTTTGTCAAGTGCTTTTTCTGATTTGTTGACTCAATATAGTTTTTTTTTCTTATTGTGCAAATATAGTGAATGATGTAGATGTTTGGGTGTTAAACCAACCTTGCAATTCTGGAATAAACCTTACTTAGTTACACTGTACTGTACTTCTTAATGTATTGATGGGCTTGGTTTGCTAATGTTTTAATAATTCTTTTTGCATTTATAATCATGAGAAGTGACAGTAGTTGTCTTCTCCATAAGACCTTCTTTGCTTCAAGTTTAATAACTGGTGTATTGTTGGACTTATTAAAGAAAGAGGAAAAGTTCCCTCCACCTCAGCTTTGTGGGTTTGTGTTAGATGTCACCAGAAAGTCATCTGAGGAGATGAAACTTTTCTGGGATTTTTAATGTGAATTTTGTTTCTCTTAGTGACACGGAGCTATTCAAAATTTCCTGCTGTCTTTGGACTATCTTTATTATTTAGTGTCTCTCAAAACCTCTGCTGTATACCCCAGTTTCCAGTAGGTAGAGTGTACTATCTACCCCTGTCTTTCACCCTCTGAGCCAGACAACCTTCAGACTTCATTCTCAGCCTGTTCTGCTTTTCTTTTATACCCTAGCCTTGACGACATCAGCAAGCCTTTCTGTTTGGAGGGCATGTGGAACTCTACCTTCCTTGGAAACCCCTCTAGTGGCTGTTCCTTCTTCCTGTGCCACGTTTCCTCATTTGGGGGTGTGTGACTGGCTCTGGTGCGGCAATACCGTCTTAGAGAGGTCCTGACTTTTAACAAAACATCCACCCCTCATTCTGAATTCTGCTGTTACCATCCATCCCACTACACTGCTCCGTGACAGTCAGATTACTCGTCTGATTACTCACCGTTTTGTCTCCAGCACCCAGGAAACTGAACGAGTTCTCAGATCTGTGTTTGAGAACCCATGAGTGAGCAGATAGGGAACCCTGCTGTGTATATGCTCTGAGTGTGAGTCCTTCCTCTGTATGAGGAGAAAGCTTGCAGTGTTAAGGTGAAGGTGAGAGGTCACAGTTCCAGGCATCATGCTTGAGATACAGGAGCTCAGCAAGATGATGCTCCAGATGTTATTGTCAAGACCCCAGGTTTGCAGCAGACACCCAGGTGACCTGAGTGACAGTCCATGGGTGGTTCACTGGCTAAACCCATGTACCAAGGCTCTGATCGAAGCAGGGAAGAATCTGAAATTCTCTATTTTTTGTTTTGTTTTGTTTTTGAGGCAGCTGCCCATCACCCCAATCATCTCTTTCTTTGGTTTTATTAAGCGGAGGGTAATGGGATCCAATGATTATCACCTCCACCTGAAAGAACTCTCTGTTCTCTTCTGGGCACTTCTTGCAGCCTTTCATGCTCACCTTGAGCTTTAATGCCAGGCTGCTAATCAGTAGAAATGCAGGTTCCCTAGAGAGAAGACTCTTTACCTTGAAACAAGACATTGTCAGCCCATCACATCTGTGTGAGCTTGTGAGAAATGGCTTGACACTTTCCTAGGCACTAGGACAGGATGGGAGAGGGGAGAGATCAGTGGAGGGTTTCTTCATTTTGCTAGGGATGGACTCGGTTTCACTCAGACAATGTTTTCCCTGGTTTGGGGTTGCTTTTGATTCCCTCACTCTCACTGTGCCCAACTCACGTCTCCTGCTCTCAGCTCAGTTCACTTACCTCTTTGTTTATGTAGCCGTCTTTATTGATGTCATACAAATTAAATGTCCACCTTAGTTTTTCATGGACTGTCCCTCTCAGCAAAATCGATAGAGCAGTCACAAAGTCCTAAGACGTGGAAAAGGTAGGTGTAACATTAATCACTGAGCTGCTGCATGGGTGGCAAGGAACCTCAGGTTGGACTACCCGCTTCTACAAAATGGCACCTCCCACATCCTGTCAGCCAGATGGAAATGGCCATTCCCAGTGAAGGACTCCTATCTTCCATTCCCTACACATACATCATTGCAGTTTCTGATGCCCTTGAGGCACTTCTAGGCAGTTAATTCAGCCTCCCTTGTTGATCCAAACCATAGCTGCAATGCATCTGCTTAACATCTGCGGGACTGTACACCCGATGGCTATGACACAGGCCGAGGAAACATGCCACCTGTGTTCAAAAGCCTCCTTGGTTATTCACCCACTCTTTGACCTTGGGAAAGCTACTCAATCTCTCTGCCTTATTTTCGTCTTCAAGATGACAATAAATAATAATTTGACCCTGCTTTGCAGCACTAATATAAAAGCTAAACAGGTTAATAAATGCAAAATGCTAGGACCCAGGGCTACCACCAGGCATGCAGAGCACAAGGGAGCTCTTAAGGTATCTGCTACCCCATTCCCAATGTCTGGATGACAAGGAAAGCCTCTTCCCTGTCTTCAGATAATGTTTGCTAAATGAATAGTTTCTTGTCTTAACTAAAGGTATTTGATAATTAACCCTTTCCTCCAGGGTCCCAGATTTGGAGGGAGAGGCAATGTGGAACCAGGGAACATGCAGATGGGACCCATGTACTGTACCTCGAATTTCACAGAGCCTGTCTGGGTGGTGTCAAAGGCATTGAAGAGGTAATGGGCATATGTGCTGGCATCTGCAAAGTAGAGGGGAAGGCAGGTGAGTTGGGGGCAAGGCTCCACAGAGGGCAGAGACAGCACTGGAAAACAGGCAGGCGTGGGGCCCGAGAGAGGAGAGGAAGGAGGGACTGAGACCCATTTCCTCAGCCCTTTGAGTTTAGATAAGACGTTAGTTTTAGCAAAAGGTTGGATAGGTTCTTGTCTCTCTCTCTCTCTACCTCATCATCTTGAGAACGGTTCTCATGCCTGTTTCTCTGGTGGGTGATAATGTGGTGACTGAAACGAGATGTCCTGACCAGTGGTCCTTGCCACGGCACTCTCTTGCGAGCAAAGGCCAGAGCTTGGATCAAAGCTATTTCAATATATCTGGGCCTGTAGACATCTAATGCAACACCTCAGAGCATCCATTGCACATATCTATAATATGGGATGTAGCAAGACCTGACTCTTGAAACACGAGGAGAAATGCATTAAACCGAGCCTTCCTTGCACATAGTGAAAACTGTCTCTGTGGGGGTCATAAACTGGGAGTCTGGTGGTAGCAGGAAGTGAAGCTACTTCTCCATAACACAGAGAGAGGCCCTGTATTCAGTCCCACCCTAGGGAGACACTTGCATACTGCTAGAAAGGCCCTTGATAGAAAGGGCCCAAGAAGGATGTAGGACACTTGCGTCTCTATTCTGCAACTGTCCAGGTGACACCTGTGGACAGGTGACACAAGAAGGTCACAGAAGGAAGAACCCCTCGTGTGTGGAGCTGTTCCCAACTGGGAACAGTAGCTCTCAGTAAACTGGCTTTATGTATAAGCACAACTTCATGCTGCCCACAACTTATTTTCTTCATTGATTTTTGTGGTCTGTATTATTTACTAATGTTGTTTGCAGGATTTCAACCAGTCTTAGCCATTTAAGGAACCAAGACGGCAAAGCTTTTGTCCCATATACTTTTCTCTTTCTGGCCTGTCACATACAAGCTGTGTGATCTGGGTAAATTTCTAACTGTTTCTGAAACTCAATTGTTCCTTCTGGGATCACAGCACCTGCTCTCTAGAGCTGTCATGAGACTTTCTGATACGGCATTATCAACCTTTCTCCTACAGTGGGTCCATTTTTGTGTTTCAGAGAACTCTGTATTTTGCAGTAAGGAAAAGTCTCACCCTGAATTCTCCTCTGATTTTGAAGGAGACAGAGACAAAGAACATGGGAGTCAAGGAAGGGAAGGCTGATCATTGGAGGGGATGTTGGAGGGATAGTTTTCAAGGATATACTCACCTCCATGAGGGAAAAACTGAGCGTAGATCTGCTTGAATGTTTCTTCATTGACTGCACCGCTGGGGCACTCCTGTGTGAAGGAGAGACAGACTGAGCAGGTACCAGGGGGTGGCAACTGAGCAGGTTCCTCATGACCTCTTCTAGGCAGAGGCTGAGGAAACCCCTGTTTACTGGGTATCTTCGGGGGAGGAGGGTGGAGGTAACCTTATCGTGAAAAGCTAGCTTGCAAGTGAGGGGAAGTCATTACAGAACAGGTACTGTGCTGGAAGAGTCTTGGCTTTAGGGCTTCAAAGGTCTAGGTTTAGCCTACAAAGGTCTTTGGTGAAGCCTGTTCTAGCTTTTTGACTTTGTCCAAGGCGTTCTGTGATCTTGAACACACACTTATCTATGGAATGTGACTAACAGTTCCCTTTCAACACGGCTATCAATGTTAGGTGATACTGACACTATGGCAGATGCCAAAAAAAAAAAGCGTGGGTTTTCTTCTCTTTTCTGATCCCCTCTCAGCCAAGTGCCCAATTGGGCAACAGCCTCCCAGGGCCCTGTTCCAGCTCAGCTGGCCACTATTAACATGGCCTTTTCAACATTAGAAGGAAGAGAGCCCAATGTTAGCAGACCAGACACCATGACCAGCATAGTTAGCTATAGGACAGCTGAGCAAGCCCTACTTGGAGGGAGACAACCAGAACACATGATGGTCTGCTCTTCTCCACCCAACGATTTGGGAATATGATTGTGGCCTGGGATGTAAGCTTTAAACCCAACTCCATGTCCAGGCTGTTCCCGAAGCAGCCCAGAAGGCAAGGGTGGACTCACGTGTGTGTTAGTTTTGAATTTTCTTCCTCATGTGCACCTTTGCTAAGAACTTGGCTTCCTGTGTGACTCACAGAAAGAGAAGGTCCCAGCAGTAGGAGAAGAATTTTGGTCCCACTGATCTAACTTTCAGGAGAAATGAGCACAGTGACATTCAGGCTTATCCATCAGCCTCTGTGAATCTCTTTAGAGTGGATCAGTAGAGCTCAATCCCATTATTATTTGGTCACCAAACGGAGGGTCAAAGGTCAGCGTCAAGCTCAGGTTGGCATCTGGGCTGGGAGGGGGTTCTCTGAGGTCACACCACCCTGTGGTACTTCTCTGCAGTGAATGTGGTTCCTGTCTGCTGAGGCCTTGCTTCCTGCGATCTCGATTTCTCACCCTATGCGGGTTCACAGTGGTGGCCTTCCTGAACCTCTGCACTCGGGGGATGTCCTTGGCCCCAGAAAAGCTTGGTCAAGTGAAATCACTGCCTCTGAGGGCCTTACGTTTTTGAATCCCCGGTAAAGGACTTGCAGTTCTCTCTTGGTGAAGTTTGTCTGGGCCTCGAGTTGCTCCAGTCCCTCAGGCCGGTGGCAAACCATGGTCATCTCTAGCTCATCCTCGATCTTGTCTGGAAGCAGAGGGGACAGCGTCAGAGCGTGGCCTCCCTGGTCTCTGTTGGACCATAGTCTGGGCTGTTAAAAGACTGATGTTGGGACCTGGGACTTTGGGGGTTGGGCTGGGTCACACTCCCAGTGGTCTTGGGCCTTGAGCCCTCCTCCCCTGCCCACTCACTCTGTTGCTCTGTTTCACAGTCTGTCCCCTGTGTTGCTCTAGGCATGACAGACAGCAAAGGGGGAGGGAACATCAGCACCTCAGATAGGGAGATGAGGGTAGTAGAAGTGTTCAAAACTCATCCACACAGAAACATCTCTTCTTTCAAATTACCTTTTTTGTATATTCAAATTGATGCACACTGGCTCTGCTTTCTATGCAGAGACACAGGTAACTGGACAGAATGAGACCTTCCAAATAGTAAAGGGGAAGAAATTATAACAATTTTCAAAACAGATAAAGTTTCACCATGTGGGTTAGCAAAGGAGATGCCAGGGAGGCTTAGTAGAAAGTTCAAATTATGGTATGTAAAATATGGCTTTAAAGAATCTGAATATATTGTTCTATAATATCTGCTAGATACCCTTACATACTAGGGAAGTGACTTCAGTGTGAGCATCTGTGTATAAATAAAGGTTTCCAGGGTGTTTGAAAGGCTCTATATACAGTCGTATAGACTAGGGTTTCAACTTTTAGCACATGCACTAAAAGGGAGTCTAATGGTGCAAAGCTTGTTTGCCAAGCGCCTGTCAGCTAAACTACTTATCTTCCCTGGAAGCAACTCAAAGTTCACCCATCAGTGGTGCTTCCAGGAGCTTAGCCTCGCACAGGGATAAGTGAGTGCTTACTTTCCTTTGGGCCCTGCCAGAATGCTTTCTGTAAATTTATTTCAGTCAAGGATCGTTTACCATCTACCCTACTCTGCCTCTTGTTGTCATACAGACATCAGCAAATCCATATATTGAACAATTCCAACTTCCGCCTTGTGAAAACAAGGGTGAGATGGGCAGGCTGCTGGGAACACAGGACCCACTCTGCACTATGACAAGTCGGAGAAGAGGCAGGCTGGGTTTACATCACAGAAGAGGGGGAACAGGTTCAACAACTGTAGGCATTCTGTAATCAGGGCTGGACTCTTTGTGCCAGATTTCCTCTGCTACTGTCACTTTTCCCTTTGATATTTAAATCCCAACAGGAAACAAATCCATCAACATTTATATCTTGGGCAGAGTCCCAATAATGTGGCAGCAAAGCCTAATTGTTATCTCTTTAACGTGCTGGGCACCACACATCACCTAATTCTTCTGGGATGGAAGTAGATAATGATTCAATACAAATAAGATACTCTGTTTGTGTTACATTGTGGCAAGTGGCCAATTTCCTCACAGTTCTTACAGAGCCTTTAATTATTGCTAGGATTGTAGCTAATGAGTTAAGTACCAATTACCTAAATGTAGAAGGTTTCTGTGTAAATCAAAGGGCCAGTGGCCCCCCCCCAAACAAAAGAAAAGCAAGGGAAAGGGGGGGGTGTAATGCAAAAAGCTCATGCGTGTCTCACGAGATCTCAAACTCACCCTAAGGAATCAGTTACTGGTTAGTCCCAGCACAAAAATGCATGTGTCTTTAACTGTGTATGTTCTGAAGAAACTTCAGAAGGGGCTGTAGATCTATAATATACCTCACATATTGTCTCTCAAAGGTCCACTGAGCAATGCACAGATAGCTCCCGTAAAGAAAGAAGAATTAAGAAACTATATTAAAAATAAATAAGAAAATGGAAAACTATGTTTTGGAAAGAAATGATTTGTTTTTGAAGGTGTCTACCTGTAAATATTTATCTGACCCAGAAAAATAAAGATTTGTATGTGTATGTGTGTACATGTGTGATATTGTGCTATTTCTTGATCTCCCTGTGGCTGATTCCTTATAAGCTAAGGAAATTTCTTTGCAGAAGTTTAAAAGATTTTTTTTTTCTATTCAGAACCAGGACTCACTTCCCATCACCTTGCTTAAAAAGTGCTGATCACTGAGACACTAACTATTAAACCCACTTTACTAAGGTGGAGAAGTTCTCCTTACTAATAGGTTATCTAGGAGGTAGGATTGAGCTCCAGATTAAAGATATTCTGAAGGCTGTGAGTACTCCGTTATTGATGGCCAAACTGTGCTTTCCAGAGTTGCCCTGCACTAAATGATCAGTTTGTGGCCATATCTGTGACTGGAGAAATTTAGGTCACTGGGGCTCAAGATGCAGGGAAGTAGTCACCTATGACTATTAGGGGCCTAAACCAATAGGTAAAAAAAGTAACTTATATAGCAATCCAGTATATGCATAAATGCATATATTTTTTTGTGACGTAGTTGAAGGCAAAACATCATGAGGCAATGCAGTCTTTAACTGATGTGTGATGTACTTTAGCCTTGGCAAACCCACGCTGCTGTGACCCTCATGAATCATGGCCTTTGATTGGAAAATGATAATTTAACTTGTCCACAGCTTTTGAAATTGCCTAGACTTGTCCACATCTGGACATTCCTCTCTTCCATACCACCTTGTAGCTTCATTGCTTCAGATAACTGCAAATGAGAATTATTTTCTCTTTGTAATGCTCTTTTAGAAATCTTTTAACTGCTTTCATGTGACTTTGTGTGTGGTGGCTTGCCCTTCCTACATGATATATACCAGTAGTTATCTTAATACAAGTGACTCACAAGATGATGGATGTTTACCACTCAGGGTAAATGTGAGTCAGAACACTACATTGTACAAGAGGATTCAGTGGAGAGTCCCAGGCAAAACATGCGTGATTCAGAGTAAATGGTTTTTAATATCTTAGGATTTTGGGTTATTCAGGGTCTAGGATGGATAAAAACTTTAGAGCCTCTTAGAAAAAAAATGTATTGTATCTAGCTCCCTATAGTGCCAGTGAGTTCTGGCACTATCTTTTGAACAGAGTCCATGCAAAGGTCTTCTATTGTCATTCTTCTCCAAGCTCTGTCATTAACTCCTTTGGTCTGAGGCTTTGGTGACAGAGGGCAACAGTGACAAAGCTTGAGTCCGGGACTCTTCTACCATCCTCTGCTACCATATGTCCCCATCATGGCCTCTACCTCATTGGAACGCGGATGGTAAGCCAGTTTGTGACCAGCCTTGACATACTTTTGTTCCTATCAAGCATCACATGTGTTTACAAGTCAGTTCCCCACACCAAAAGCACTGGGACATACACCTGGGGGTGTATCTGGCACTGAAGTACCTTCTATGACTGATGGCAAAGGCCATGACCTAAAACTATGACCATCTTGTGTGTGTGCGTGTGTTGGGCAGAGGATTTGGGCTGTACTTTATACCCACCCATCCACCCAGCCTCCATTCCATCTTGAGGCTACAAAATCGTGATCCTTAGCTTGCATGTAGTCCAAAGAGAGGCTTTGTAAGAAATACATAGAAAGAAGCTCATATTTTATAGGAAATAAACGAAACACATTTTAAACCAGTTGCCAATGTTTATAGACAAGAAATCCATGACCAGGTTTGCATTTCTGACTTCTCTTGGAAAATCTTGAGTCTTAAATTCTCACCAGGGCATCATCTACTAGAGCCGGACACTGGAGTCACTAGGCCCTCTGTCATTCACCTAGGACTCTTTTTTTTTTCCTCCCTGTTTTGTTTTTTGTCTTTTTGAGTCAGGGTCTCTTTATGTATGCCTGGCTTTCTTGGAACCTGGCTTTCTGTAGACCAGGCTAGCTTTGAACTCAGAGATCCACCTGCCTCTGCCTCCTGATCGCTGGGATTAAAGGTGTGTACCACCACACCCAGCTTCACCTCAGGTTCTTTTACTACACTGAAGCTGCTTGCTTGGCTCAGAGGCCGTTGAGTATGGATCTTGAGGCAGACTGCTTTGCCTGCCCACTGCCTGCCTTTCTTCTTAGTCAAACAGCTGTTTTTTTAATCAAACAGACTGTGATGTTTTCTCACACTCTACCTGTTTAGAGTTTGTTTGTTTCACAAAGAGGGTGAAGTGGATTATAGGAACTAAATAATAGAATAAAAATGGATAAGGAAGAACTGCATCAAAAAATGCTGATTCCATTCCATCAGAAAACGCTGGACCATGTTGGTGGAGGGGAGGAGAACAGAGAAATTCAGGTCCTTTATTCTAAACAGTTAATGTATTTAAGCTACAACTCAGCTCTGAGCTTTATTTTCAATAACCATGGAAGGAAAAATATGAGTCTTTTAGGAGGGGCAATGCTTTTCTTGAACCTTATCCCTAAGAGAAACACCCCTGACTATTTCAACAAAGGTTGAGTTCTCTAAGAAGGGTCACAAAAATCTGGTAAAAGCTAATTGCAGAATATATACTAGATTGAGAAGTTCTTCCCTTTTCAAATTATGTGACCGAGACAGTCAAGGGTGTATAGACTTTTTTTTTTTTTTTTTTTTTTTTTACCTCTCTGATACTGGTAATACCACCAGGCGATGTCTAGGAAAAAGTAAGAAAACATTTTACCAAATCCATTCATTTCAAAAGCACAACACACTTTTATTGTCACCGGCGAAGCACTCTGAGGAAGTTCTGGTCACCATCCAGCTTTATGTATGCCAGGGGCCTCTGAGCAGCCTGGCGGAGCCTGGCTTTCCCATCCCTCTCCCACAGTCAGAACAGGCAGACAGCAACAGGTCACCTCCCAGTGCCCACGCTACTGGCAGGGCTCCCCCAGCATGCTCTGAGCCATGCAGTCATGCAGCCCGAAGAGGGATGGGATGGCACGGGGCTGAAGATGCAGATGTGGATGGCTTCTTGGAAATACCCACAGGTTTGATTGAAGAGTGGCTCTTACGACCCCCTCCACCATGAGAAGGCCCCATTACCCCTCTCTTCTTTGCGGTTAAGCCATGCATCTTGTACGGTGATTTATTTCTTCAACAACTATTGATGAAGCATCTATTATTATACATCGACGAATAAACAATTTGTTGCCCAATTTGGCTCCTCTCCTCCTTTCTTAAGCAAGATAAGCAACTCAGATGTAAAAGAGAGAAAGTGCTATTGATGTCAAGAATTAGCATATTAGTGTGTGTGTGTGACAGAGTCAATGCAGGTTACTTTTACTGTGCCATGTATAAAACACAAGAGTAGAATCAGACCTAGAAAATCCCCCATGACAGGTGAGCTGGGTGAGTCTAAGTTCCCAGGGAGCTCTGCTGGATACCTTCCTGCTGGTCTTTTCTGGTCTAGGCTGTTCAGTTTTGCTTTCCCTTGCAGGCTCTGATTTAACTCCCTCTTACCTTGCTAGCACCCTTAACTAAAGGTGTGCCAGAAGGTCCAGCCAGAATCCTCAGTGTGTTTTAGTCCTCCCAGATCCTCAAGCCCAGATTGGAATGTCTTCTGTCCATGTTGTTCCTAAGAGTGGTAGTACAGAGAGCTGGGTATCCATTGTCTTCTGGTGTCCACAGGAGAAATGTATTTCATACTGATTTAGTTGCCTCCTTGATCACACTGGTTAGCGGTATTTGAGTGTACATGCGTACACTCACGTGTCATGGCACACATGTGAAAGTCATGGGGCAGCTTGTGAGAGTTGGTTTTCTCCTTCCACCATGTGTATACCAGAGATCAAAGTCAAGTCATCAAGTTTAGGGATAAGCAGCTTTATCCCTTAAGCCATCTCACTAGCCCTAAGGGGGTGCATACACAGTGCCTTGGGAGGTCAGAAGAAGGCATCAGGTCCCCCGAAGCTGGAGTTACAGGCATTTGTGAGCGCTCTGACCTGAGTGCTAGGATTCCAGTCCTCATGACTAAGCGGCAAGAGGGAGTAACTGCTGAGTCATCTCCAGCCCTGTGGGCTACATTTTAAGAGCAATATTAGATTTGTAGAAAAGTTCCCCAGGAAGTACTGAGAAGTTTCCCTGTTAACATCCTGTATTGGTACAGCGTATTTGTTAAAGTTGAAGTACTAATGATTGATGAGCTGATATCGATACATTAGTAAAAATGGAAGTCCATTATTCATATTAGATTTCAGTCATTGTGCTTTGTGGTTCTACGGGTTTTGACAGATGCATGTCAAGGGTCTGATGCTACAGCATTACATAGAATAATTTTGTTTCCTTATCCATGTGTTTACAAATATGAATTGATCCTCTCTGGCCTGTCAGAAATATGATAGGTGCTGGAAGGAAGGACAAGATACAAGATCTGTCTGTAATAGTCAGGTAGGTGGGGAGGCACACAAGCAGACCAGAGGCTGCAAGTGAAGTGCAAAGGATCATGGGCAGGTGATCTGGATGTGTACAGGCAATAGGCATGTGAGATAAGGTATGTGAGACATGTGTGGCTGAGAACTGGAGAGCAAACGCTTGGTGAAAGAGGGCGAAACGTTTTCAAACAGCTGTTTTCACACGCTGAGTTCAGATAGTTACAGATTTGTCAAGAAAAGCCATGAATAAAAGATGTTTGATCCCCAATTCTTGGACGCTCTCAAGGAATTGATCATTTAACACACAGAACATGAGCCAGTATAAACACGGCTGTGGATGAGATGCTATGAGCTGCTGGTCTCAAGCTCTTCGTCGGCAAACCATTCCAGGTCCTGAAGGGAAGAGGTGACTAATTAATGCCTCTTCCCAAAGGCACAGGACCAGATGGGAGAGATGTCAGAGAAGGCTCCAAAGAGAGAGATATTGTTTAGTTGAGTCTTGAAGACAGAAGGAACAAGGGGTCAACATTTGTGAAAACAAAGAAGCTAAGAGACCAAGTAGGGTGGGTTATTTTGTAACTGACCCGAACTCCAACAGAGAACTGGGAAAGAGAGTCTTAAAAGGGAGTTTCATCTCTTTGAAGGCTAGAGAGCTAAGCGGGCAGTTTGTCTCAGGGCAGTGCAAACCCTGTCTACAAGCTTCTTTTTCTTTATTACTTCCCAGAAGTTGAAGACTGAACAGAATGTTTTTCATGTTAGAAATGTTATGTTCACCATTTAATGAGCATTTGTTAGGTATATTAAAGACAGGACCTAGAGGAAATAGATGAATATAGCAACAGATATATAGGTGGTTTTGATATTAGACAGATCAGGCACAGAATTAAAAATAACAAGAAAAGACGCCCAAGAAAGGGGTTTGGAAAACCTGGAGAATTCCATCAGAGAACCAGAATGTTAAGTAAAAGCTGTAGAACTGAAAAATACATTACCCCAGATCACCAGACTTATTTCAGAATAGTTTAGACACAGATGAAAAGAGAATCGACTATTTGGTGAACATAACAGAAAAGATAGAAGGAAAGAGAGGACAAAGGAAGAGAATGTAGATAAGATATGTATATACATATATATGATTAAAAACTCCACAAAAGGAAGGAACAAATAATATCGATGAAGCAATATTTGAAGAAACATTAAGGATTTTAAAAAATGAGTGAAACATAAGAAGCCACGGATTCAGGATGCTCTAGAAATAAACCCAAGCAATATAAACACAAAGAAAACCACATGGAAGGTGCCAATGTTACACTGCTGAAAAATAAACCTAAGTCAGAAATCGTCAATGCAAGATGCTGATCATCACATAAAAAACATATTTAATCCAATGCTTCTCGAAGTATGTTCCATGAAAACTTGAATTAAGAAATGCTGGAATGGCTAAGTTCTATCAGGTAAAGTACATGGTAAGTTAAGAAGGTTTGGGATAGACAAAAAGGAGTTTCATGAGGTAAGGAAGTTAGTTCCACCTAGGAGAAAGTATGAATTAACAATAGCATTTCAAGTATATTTAAAGCAAAGACTAACTGAACTAGAAAGGAAAATAACATTTTCACAGTCATAACTGGAGATTTAAAAGGTCCTCTCTCAGAACACATTATTGACAGTTGATGACTGCTAGGGAAGGAAGAATCAATTCTTTTCAGGGGTGTGGTCACACTTACGACCACTCCTCAGTACAGTGGTTCTCACCTTCCAATTATTTTCATGGCTACATCATAACTGTAACTTTGCTACCGTTAGCAATCGTAATGTAAACATTTTTGGAGACAGAAGTTTGCCAAAGGGGTGATGACCCATAGGTTGAGAACTGGTGTTCCTGTAGATGACTCTAAAATAATCCACATGCAGGCAGCATTAATTAGACACAGTAGGTTATTAAAAAAAAAGAGTTGGTGTGTGTGTGTATGAGAGAGAGAGCGTCTTGGAGGAGCTGGAGGAGAGAGATGGGGACATGGATATTATAGGAATAAATTGTATGCACATATGAAATTCTCAGAGAGTGAATAAAAACCTCTGTCACACACACACACACACACATCTAAGCAGCCCAACACATCAGTATTATCACAGGAGATCTGATTAACACAGCACATGAACTCTATCCCTCATTGATACAAGCAGCTTCTACACAGCTGTCACAAATACAGTGCCTTCTTTCACCGTGCATGGAGAACAGTTACCCAAACCAATCTTTTCCAGGGACCTACAGCTAGTCTCCACTGAAGTTACTTGGGTCGGAACTTGTAAACAGATCAAAGTATGATGTCAGTAACAAACCAGAACACTAAGAAGTCCTCAGTGTGGAACCAAGCACACCCCTGGGAAATTCCACATTCTCCAAATCCATCACATATTAATTTCTAAGTCACTTATGTCTCAGAAACACTCATGCTATTTTATGATGACGGAACATGTGGAAACATGTGGGGTGTTGCTGAAGCTATGTTCAAAAGGAGGCTTTAGAAGCTGTAAACAATTTACGTGACAATGTGCACAGACAGTAGAGAGCACACTGC
The DNA here is from genome assembly GCA_028658305.1 of Pachyuromys duprasi. Taxonomy (NCBI): domain Eukaryota; kingdom Metazoa; phylum Chordata; class Mammalia; order Rodentia; family Muridae; genus Pachyuromys; species Pachyuromys duprasi. The sequence goes on from CM053757.1 coordinate 22,992,187, forward strand.
TCCCTTTTAAAAACTTACCATGGTTGGGTGTTCCCTGAATTCTGCTGGGAGAATTAGAAGCTGCATTAGTGATCGTATGCTGGCATTCAAAAGGCTACCCTGTCTCTTCCCTTAGATACGGATGAGTGCTTTGTTTTGGGTGAGGTCAGCAGTAGTTTCTGATCAGTGGCTTCCCCAGCTGTCAGGGCTAAAGATCCTTCTCCTTACTTGCAAATAGCAGAGAGGGAGAAGGTTCCGTTTGGTCTCAGAGCCAAATACCGCCAGACACACACAAGGAGCCCAGCTCGTCAGCTCCGATTTTTATAAACTTAACAACGAGTCCCGTGAGTGCCCGAGCTGAGCCTGATAAAGATTTTCTGAGTGTTCGAGGTATTTTTCCAGTCTTCTTGGTTCAATAAAACTCAAATCATGTTTCGCTTCAAGCGTTTGTTCTCTTAATCTTGAAACCCCTCCTGCCCCTTTTAAGCAAAATTGAATTTATACATTTCTCATTCATTTACACCTGTCCTGAGAACGCTAAGAAACAGTCCTATAGAAAAAAAAATCTTTGAGTGCTTCCTACTTCTGTTAAATGGAAGCTGAGGATCGAATGACCTGAGAGATCATCAGTATGGAGCCTGTTTGGGCTCATTGTCCTTTCTCCCAACATGAGGGCACACTTGGTCTTGATCCCCAGGGTCCTGAATGTGTGAGGACAAGGGTGTCAAATGCCCCCTGCAGCTTCCTGGCAGGTGGGCATTTACTGTCAGGAATTACCTGTCAGAAATAAGCATCAGAAATCTAACACAGCCATTAAAATTCCACCTAGTCACTGTACACGTGATGATGTCCAAGTTCTGTTTGTTACACAAAAATGTCACAGTCATTTGATTTTTTACCAAGTTTGAAAAGCAGAGGGAAAAGATTTACCTAGATGTTAGGGTTGGGGAAGCAGGAACCAAACAAGGTGCTTCAGGCATGGAGCTGGCCACACCCATCAAGTCCCCTTGTCTCCAGGCAACATCTTCTGCGGCTGAACCTATGACTATGCTGCAGCTTAGAATTGTCAGCCTCCCTGGAGCTTCTCAGCCACGGGCAGAAGTGTCTTGATGATATTTTAAGTGGGCCATTTTGTCTGGAAAAAGTGCCCGAGATGAAATTTTTGACAGTTTACTTAGTCACTTGAGCGGCCTCTGCAGCTCTAGGGCGCAATTAGTCAAACGAAGTAGGAATCCTACCACTGGCTAGCATTCTGTGGGGAAAGCCCCCAAGGGCTCTCCTTTGAACTCAGCAGGACAGTGACCCTGATCTTCCAGCCTGTGGATCTAGCCTGTTAATAAGCACTGCTGACCTGTGTAGCGGCCAGCAATCTCAAGAGCTAGACTATCTCTGCAGGAAATAACAGAAAAACATAGGTGGGTCTTTATTACTCCTCTTGACTAAGAAGCGGTAGTGGTGGTGACAATTGGTTGCAAATGAAAAGTCTCCAGGAAGGAAGGGTGTTTTTTTTTTGTTTTTGTTTAAGATGGAGACATGCAGGAGTAAAGAGAAACTGAAGAAATTGCTCACAGTGAGAGTTGGAGAGGATTCATCTCAGATGAGCATAGCATTTACTCATGATGGAAACTCACTGAATTGGTGAGGTGTGACGAACCTGCTGTGCACCCTGACAACTTGCTAGGTAAAGATGTTTTCCAAGTAGAGTGTTAGCTCTGGCGGGTTTTAAAATGTCTAACAGCTGCTCTTGGGAAGGGAGAAGACACCACTTATCAATGTCCTTATTGTCAATATTTTTACCAGAGTCTGATTCAGGTTATCAGTGTGACGTAAAGAAGGGAAGTGGTTTTGCCTTGGGGAAGATGATTTCCCAGGATAACTGGGCCTCAACATATTGTCATTGCTATTTTAGGACATGTGACATATGATGGAGTATCTCAAAACAGTGTGCTGAAGAGTCAAAAGCTAATTTCATCCAGTCATCCTAGTCCTTGTAATCCAAGATAACAAACCTTCTCCTTGTTGCTAGTGCAGACATAATCTGCACATCATATGAAATGTCTCCGTCTGCTGTATTAGGTGCCTTGCTTGGTGAGCTCATAGAGCATAGTAATAGTTTTAGAATTGATCTGATCATCTCACTGTCCCTAAGGGGTATATGGTTATTAGTCTAATATGAGTTACAATCATAGGTGCCTTGTAGCTGTAAATCTAGGTGAGATAAGGTCTGTACAATGTCTGTGTGCACAATAGGTATCAACATGCATAATTCAATTCTCGATTGCATTATGGCGGTGATTTTAAAGGCATTCTCAACAGCTGAATCCAATGGTCAAGTAGTTAGACACTGTGCAGGTCACGATTATGCATATCCTGATGGATCTAGTTAATTAAATGGACTTCTTTTCCATATAGGGGGACTTTCTTGTTCTGTGATTTACTCTGTTAAAAGGGCACTCAATTGTCAGTTCAGAGTGGACACTGACTGGCTAAAATGCCCATTATCGTCTATATTAACTGTAATGGCTGTTAGCAGACCCAAGACTCTGGATGAAAGAGCATCAAGATTTAAGGTGGCCATGGAACAGGGCAAGATGTCCGTGTGTAATGAGACCAGAAACAGTGCCTGGAGCATTAGCAAATAGACATAATAACTGACAGCCATTGAGAAAATTTCTTGCCTCTTTCTCCCTGGAGTTATCACATGGCTTCCTGTCCTCTGCCCTTAATAATCCAGACAGTCATTGCATGTATCATTTTGGACTATTTCTTAGCTGAAGAAGGGCCATTGGACATTACCCTTAGCTGGCACATGAACTGCCAAATGTGAGGACGGCAGTCAGTCAGTTTGTATGAGAATGTGTGCGCCTGCCCAGCGGCAAGAGGCAATGTCAAGGTAGCATCCTCCTTTCCAGGACTCAGTGTGGAAGCCTCTTAACCGTGCACTTAATAAATGAAGCCTTGGCAGACACACCTTGAATTATTAATGAAGTTATTCAGCTTTGATTGTTTCCTTCTTTTGGGGAAAGGTTATTCACTCAATGCCTTTGCTTAGACTACACAATACATCACAATTGGGCATATTTTATGTGCAACTTTATGGTGATAATAGTTCTGTCTCATTTAGAAGCAAATCAGACATTATGAACTTCGTGATTTATTAATATATTGATCTCTAGAAATGTCAGCGCATCTCACATCCAGTCAGAGAGCCAGGAGCAATCAGTGGAGAAGCCAATAAAAATGTAAAATGAACCATCATAAAAAGAGGAAATACAGCCAGTTTCAAAGCCCTGCTGTCTTCCTGGATTGTTTCAGGGTTCAGATCATTACCACAAAGGCACCCCTACCAATGAAACCCAGAGTCACGGGGCAGGGGGATTATTTGGGAGGGGTCTGTCCTCCTTAAATCTACATTGAGTAACAGATTGCATGGACTGAAATAAAAACCAAGAGATGAGGAGGGGTTTGATGTGAGGGAGGGATGGGGCCGTTTCCCAGATGGTCCTGGAGGAAGATGGGGTTCCTTTTCACCCAGTACTTGCCTGCTGAGGTAACTTCAGGTAAAGCCCGGTTTCACCCCAGCATAGAAAGGTCTACTTTGAGGTGCTGTTTACAAGAGTGATTCACGGACAAACCCCTGTGGAGATGCTCTGCAACAGCTCCGGAATTTAGTCACATGCAAACCCCTGTCTCTATTAGAGGCATCTCTATTAGCTGACACAGTTCCCATGCAGCCTTGAAGCCTGACCGGAGTACTTAGTACTCACTGTGTGTGTTAAGTGAGTAGCACTGTAGGAGTGTGGCAGGAAGTAGAGAGTGTTGTGATAACTGAATGGCTAATTCTGTAATTTGGCAGTTTAGCTCACAGAGCATAGTTTGTATCCAAAAGTACCGGCACTGGATCATAAATGGTGCAATTCTCACCATTTATTTCACATAAAAAATTTGGGATGTTGGCTTCTCTAGAGATGGTGGCCATGCCAGGCCTCCATTCCTGTGTGAGGACACTGGCTGCAGAGGAGCATACCAGCTTGCCCAGAAGATGAACTCTCTTGTAAGCTGCAATCCCTACCACCCCTAGGACCCCTTTGATGACAAGTGCAGGGAGCATTTACTCATCATGACTCGCTCATACTCCCTGTGCTAAGCTACAGTCCCTACCCAACAGCACCTCTTCTCTGCCCTATACTGTATTTTTCCAAGTGTTTGTGACAGTCTAAAAACATGACTAAATTTTGAGGTCCCAACCAACACAGAAGATTCAGGATGCCCCGAAGAGACTCACGACATGACCTTACATGTGTACTTTTGTCTGCTTATGTCACATGACCAGGACAGACCTATGGGTTCAGGGCTCAGTATGCGTTGTGGCTAGCTTTATGTTTTAGACTGTTCCTCTTGGCTTAGCTCCAATGAGGAACACATATTAATTCTGTTTCTCAGAAGGGGAAAGTGAGGCTCAGAGAGGAAAGAGACTATATGTTGAGCATTCTGGGAGGACTTTGTTTAAATCATTTCATTTAATTCCCTGTAGCTTTTCAATATCTGTACATATCCATTGTCAGCTTATTATCAGCTAAGTATTTTCATTCCCATTTCATCTTGAGACACAGGATCAGAAATATCCCAGAGGTGAGGAGTAGAGAGCAGAGACAAGCCCCAGAACCTGCCTGACAGCCAGATGCTTTGCAGCCATCCCAAGCATCTCTGCTGGGTCCACTCTCCTGCATCTGTGGTTGTGTCTGTCTCCACAAGTTGGAAGCCAGATTCCTCTAGTCAAGCCTTCATGCTCTGTTTGAATTTGAGGGATACCCAGTCTGAGGTAGCAGGAAGGGAGGCCCCTAATAGCTCTGGGAGTCCACCTCCCATGTCCTCTCCTGCCCCTCACCCCTGTTATCCATCTAGCATTTCTGCCTTTGTTTTCCTTTTCTGAACATCTGAGACAGCCTTTACTTCAGTTGATGTTTCTAAGACCCAGGGCATTCTAATTGCGAAGAGAGACTTTTATTCTATATTTGCAAACTGGAGTCCTGTAAGAGAACAGGAATCTCACAGAAAGACGAAACTTAGGTTTAGTGTTGAAAGGGACAGCATTCTTAATTCATTATTCATTCATCCATTTACCAAATAATTTCTAAGTCTCTAGTAGATGTCATCTAGACATCATTAAACAAGAGCAGTGGCCAGCAGACCCAGATGTGGTGTTGGAGCTCTGAATGAAGATAAATGGGGTTACAAGACTAGAGAGAGAAACAGGTCACGGGGGGCACTGTATTAAGCAGGGTAGCCACAGAAGGTGGGGTGGCAGCTTGGTGGCCACGAACAAGAAGAAAAAGACAGGAACTTTGTGGTTAGATACAGCTGGGCTTCACTTCTGTCATTCCAAGTTCCGAGGGTGCAGCAGTAGACAGATCATGGGAGCCTCAGCCTCCCAGTCCGTGAAGGTCAAGGGGACCTCTGCAGGGAACGGCCTGGCATGGAGCAGGCCCTGCTCTAGTGCCCTCCCCACATGGAGGCAAAGCCTGGGGGCTAAGCTTCCTACTGAATGTCTTTTGCTGGGCTCTGAGTTGGGTGAGACCTAGGGAGGGCTCTCACAACATGAGTAACCCAGGAGCAAGCGGGAGCGCTGGCTGGAAGCCTTTTGTGGTCGATGAGGACGAATGAGCCTGGACTAAATTAGCCACGTGAAGCTAATTAGCAGGCCACGGGGCACTGAAGCTGTTTCATCTGCCTAGCGGTAGGTAGTAGTAAAGGCTGATCCTGGCGTGATGCTGTAATGGAGCTTTCCACACGGAGTTCTGCCTTCAAATTTTCGACCCTTCGGAATGCCACACAGGGAGGTAGCAGGGCGTCTTAGCATTTAGGCCTCAGGGAAGCTCACCATAGAGCTTCAGCTGGATTAGAAGAATCTTTGAAAATTAAGCCTCACATACAAGAGGCAGCTTCAAGTCACGCTCTGCATGAAGCCTTTCTAGTGTTCCCAGCCTGCACCTGCACTCCAAGCTCCAAAGCCCTTCTTCATGAAGACCACACCCTGCGGTTCTGAGGCTGCGGTGGAGACATGTCTTTCCCTTCACTCTGATTTATTTATCTGTGTGCACGCATGTGTGGCAGCGAGTGTGCATTCGTGCATGCCTGCATGTCACAATGTGCGTATGAAAGCCAGAGGGGTAACTTTTGGGGAGTCAGTTCTCCTTCCACTGTGTGGATCCCAGAGATTAAGCTTAGTCACGAGGTTTGGCTGAGACACCGCGTCTGCCCTGTTCGACTTTTTTTTTTTTTTAATGTGACACTGCGGTGGTCACTGTTGCTCACCACCATCAGCGTCTGTGTCTTTTCCTCCACGTACTTCTTGTCCCTGTGACTAGCACTAGCTGGTCAAATGTTATCAGGAGTGATGTGTGTTCTTGGTAGCCCAGCTGGCTTATGCCCCATGAGTCTACCCAAGAACCCCCCTTGCCCCAGGGAGGCCTCAGTTTCCTGGTGCAAGCAGATACCCTGTGTAGCATCCTTGTTACTGAGCAGGTGGAAGGCCAAGTGAGGAGTAAAGAGTGGCCTTGTGGGTGGATGGTACAGCCTCTACAGGAATTTGAGAAGGAGGAGAAACAGACTTACTATAGGAATTATGAGGTCAGGTGGGACAGTCTCCAAGTGGGTTCCCTAGTAAGGGGAGCAGGGGATTTCTCTGGCATGAACTCAGTGACAGGCTCTCTGATCACCTCCCTCTGGGGCAGGGGGTGCGGCCTTGCCAGGCCACAGAGGAAGACAATGCTACCAGTCCTGATGAGACCTGATAGGCTAGGGCCAAATAGAAGGAGAGGAAGACCTCACCTATCAGTGGACTAGGGGAGGGACATAGGGGAGAAGAAGGAGGGAGAGTGGGATTGGGAGGAGATTAGGGAGGTGGATGCAGCGGGATACAAATTGAATAAATTGTAATAAATGAAAAAAATATCAAAAGGAAAGGAGGTCCAAAGGAGGGCAAGGAGGTCCTACTCCATCTTGCCCTGCACCTAGGAGCCATGTTAGAAGTTCTAGCAGCAGCAAACAGCAAAGCAAGCCCAGAGTTGGTTTATGTGTGCTTTGAGAAGGCAGCAGAGAGCCATGAATTATAACAGTAATCACCCTGCGAGGTCTGATATCATAGGATGATTGGGATCGCCACTGCCCTTCCCCACTGGCTGGAAGTCATAGAGGTGGCTTTTCCAGGCTAGCTCTCGGCTTGAGGGCTTTGCTTGCTCCCCTTCCCATTTGCTGGCTCAATGCAGTAGAGGGCCCTTGATGAATCACACAGGTCTGAGGCCTTCCACTAGGTCCCAGTTCTCTGCAAGTGAGGGCAACGAAAAGAACATCCGTTTCCTCTTCTCGGTTAATAAAAGCTACAATCTGAGATATTTGAGGTTTCAGCTGAACAACAAAGGGCTTGCTAATTCTTGTTTAGAATGCCAAAAGCCTGATTCAGGTTTGGCTGGGGACCTGGCTGCATGGCCTGAGAATATTATAAGGCTGGAAAAAATCTCCCAGGACTGAAATTTTTTTTTTCCTGCTAATCAGCAACTTCCTCCTTTATTCTCACTTTAGTTATCTTATGACCCTGCAGGGGGAAACAGGCCTTGATGGTTGTAATTAAAAGGAAAAGACTAAACATGAGAAAAAGGTGTGAAATTTTTTTTTTTTTAATTGAAACAAACTAGAAGGAACTACGAAGCATGAAAACCAGGTTCAGAGGCGCTGGCAGCTCTTGACAAATGCCATGAAATAGGAAATGTGTCTCTTCCCACATCTATCACATCATATCCTATCCTATGACATCACAAGTCTTATATCACTCTATCCCTTCTCACTAAGATATCATACAGGTGCATTGTAGGTGTGGTTATCTCTGAGGGCTGGGGTGACAGTTGACTGTCACCTTCTTTCTTGCTTAGGTGTGTTTTCTAATCCTTTTGGCCATGACTTTGGATTTCCAATATGAAGAAACCCGTAAGAGCCTTTACTTAGGAACTTCAAAGGCAAATGTGGAAAGTTCCTCAACCCCCAGAAACCCTGGAGGGACAGTGTGTAGCTCTAGGCTTGGAGTACCTCTTTGTGACACAGGCTGGGAAGCCAGACAGGTAAGGGCAGAGCCTCTGGCTTAGAGATTCTCTCTGACAAAACTTCGGTCACCTGTTTCATTTACCAGCCTGTGCTTCAGCATCTGGGAAAGGGTATGACTAATCTGCACTCTGCAAGACTCTTGTGATACTTAAATGAAATAATAAGTGGAGGTGCCATCAACATAGGGCATTTGGTTAGTAAGTGTTACCCAGCTACTAATACTTCTCTGCCTTGAGAACCCAGCCTGGCTAAGAGCAGCGGACCAGGCAGGGAACTTATTCAGAGGAGGACTTCTTGGGATAATGGGGGTCACAGAGTGCTGATGTGACTAATATGTCAGTAGTGCGTGTCTCATTTGCTATCTCGTCACCATCCTAAAACCCTGTGAGCTACATGCTACCACTCATTACAAAGGAAGAACCTGAGACTTCAGAATACAGGGTAATGGCTCAGAGGTTAAGAACACCTGGCTGTTTTTCCAAAGGTCCTGAGTTCAATTCCCAGCAACCACATGGTGGCTCTATAGTGAGATCTGATGTCCTCTTCTGGTGCGCAGGCACACACACAGGCAGAATGCCATATAAATAATAAATAAATACATCCAAAAGAATACTACTACTACAACTAATAATAACACAGGGTGATTTGCCCAAGGCCATACAGCAATTAGTAGAGCTGGATTCAAATCCAAGCCAGCTTGATGCCAAAGTCCACATTTTTTTTATTGTTGTTTAAATTAAGTTATTTTTATTTCATGTGCATTGGGGTTTTGCTTGCATATATGCCTGTGTGAGGGTGTTGACTCCCCTGGGGCAAGAGTTACAGACAACTGTGAGCTGCCCATGTGGGTTTTGGAAATTGAACCCATGTCCTTTGGAAGAGCAGCCAGGACTCTTGGCCCCTGAGCCATCTCTCCAGCACCCCCTCCCCGCCCCCATCAAAGTCCACATTCTTAACTGCTGCAATCACTGAACACGTTTCACAACCATATCCAAACATGGTTTGGATTAAATCCAGACACTATCACTAGATCCATGGCCTTGTGGTAGTCACTGCCTCCCTCCCCAAACCTCAGTTTGCTCATGAAGACTTTGTGATGTCATCTGTGGATCACAAGGATGAAACACGGAAGGATGGGACAATCTGAGCAACACCAATGTCTGTTCACCATGCAATTGTCCTCCGTGCCCTGGCTGGTCCCTGAGAGGTCATTCTTATAGCACCTGGGGTTTTTGAGGCAGTGACTCCAAGCCATGCTGCTGAAAAAGCAATTTTTTTTTTTTTGGCTCTAGCTGTGTGGATAGATTTTTAATATTTAATTAGGGAGACCTTCTGCTTGGAGAGAGGGCAGGACTTGTTATTAAATCCTGCTGCTTGGTCTTTCTCACTTGCCCGTGGGATTATTCATTCATTTCCAGTCACACAATTTAATATTGCAACAGCTAATGGGGAGATGTTGGTAATTTGTAAAAACTGGTTGGTCCTGAGGCTGTGGGAGAAGTTCCTTGCCTGGGCCTGCTGTGTGAGCCGAAGCAGAGTCTCTGGAGGCCGGGGCTCCCAAGAGCTTCGTGTTCACTCTCTAATTGCACTCACATAATGCCTTCTGAGTGCCAAGTGCCCTGTCAGGGGCCTTGAGGATTAGAACGATGGTCATGGTGTTGGGATTCCCGCCTGCATCAGAACATTAGGCTCTGCCATCAGACCTACAGACTTTTGACATTTTTCTAACTGCAACATCGGGAATTAACCTTCTTGAGATTCAATTCCAAGGACCTGGCATCTCTCCCTAAGACTTCCGTGGTGGACCAGCCTCCAGCCTGTAGGTTGGCCCTGCCAACACATGAGCTCTCTGTGTGAACATGTAGAGGGATCTTTTGGAGACAACAAAGAGCAGGTAACTGTGGAGCAACTAGTAAGTGCCAGTCTCACCGATAGGCATTGGCAAGCCAGGCCAGGTGTGCTCTTGTCACCAGAGACCGTGACGTGGTACATGAGGGAGAGAATCACAGGTGTGAAGAGTTACAGTGGTGGGAAAGCCACAAGAGGGTACATTGGCACTGAGGAGGAAGTGGCCAGGCTCAGGGGAGTGTAGGCGTTTAGGGGAGGCGTCCCCAAGGAAGTGATGGTGGGGGTGAAATTCAAAGAAATGGGGCTTAGTAGATGAGAGGTGTGTATGTGTGTGTGTGTGTGTGTGTGTGTGTACTAGTGCATATATGACTGGGGCAGGAGGATTCTGTGTGTGGAGAAAGGATAAGAAAGACTTTCAGGATCCTCCTGTGCAGATGTGTTGGGGCAGAAGGAAATAAGATGCATTCAAGGAGCATATATCTGACCCTATCTTCACTTTTAAGCCTTCTCTGGCTCCCATTGCCTGAGGGGAAAGGCTATGCTTTTGGATTCGACATTCAAGCTCCTTTATGATCCGCTTAACGTTCAGCTTCTGTCTCTCCTACTCATGTCACCTTTCTCCTCTTCTCCCTCCCCTTCTCTTGGCTTACTGCTTCTACAGTTTGACTCTCTGATTGACACTCACACACTTCAACTTGCTGATTGACACTTGGCACACATTCACACATGCTCTTGCCTCCCTCTGGTGCCTGTTGGCCTACCCTCACCACTGGGTTGTTTCCAGGTCTCTCGGTATAGATCCCATTGTATCCCACACCTCCCTGGCTGCACATTTGAATAGTGCTTTGTCTAGTCTTGCAATGCTGCAGTGTGTGCACAGACCTGTATGGGAAGCACTTCAAAGGTTCTTCATGGTTCTGAGTGTGAAAGGGAAGGGAAACAAGTTTCAAAGAAATCTCTCAGTGGAAAGTGCTATGTCAAACGCATTTCATACCCTATATTCACCAAATTTATGAGGAATCTTTTATAATTCCCATTTCATGTCATGAGAGCTTGGTTATTAGCTGTCAGGCTTATGTGCCCCTGTTTCCACCAGCCCAGGAATAAAATGTGGGGTCCGCTGGAGTGCTAGAGAAAGGTGGGACTATCCCACCAATTCCTTCCCTGCAATGATAGGGTGAACTTTGAATTTTTATAAAGAGCTTAAAGTTTCCCCAAGCAAGATCTGTTCTAGTTCTGTTTTACCATTTGCCCATAATGTCTTCCTATAGGTGTTACAGTTAGTGTTAGACAACTTGTTATACCCAGGAAGAGGGAACAACAATGAAAAAAAAGGCCTCTATCAGATTGACCTTTGGCATGTCTGTGAGGCATTTTCTTATAATTGCTAACCAATGCAGGAGGGCCCAGCCCGGGCAGGTGGGCCTGGGTTGTCCAAGAAAAGTAACTGAGCAGGCCAGAGGAAGCAAGCCAGTAAGCAGAGTTCCTCCAGGGTCTCTGCTTTAGTGCCTGCATTGAGCTCCTGCCTTAGCTTCTCTCGATGATGGGCTATAACTTGTAAACAAAACAAACCCTTTCACAGCATCAAAGAAGCAAAGTAGGACGACAGCATACTAAAAAAATGAACCATCTGCGGTTCATTGAAAAACATGTCTCAGGCTCATTAAAAACACATGAATTTTTATAGGATGGTCATATCATTCAAGATTGCCAGCCAAAATGCACTAGCTATTATTAATTTATTCTTAATAGACATCTTTCTTACAGATTAGGCACGCTAATTACTCTTGAAAAAGTGTGCAGCCGTGACATGAGACTGCCAATTAAAATGGTCCAGAAGATAAACTGCAGTCTTTGGTTGAGAGCACTTCAGCCTTCTCCCCATCTTCCAACAGCAGCATCTGTCATCCTCCAGGGCAATTCCCACTTACTCCTCATCTTCCTGAGGAGTCTGAGAATCTGCAGCCAGCCAGGATGCTATACAGTGGGCTGGGGTACTTTACAGTAGGTTGGGGTGCTTTACAGTGATCTGGGGCTCTTTATAGTGAGCAGGAGTGCTTTACAGCACCTGGGTTGCTTTAAGGAGGGCTCAGGGGCTTTACAGTGGTGTGAGGCTGGGGTGCTTTTCAGTAGGCTGGGTGTGTTTGACTGTAGTTCTTGCAAGGGCAGAATGCAAAAAAGCAAGGGGATGAAAGAGTTGAGGTTGAACATCTTACTCTGTGTTTTCCTCTAAGCCTGCCTCTTACTTCTTTTTTTCCCTCTAGGTCAGTTGTTCTCAACCTGTGGGCTGAGACCTCTTTGTGGGTTGCGTATCAGACATCCTGCATGTAAGATATTTACATTGTGATTCATAACAGTAGCAAAATTACAGTTATGAAGGAGCAAGGAAATACTTTTATGGTTGAGGGCCATCACAACATGAGGCACTGTATTAAAGGGTTGCAGCGTTAGGAAGCTTTAGCCACTGCTCTAGGTCCCTCCTGAGCCCCTCCTTCACATCTGTTAAGCCTTCCTGCAAATAGAAAAGTGTCTGCCACAGTAACGTTGCTATGGAAGGGGGGCTTAAGGGACTTTTCTACATATTTACAAGAGGAAATTTCATTTATATGTCAGTGGAGGCTCATTTGTGTCAGTGTGTGTGTTCAGGATGATTGAGCCTCTCATGGTCAGGTATTTTGCATCAAGAAAAGTGGAGAAATGGGGAAAGCTGGCTGGCAAACCCAGGAACTGGAATGATTTGAATCTTCTCTCTGTCGAATACTTCCTGTGTGGCTGCCGTGTGGCTTTGCTTGTATAGTGGCATCGCCTCATCTATGAAGGACTCTCATGTCTCAGGGCCTTCCAGGGGATGCTATGGATATGTGGAACCAGGAACTTGTTTCCAAAACATGGGACTCAGAAGGTAGGCAGTAGGTTGTGATGCATTTCCTCACTATCCAGTCTACCCATGTGCAAAGAAAGGTGGGGAATTAGATCATGCAGATATTTATGGTAACCCTGCCTATGTGCCAGTCTGGCTCCATCAACAAGATACAATCTGTACGTTGGCCATCCTGTTCCTAAGAATTGTCGACAGTGCAAAACACACTGACCAGAAGGAATGACTGAGCCAGTGGGGAAATGGGTTGGGAAACCAGGAATCTGAGCCAGCACCCCCAGGTTTGGGGTAGGACTTCCATTGTCTTGGTCCTCACTTTCTTCTGCAACAAAACCCAGGAGGGCACTGGGTTTCTATTTTACCAGAGTTGGTCGACTCTCTATATATTTTTAGTTTATTAATCAGTTAATGAATGCTTGAGGATGGCCTCTAAAGTCTTTTGAACCTATGCTATTTTCATTTTATATGAATTTCCTCTCAAGATAGTAAGTTTCATTAAGTGTATTCATTTTGTGGAAGTCAACCTTATTTTAATCAGTCCTAATTTACTTCTCTTAATCACCTAATTTTAGCATGTTTAGGATTGCACACCACTCACATGCCTGCTTAACAAGCCTGTCAAGGCATCCATTCCTACCATATTCAGATGTTAGCAGAAAAGATAGAGGGGCATTTACTGAACAGCTGCCTGTAAAAATAAATTAGGTGCTTTTGTGCTTACTAAGCTCCCTCTACTGCCGCAATAATCTTGGGTGGCGATGCGGTCTCCCCATCATACCGTTCTGTAGGCCAGCTCTCAGAAAACCGAAGTGATGCCGAGATTTACCAGAGTTGTTATTCATTCTGGCGTGTGAAGGCAAGATTACACTTCCGGTGATTCTGTAATGGTGGTGTGGCTTATGCAATGTGGTGATGAACTGATGCAACATGGTGAGCTGCTTCTCTTTCTGCCCTTTCCTTTACCCAACAGAAAGATGAAGCCATTCTATTTGGAGCATTGGGTCTCTGCTTCTCCAGAGCTTGGAGGGTGTTTACTCTGACCCCTTTGCTTATATTTTGAAAAAGGTTTGCAGACTCCAGAGGCCTCCGGAGATCCCACCCAGCAGCTGGCTTCTTCCCTGTTGCATGATAACTGTTGTGGCTTGGTGGCGACCTGTGTGAACAGCAGGCTGTATATTTAATGCCAGGCATGTTTATTTGCCTCTGGCCAATGAGCAAGCTGCATGCTTACGGATCTTCACTTAGGTGGTTCTTGGGGAAAATTGAGGGCATGTATATCAAGCAATTTTTGAATTATGGCTCTATTAGCGTCTGTGAATGTCTCCCCAGGGAAGCCAGGAAAGCTCTATTAGTTGAGCAGTTTAAAGCAGGATTGGAGGAAGCAGTGGGGGAATATCCCATAGGGAACAATAATTATAAACAGCAGTTCCATGTAAACAGGTCTTAATGTGTTTTCTATATTGAATTCCTGAGAGCGCGGTCCTGTGGCATTCCAGCGCCCCCTCCAGGGCCTCGCCCCTGCACACTGGCACCTGGGGGCCAGTTTGGGGAGCAGAAGAGGAGACTGGAGGTGGGGGCACTGGCTGAGCCAGTCTGGTTGTGCCCACTGGGTGCCCGTGGGCCATGTGATGACAATGGAAAAGTGCTTGAAAGTGGTGGGGGCATTCTTCTCTTTGTGTCCTCGTGAAATATTTATAGACAGCTTTAGGAATGAGTCAGTCTTACACAGTACATTTCAACACGCTGAAGGTAGACCCTATTACCCTATTCACAGAAGAGAGGGTCCCTAGTGAACAGACAGCAGAACTCAGCCTAAATCTGTTTCTTTCTTAAGTTCTCATTCTAGGGTTATTTTTGTAACATCAGATACTTTCTACACTTTTCAAGGTCTTGTGTGGCCAAACATTTTATGAACCATACCTTGTCCACACAAGAAGTCTGAGGGTCTCACTTTGGGTTTTCAGTATCTCTTTGACTTATTTAGACTATTAAAACCCTGAGAGAAGAAGCATTCCTCATTAGCTTTGTGGCCACTTCTGACTCCTATATTATGGAGGTTAAGACCTGGGCCCCCTGCATAACCCCTAGGATATACCCACAAAAGCATCCTACCTGATGTTTGTAATTGTAACAGTGATGTAGAGCAATGCTATGCCCCTGGGTCAAATGACTTCTGACTACCTTGAAAGCAACAATGCCATGCACCTTCTTACATCAATAAAGGAAAACGGTAGGATCATGAAAACTTCAGGGCTGGGCACACCTCGCATTTCATCCATAGGTTTTCAAACTTGCATAAAAGCAAGGAATTCTTGAGTGGAAGGAAATCATGTGCGGGAGTGCAGTATGTAAAACAGACGGTTGGCTTAAAGAGGAATATTGGAAAGAAGGGGCTTTCCTTCCCCAAATCTTACAAGGTGGTCCTGATGATAACCTAGAAAGCACTGATTTGACTCAAGCTGCTAATTTTACCGTTGTAAAGTGATCACAAAGTGTGTGGGGTCAGCACAAAGTGTGTGTGGTTGAGTCTCTCGGTCTATATATTGGGGTGAATTTGAGAGCATTTGTTGTAGGCCATCAAGTGCACCCAAAGAAAAAAGAAAGTTTTGGTGCTAAATCCTCATGCAGTCTAACCACACACTACTGATTTGTTTATTCATTCATGCGGCATTTACAGGCCACCCACTGAGTGTTGGGTTGTATTCATGATGATTCCTTAGAGTCAGCTGCTCCCTCTCACTGGAGGGTAAAGTGAGCTTGCAGGCTTCCTTCAAGGGGGACACAGCCATTGATGAGAACCGAGAGTGACGTATCCATGTCAAAACAGTGCGAAGGCCCCACCAGCTCAGCTGTAGCTCAGAGGTATTCCGCTTAGGGATCCTAACTCTCATTTATGCCCTGAGGTGGGGAATAGATTTTTTGTTAAACCAATCATTGTACTTCTCTTGAGAAAGGCTGAGCTCTGCAACCCAACTTCTCAAGTTTGAGTCCTACTTTCCTGCCTCTGTAATTGTGTGGCTCCAAGCTGTGGCTTCAGTTCTTTGTGCTTCGTGTGTGAGATGGGGGAGGTGATAGAGTTCAAGGACCAAATGAAGTAACAGTCCTCTGAAGTTCAGCTAAACACAGATGAAGCTTGTCTGAAAAAAAAAAGTCCATGCATTTGCTCTGAGAACGTTCAGACATGAGCAGTGATGTTCCCTGAACAACACAGTTTCTACAACACTCACATTGTGTTAGGGATTACTGGTCATCTAGAGATGGTTTAAAGCACACAGAAGGCTATGAGGAGGCTTGTGCAAACCCAGCACCATTTTATGTAAGGGATCTGAGCATCTAAGGGCCCTGACATCCATGGGCACCTCAGACCCATTCCCCTGAAGATATGAAGGCATCACTCTATGAAATGTATAATGTATTTTAAAATATTGCTTGACACACAGGAAAATCTTAGTAAATGTACCTATTGTAATACAGATGTATTCTTTTTCTCTTGTAAAACCTTTAGGGCCCTTTCCTTCAGCCTTAGCATTGCTGTTGTAGCCCTCTTCTATTATGTAGCAGCTGTTTTTTCTGTCTTCGGCTGGGTGACTTGGAATCTTCTGGAGAGAGGTGACATCTTGTGAACCTCTCTGTGCCCAGCCCTCCACTGCATGTCACGGAACCCATGTGAGACAATAACTTTCTACCCATTTTGCAGATTTAAAAGATGAGTTTCAAGAAAGTGAAATTCACTTTGTATGGTAACACTGTGCGGAATACAGTTTTGGGAGTCAAACTCTGCCTGTAACTCAAGAAGTGAAGTGCCTAGCACATAGCACATCAGTTTATTTCTTAAACCCAAATTTCCCAGGAGGCACAGCTTAGGCTGACTTCTGGAAAGAACATGTCACATCAACCATCTTCTCTCTAACTTTAAAAAGGGGCAAATGTGAAGGTAGCCTACAGCATAAAGCCTCGATGCCAAGACTATAATTTCCACAAAGAAACAATGAACTGCGAAAAATACATTTTGCATGTCAGGCTCATTCAGTGACCCTGAATTCAGTTGCTTTGGTGATTTGAATAGGAATGACTCCTCCCCCCCCGATATTCATGTGTTTGAATGCTTGTCCCATAGGGAGTGGAACCAGCTATTAGAAGGCATGGTCTTGCTGGAGTAGGTGTGGCCATATTAGAGGAAGTGTGACACTGTGTGTTACTTTGAGGTCTACTATGCTCAAGCTATGCCCAGTGTGGCACACAGTCTCTCCTTGCTAGCTGAGGATGTAGAACCCCCAGCTCCTTTTTCAGCACCATGTCTGCCTGCACACTTCCATGCTTCCCGCTATGATGATCAGCTTCTGAAACTGTAAAGCAGACCTAATTAAATGTTTTCCTTTATAAGAGTGCCATGTTCATGGTCTCTCTCCACAGCAATAAAACCCAAACTAAGACAGTTACCTCAGTAAGATTTCTTTTTTCAAATGTAATTCAAGAGCAGTCAGAGTAAAAAAAAAAGGTGTGTGTCAGGGCAGGGGGCAACAGGCTGGGCAATTATTGATACTGACAGACTAAAAGTAGAATCCAAGGAGAGGATAAATGGAGGCTGGTAGAGTGTCCTGAGCAGAGGCTTGACATCTTGGGGCTGGAGACGGAGAAGAAGACAGACACAGAGAGGTGAGGTGGAAGTCGAGAGGAGAAACCTATGAACAGCCTAACTCTTTTCGTGTTGCCTTGAGGGAAGCAAAAGAATGACAGTGTAACTTACTCATTGTCAAGGATATTGGATCGATGGAGAACAGTGTTGAACACACTAAACAAAAGAAAGCCTCCAGTGGCTCACTCCCGAGTCTGCTGAAGATTGAGCTATGGTCCTTTGTGCACATCTAGTTCAGCTACAGCACTGTTTTGTCTGGGAATTGTATCCTTGGCACAACTCAAGCTTAGGGCAGGCTGCTGTGACTTTGGTTTGCCACGGGGAGTTTCTGGAGAATGAAGGCTAAGCCAACACCTAATGGGTGACATTACAATGAATTACTTAAACATTATATGAACCACAGAGTAACATGCTTGCCAGAGAATTGGGAGGCTTCCTGTTAATCTCTTTTTATCTCTCTCTCACCTTTATCTACGTGTGTCTTTCATCCCTGTCATGCTTTATCTCTACTCTCTCTGTACCGTTCACTGCCCTATCTTATCTCTTCCTTTCTTCTTTTCTTTCTCTCTCTGTAACTGGAGATGTTATGAACTTACTCGGTAGCTTTCTTTTTCTTCCTTCACTACATTTATATTGGCTTTTCTTAATAAAGAGGCAGGTGTCAAGCCCAGGCCAGCAGCAATCTGTCCTAGCATCTGAACTCAAGTATCCTAATATCATTTTATCCTGAGGATCATAGTAGGATAGACATACAGATTTGTCTTTCTGGGGACTGGAGACAGACAGGAGATAGAGGGGTGTAGTGGGCATCTCACCTTGAATGGTACAGGATTCCTGAAAAGATTCATGTATTGCTTGTGCAACTAGCTGTAAATAGAGAGGAAATTTTTAAAGCAGATGAACTGGTTTTTATTTCTTTGACTAAGTTTGGCTCAATGCGGTTACGTCCACTTGCACGTGTATTTATCTTTCTTTCCCTCAGTATTGACAACCTTTGACAGAAAATTAAAATTCACAATGCTCTATCATGTTTGCTAGAGTATGCCTCAAAGTACTATCTTGTTCTTCAAAACTTAGTGCCATTTACCCTGGTTTTAGGAGATTCTCAGCTGTAGGATTAGTCTGGGGGCAAGCTGAGACACAGAAGGTTGGTTAGATTGGGGATGTTCAAGCTGAATGGAGGAGGATAGAAGGCCTGGCCCTGGGCAGCTCTTAATGTTCTCTGGAGATGAGAAGGGCCAGGAGCACTTCTGAACACAGGATGTTCTGCTGGTGAAGGAGAAGAGGAGGTTTTTCCTGATCATACAAGTAGAGAGGTTGGTGGACAGAACCTGCAACAGGAGCTAGGGTTGCCCTCAGGCTGAGTGAGATGCACGAAGAGCTTTCCATCAGCATTGGAATAAGGATTTTGGGGGGGGGGTGCATCAAAATGCTGACAGTGTGAAATGACAATGTAATGAATGGACTTGGTAGACAGGATGGGAAAGGTGGGAGGAAGTGAAGGTGTCCTTGTCTTCTCATAGCTTGGAGAAGCTGGGTCAAAGACACTGTTTAAAGCCAACAGACAAGCAATCAAAGGCTAAATATGTTTAAACTATGACTACATCTACAGAAGCCCTAACAATGAGCAGAAGGAAGAAGAGGCAAGAGGAAAGTTTGAGGTTGCAGAGGAAAAAATCTGTGTTACTTGGCTCATTGTTTCTATTTAAATTTATCTTTGTTGTTTAAAAGTGACATGGATGAGGGGGCTGCAGCTGGGATACAAAGTAAATAAACTGTAATTCATATAAAAAATAAAAGATTAATTAAAAAAAAGAAAAAAAGATGACATGTATGTGAACGTGTTTCTGTGTGGGTATGTGCGTGGATGAGTGCAGGTGCCAGCAGAGTCCAGAAGAGGGTGCTGAGAACCAGACTCAGGTCCTTTGCAAGAATAGTACGCATTTTAAACCACTGAGCCATCTCTCCAGCCCAGGGAAAAGGGTAAGTTTTTTCTATGAAGAGTATGGCTTGGCACACAGGATGTGCTGTCTCAGTGCTGCCCTTTACCCTTAAGGGAAATCTCTCCCGTCCCTCACATTGGTGCTGACAAGAGGTCAGGCCTGCTACTTCTCATCTTTCCTCTAATGCTGAGAAAATGTAACCTGAGTCCTCATATTACTAGCATTCTGGATCAATAGGCCTACCCACTTCTGAGCTTTTAAGTGTATGTATTTTACTTCCTATTCTATTATAGCAAATGAAGACACGCTTTAAAAGGCTTACGCATTATTTTCCTAAGGCTGTCACAACAAATTACTACAAGCTGATAGCTAAACTAGTAAAGGTTTATGCTCAGCACCAGAGGCCAGAAGTTCAACATCGTACACTGAAGTCAAGG
Organism: Pachyuromys duprasi; assembly: GCA_028658305.1. Taxonomy (NCBI): domain Eukaryota; kingdom Metazoa; phylum Chordata; class Mammalia; order Rodentia; family Muridae; genus Pachyuromys; species Pachyuromys duprasi. Next base: position 23,012,005 of record CM053757.1, read on the forward strand.
AGCTGGCAGGATGGCGGGACCACAGCTTTGAGGGGCTCTGCAGAAACTATTTCTTTGCCTCTTCCAGCTTTGGGCACAGGGCACTGCCTTGACTTAATGACACATCACTCCAAGCCCTGTGTCTCGCTGTCTTCTCACCTGTCTGTGTCTCAGCTCTATTAGCATCTCAGGACATTTGTGCTGGTACCTAGGACCCGCCCAATAATCCAGGATAATCTTATCCCTGGCCCTTTAACTTTGTCACATCTGTAAAGAACCTTTCCTTTTAAGGTAACTGATAAACATTTTAAGGGCTTACACCTGGTCTCATTAGGCAGCGATTATTCGGCTTTCTACCATCCTGGCTCTATCAGATGGTGATAAATAGCCTAGATCCTCACTGAGTTTATTAGCAATCCTCTGCAGGTTACAGGTACCATTGAAGCACTTGGCTATTATATTTAAAACAGAAGAAATGTAAAGTCTTGAAATAGTTACTTCTTGGTCATTCCGTTTGAAGAGAGAGCTCAAGTCTCAGTGTCTTTTAGACCTATAGTATCGTACATAGACACTATGCAGCTTTTGTGTACTGTAGAACTGTTCTGATGTTTAAGGCAAAGACTCATGGGTAACGTTTGAAGTATTAGAAAAGCGATAAGCCTATAAATAATGGTTGGATATAAGCACTTATAATAGTGGGATTCTTAGAAACCATGCCCAGTCTTTTAACCCTTGAGTGGGGTTAGCCAGCCTCCAGAGTAACAGTGTCAGTACAGGTTTCTGCTAATATAGAATGCATAGAAAATTGATTCCAGGGCCTCAGAGAACCGGGATTTTCATTATTTCTCTAAGAATTTTAATTATTGTTGCTACTCTTACTTTTGGCCGAAGCTCTTTATTGCTTGTGTTATTAGCTATTTCATGAATGAGTTATATAGATAGAATAAAACCGTCCTTTCCTTAGATATAAGGCATGACTATAGGAGAACCCTGTTTGAAAGACACTGATGTGTGCCTTGTTGTCTCAGTCAGTAACTTGACCTGGAGTGCCGAATGCCTTCTGAAGCTGCTATGACTAGATATAACTAGACATGACTCTGGGAAAATAGGGATCTTATCTGGTGTAGATGAGGTTACTAGATATAACTATACATGACTCTGGGAAAATAGGGATCTTATCTGGTGGAGATAAGGCCGGCTGCTTGGACGGCCCACCAAGGAGCAGAGAGACAGCTAGTGAACTGGCAAAGTCTTCTGAACTTCTAGAATCTGCTCACCTGCCCTCACCCCACCCTATGAAGCTCTTGCAATCCTCCATTAGGCAGAAGTGATAACAAGTTCAGACGATTAGCAGCTACTGCAGTGAAAGCTGAGCACATACCGCAACACAGCATACAGGGAAAAGGTATTTCTAGAATTCTTATTTGGTAAACTTCTGTGCTGACTGCTATACCAATTCTTCCCTTTCAAAGGGAAGAAGTATATTGCCCAAAGACATAGCCATGGCAATGCATGTTTTTTTTTCTTCCTAATGAATGCTACATTGTTTTATTGGAATGCTTTTAGGTCAAAGAAGTGTTGAGCACAGATGAAGTGTAGCCATAGGTAGGAAGGTTGGCCCATTCCCGTGTGTCTTTCATTTAATTCTTTATGCAGCTATAGGAGCAAGACTGCCGCTGTTACGAATCGAATTACACCCCTCCTCCAAGTGTTATAAATTGGATTGCCTCGTCCCGAAAGGCTTATTGGAGCTCTAACCACAACCCTTATTTGGAAATAAGGTCTTTGCAGATGTAATGAAGTTAAGATGTGATTATTAGAGAGGGCCTGACACAACATGACTGTTGTCCTTACGGGAAGAGAAAAATCACCACATGAAGACAGATGCACAGAGGTAGAAGAGCCTAGGAGGATGCTGCGATTGATGTCATGTTGCCAGAAGCTAAAGGTAGAAGAGGCCAGAATGGACCTTTCCCAAGGTGCTCTAAACTTCAGTTTCCAACACTTTGATTTTAGATATCTAGCCTCCAGAACCATGAACGTGTACTTGCCTGTTATTCCAGAACACCTAATTTGTAGTAGTCTGATATGCAGCACCTAGGAAATTAACAGAATGATTGTACAAAAAAATTTTTTTTAACAAATGAGGAAAATGGAAAAAGACTCGCTGAAACTCATAAATAATGCAATGTGCAAGGCTCACCCAGGACTGGATTCCAGCTCTTCGGATCCTGTACCCAACAGTTCTGTATCATTCTAATAATGCCCCTA
>CM053757.1:23014754-23047849 GCA_028658305.1 Pachyuromys duprasi
GTTTAATACTCTGCTCATCAAATTACAAATCTTTCCAGGGGCTTATATGTGACGAAAATCAGAGACATTGTATTGAGGACAACATGTCAGACACACACAAAAGAAAATTAATAGAATTCCCTTAAGTTTGAGAAACTTGCTACTAACTTTCTTCTGTGTGGCGTTTAATTCTTTTATTTTCAAAATGTCTTAATTCAATTTTCCAAGTTTGTAAGACATCATGTGACAATGTTGTACATGTAGGACGTGTATGATAATTAAATCTGGGTAGTTTGAAATTCCATCATCTTCAATATTAAAACATTTTGATTAGAGAATAATAATTATACATGTCTAAGGGGTATGGCCAGGTATATATTATTATGAACACAGGCACACACACATTACCAGCAGCGTTGGTGTAATCAATATTCTCACCTCCTTGTTATTACTCAAACAGTCACATATAAGTGCCCAGTTCTGATATTCTACAGAGCACTGCAGGAGACTGCAGTTAAAAAAAAAAAAACAAAAACCAAAACCATTATATATTTTATGTATAACCAGAAGAGAGGAACTCAAATGCTCCAAACCACTACTAATTTTGCAATCATAAACTATGCTGGTGACCCAGATTTATAGCTACAATTTCATTAAGTTAAAGTCGCAGCTGATGAAGCGATTTTAGAACAAGGGTCTTTATGAGGGTTGAGGGTTAGAGAAAAGAGCCAGTGTTTCTTAAACGCTTTCTAATTGTTAGGCACTGAGATTAGCATTTTTACCTCCCTATAATCTTTTCAGCTGCTGCAAGTTAATCAACATCATAATGACTTTTAGAAGACTTTGGCTTCTACCAAATCATGCATATTTATCAGACACCTTTCAGAAGGGGTATGCACTTTACTCAGCAAACACATGCGCTCCGCTGGCTCGGCACAGTTCAGCACCACGGACAGCTCCAGGCGGGCAAGGGGTTGAGCTGGTGCAGGCTGCGCCACCAAATCCTCCAGGACTCCCCGCTATTTCCCGCGTATTTTTTTTTTCTTCCTGAAATACTTTCACAACAATCTAAAGCTGGAAAACGTGTTCGTAGAAAACGGGGAAGCTGCAGGGCTCGCTTACCGTCCGACAAGTCAATCAGCCCGAGGTAGTGCAACAGTTTCAGAGAGGAACACAGGACCACCACTATCCCCAAGGTCTGGAGCCCTTCGGACTCGCCCTCTGTCAACATCTCAGATCCCGGGTTGGCAGCAGGACACGGGCAGGCATTTAAAGCTGAAAAACCGCCCTTCTTTTCTCGCTGTTCCAAACGCACGTTTATTTCCACCAGCCTCGCTTCCTCTCACTTTCTCCCTCCCTCTTTTCTACTCCTCCCTCCACCTCTCTCCTCCTACCTTGCAATCTTTACGTTTTATGGCAAGCTTTGCTTTTATTTCCCTGTTTCCTAAGGTAATTTCTCTAAAGGTTTAATCAGCCCCTAAACATCTGCTAGCCCAGAGAACCAATAATTGCCAATACTTCATGGTATATTCTCTGAAGGATTAAGGCAGGGGGTGGGTGGGAGGATTGTGTGTCAGTCAATGTACACCGTTTTAAAGACAAAGACATTGATTGCTTCAGATCCCAACTCCAGGGATGAAAATGAAAGTTCTCTCTCTCTTTTTTTTCCTCCCCGAAACATTTGTTTTTACTCTCCTAGCGAAAAATCAGACAAGCTGGTTCCAGAATACAGGTGATTCTAGCATTGACATTGGGAAGTGGCCCTGGAAATGAACACCAAGAAAGTTATCATAAACTGGGAACAACCACAGTTACATTAGTCTCCTGGAAGTCCCTTAACAGAGTCAGGAGTTAAGTTGGCGGTTAGGCTGAGCATGTGATTCTGGGGCTGCAGTGGAAGAGCCAATCCAGAAATAAAAGATGAGGAAGCAAAGGAGCGATGTTGTTCTAAACATTTATGTTCTGTGCAGACCTCAGTCTGTTCTTACACAGAATGCCAGAAGCGAGCTTGCCGGGGGAGGGGAAAGTATTCAGCACAGGGATAGGGAAAGAGTGGATGGAGACTTAGAGTCATTGACACCAGCTTCCTGCAGGATGCCGAGCCTCCATGGGAGCCCACGCCCCTCTTCTGTGGATCAGCTAACCTCCACTGAAGGGACGGAGTGAGGGCAGAACTGCACTAAGCCATGTCTGAGCCATATCTTGGAGACACACTGTGTTGGTAGCTGTGTGAGGATTGCCAGGAGGAATGCATATCTATCGGCAAGTAAAACTGAAGATATTTCTTTGATCGAGAGATTTCCCTTGTAGGGATGCATACCTAAATGCCCCAATATGGACAGACATATTTTTCCCCACTTGATTATAACAACAACAACAAAAAAGACTGAAAAGTCTTCTATGCTTATCACTGAGGAGATGACTAAACCAAACCAGGAAAAGAATGCCTTGTAGCCATTCAAACAATATTGAACATCTGTGTATCTTTGGGTGTGGGCTCTAAAAATATTACATGAAAAAACAATTTGCTTTCACATTACCATTTTAATGTTGAAAAGAGATATGCATCTCCTGGCATATGCATAAAATATTTCTAGATGGATATAATGATCATTGGCAAATTTAGTTGCTTCTATAGAGAATTAAGGGACTGTATTACAGGTCCAGACCCTGTAATTGAGGTTTTTCTCACATACCTGTAGGATGGATTTAAAATAATATCAATAAACTAAATGTGAGCACCAAATCGCTCCTTTCTTTTCTTATTTTAAAAGGCAGAATAGTCTACATGTTTCAGTCGTGTGTGTTTGTGTTCAATCTCACTGGTGTCTGGGCAATGGTATCCTGGAGTGTTATTCAATTTTTTTTGATGCGCTAACAAAATAAGTGGAACACTTTATAAATAAAAAGTTTGTTCAGCTCATGGTTCTTGTTATTTGCATCTGTTTGACTCAGGCGAGGGTACCAAAGTAGACAGCATCACAGTGATAGGATTGTGTGTGTGTGTGTAAACAAGAAAGGTCACAGGGCAAGACACGAGATAAGAGACTGGATAACTGGGTTTGTTCCTAATGTAATAAGTTGTTTCAGAACCTTTTATGACCAGAACAGGCTCATTTTCTTCAGACAGCATTAATACATTCAGGAGGAGAGTGGGGGAGCCCTAATTGCTGCCTTCTAGACCGCATCTCTTTAAGGGTTCCACCACCTCAACATTGTCCTTCTGGGGACCAATACCACAGTGCTTGAATCCCCCGGAACCAAAGTGTGTCTAACCACAGCACCTGGAGTCATCCTGTACCAGCTTAGAAAACTATTTTTTTCCCAAAACTAATAAGATAGTTGTCAGCATGGTAGAAACATTTATACTTCAGAAGTCAGCAAATGTTATAAATGAGTGTTTCTTCTATCTCCTCACGGCTCCTGGTTTATACGACCACCATGCCCTTCCAGATTCCATCTACCCAGAAGGAAACTTGACCAAGCCACCTGTGAAGGGCCTTCATGATTAAGCATGTCTCCTACCTCTAAGGACTAGCTTCTGTGACCCCACCAGGATCAGGGTATCCAGGCATGTGAACTACAATAGGCGTGGAAGACCCCCAGTTTTCCACTAAGTCAGCCCTTTGTCCTGGCATCTTTCTTGTCTGCACCTGTCCCTTCCCCTCACTTTATCTCTACCTCTGTAGTAAGTCTCAGCTCCCTAAGACTATGCTCCTCTGGATCCTTTCGCCTCTGCATTCTCCATCTTTGCAGATGTGTGCATGGACGCTTACCACTTCAGTTGACAGCTCTGGACAGATGCTCCATCTCAGCCCCTCTCCTGAGCTTCTGCCTACTCCCCATCTTCACTTATTTCCCCTTTTGACTTCATTCACATTTCCACTTCACTCTACCATCAGGTGTTTTTGAGCATCTGTAAGATGTAGGAAACCAGATTTATTGCCTGCCAAGTCCTCTGTGAATGAATGCCGCAAAGCGGTCATGGTGGCTCTAACTTTCTGCTCTACTGTCATAGTGTAAAGGCTAAAAACTTCCACAAGTTCAAATTTTTCTTCTGATCGTCTCATAACCCTACATTTTTTAAGCAACAGCAGAAACATCAAACTACTACTTCCAAGAAACTGAAAGGTGCAGGCAGCACCTTTCCTTGTTTCCAGGAAGATCAGAGGGAAACCCAGGTCTCATGGATAATGCCCCACTCATTTGAGTCCAAGACTGCAGCATCCCTGAACATGGAGCGGATAAGAGTGTGTCTGTGGTTTGGCATTTGTGAGAGCCTTGTGACTCTCTGACTCTAGAAACTGCCTCACATCACAGCCACAGCCACACACAGGGCTCTGTATAGAGTGTCTCCTACCCACAGCCCAACCCCCTTACTGTTCCATCTTTCACTTGATGAGAAAAGTTTGCCCTCATTGGACCATTTGTGAAATTCATTTTGCAAATTACCATTCTTATTTCTAGTGGGTTATAAAGTTAATCTGTTTATATCGACAATCTAAGCATATACAGAACTTGACAATTTTCCCTTTAATTTGTCCCAAATAACTATTTTGGGGCAAGAATTTTCACCTTACTGACCTTCTTCAGTCCTTCATTGACGCTAGCAGACACTTGCCAAAAGAAATGAAGGCAGAAATAAAGGCTCGATCCTCTAGACTCACTGGGTGACTATTGGTTGTAGGTACTAAATTTCTGACTTTTGTTCTGACTCTGAAACCACAAAGGGCCGGGTTCTGACAAAGGTCTCACACTCTCACAGGTGGGTGAGTCCTGCCATGTGTTGTGAGATCCCATGTGTTGTGAATCCCTGAAATCAAGAAGTGAACCCCTCACAAGTGGTGAAAATCTGCCAAATAGCCATAGATTTCCCAGGTTTGAATTTTACCTGTCACTTTGTAGATGGCTGACCTGAGTCAAGACATTTTAATCTCTCCTCATCCTTATTTCCATGTCATGGGTCAATCCTATGGCTTTGCATGGCCTAGGTGCACACTGAACCACTGAGATGTTCCCTTACTGGTCTTATTGCAATAACGAAGCAAGGCAGAGCCACAGCATGCTTAGCAAGTCCCTGCTACATAACTGAATAGTTGTGTAAGAAAGAGAAGGCCAGACTGACTGAACTACTTCTTCACCTCACCTCTTTGTTGGTCCCCAAGTCGGCTCATCTCTGAAACAGAACTGACAAGTCAGAGTTGTCTGTTTGTCAGGTTTAGATCCAGGGAATGGAAGGGGTATATTTCAGATTTCCTCTGAAACTTTCTGGGTTGGTGAACTTCCGTTCTTCAACCAGAACTCCTCCTTCCAGACAGATGTTCTCAGCTGAGAATAATTTGTTGTTGCTTAAACGCTGCCTGAGAGTCTGCCCCAAGCAGTCATGAAATCAAATTCTATTTTAGCCACTTACATCTGTATCCCCAGCTAGCTTGCTGCTATGCAGTCTGAAGCTAATGCAGGGACCCTGTGGTTCAGTGACCCACAGGAGGGAGCCGTCCATTTGGCTGACTGAGAACACATGCAACACTCCATCTACACGCTAGTGTTTTAGTACTGCTGCTAGCATGTGGCTTCTCTGAGTGGTCCTCCAACTCTTGGGCCATTGCCACGAATGGTTCAGTTGATCCCCCTGCTAAGGTACTGTCTAAACTTCATTTGGATAAGCTAATTTGGTAGGAGCCTCATTTTATGGAATGTTCTGCTGCAGTTGGTATAAATACAATGCCAACGATTGCACCTGGAGTTTTCTTTTCTTTAAAAGGTGCAAAAGCAATGAAAGAATCCCTCAGAGCACTGCCTAAGAGCTCCTGATCCGGCCCGGAAGCAAATTATTTAACTGCAAAATGGTTATATGGTTCAGAGAGAAAAATCATTATTATTCCCATCACCAATCAAAATGAGAAAACTGTTTCTGTGTTCTTGAGCCTAGTTCTTTGCTTGGTGCCCTTTTGGGGAACAGGCGTGGCTTGTTTAAATTAGTTTTCTAATGATGATGGTAATTGTATAATAACACAGCAATGATATCTACCTTTCTTCCCACCTCTCTCTCTCCCTCCTCCCTTACTTTTTTCCAATCTCAGTTGTTGCCTGTCCCCTAACTCTGTATACACTGTAAATAGACCAGGAGAAAAGCCTTCCATCCAGCAGAATGTTCACACTGTCTGGAAGGCCCCATTGAAAGTATTTACTTGCAAATTACTGTTTAACTCTTTAAATCTCTTTGTATATTTCTGTTTTCAGTAACTCCTTGTTGAGAATGCACTGCGCCATGGCTCCTAATTAGCTTTTTAGTTCGGCCTGTTGTTCAGATAAGAAATTGAGGGCGAGAGAAGAAAACTTCCCATGCATAGCTTCCAGGAGGAAGCACCATGCTTGACTCTATCCTGGTTTTCTCTTTTGTCTTAATTATTGCAGCAATGAAGGCAGTTTCATTGGTGTCATCTTAACAGCGCAATTTTAGACCGAGGCTGAAAGATGCATCTCGATAGGAGCCCTCTGTCAGAATCTCGTCTCTGGGAAGAGGTACCTTGCTTTAGGCAGCTTTCCCTGAATCTGGCTGGCCTGGCTTTCCGCTCTCATTTCCTTCCTCACTCTCCCACAAACCCACTCCTACCCGAATTCCCATTTCAGTCCTCAGAAGCCCATTTTCCACTGGGCTCTTCTTGTTTGACAATTGGCTCCACAGAGACCAAAGAGAGGGAAGGCGGAGGACTATAGAGAAACCTGCTGGTTTCTGCCCTTGGAGTTTAGAAAAACCCTGGAGAAATCCCATTGCAGGCATTTGGGGAAGTCAAATTGGAAGGACCGTGGGCCTTGTTTTTGGAGTGGACTGTCAGGAGCCAGTTCTCCAAACTTTTAGCTTGCAACACATCTTCTCCCTTTTCAATCTCCTGAACATCTGCCTCTCCTTCCTTGGCTCCAGGCTCAGGAGCAAAGCTGTGGATTCTGGCTTGAAACAGACCAGAGAGCAGAGCTCTGTTTCCATGAACAATGAAAAGGATGCCAAGCACTAGCATTTGTGTGGGTCATCAGGGGCTCGCCACTCCGTTAGTCTGAGCAAAATTTGGCTGTTGTCAGTCGAAATAATAGCAGCGAGTAACGGTGTTTAGATACCCACTGGCTTGTTTCCATATTTCCTCCTCTGCTTTCTCAGGAGGGTGCTGGGCCCTGTCAGAATCTCAGTAGAAATTCTGAGGCAATGTACACATTTGTAACCCAGCCTAACGATCTGGCTCAAGCTGATTAACTGCGGTCCTCTCCTCTCTCCCCTTTCTTCCTTCTCCTTCATTTCTGTCACTATAGGAAGAAATTGCCTGGGATGCTGCAGTTCCCAGATGCACACAGCAGCCCCCACAGCACAACAAAGAATATCGGCCCCAACGATTAACAAAGGTTGGAGAACTTGCCTTCCAGAGAGCCCCAGGAGGACGACCGCCTCATAGGTGTGTCTTCTGACTCACTCAATATTTTCAATTACCTTCCAAAGCCATTTACCTAATGTACGCTTCAACTAGTAAAACACATTTTGTGTACCACAAACCTGAGGCTTTGAAAGGCACGGAGAGTGGCCTGGACAGGGATGGCCAGTGACAGGACACTAATAACGCTTTGACAAAGACACAGATGTTACATCTCCCCAGAGAGGACTCAGCAGAGGATGAGAAATCATGTCCTTCGGTTAAATCATGACCTTCAGTTAAAGAGTTGTTTACCAGTTTCTGTTGCTTGCTGGAAAAACCACAGCTTCTTGGAACTCCCCCTAACTGTACAAATTGGCAGTAGAGGGTTGCACACTTTGATGGCATAGGCTCTGACGCCAGATGGCACTGCCATCGAGCCCCATGGACAATCATTTACTAGCTCTTGCCTTAGAAAAGATATCTAAGCTCCAATGTCCTCATCTGTAGGATAAAGTCCCCAATGAGCAACATCACAGTGTTGTGATAGAGATAAAGTGACAGGTGACTGCAACTATCAGGTGTCACGGTCAGCTTCCTCATCGAACATCGTCTGTCTGACAATAATGACCCCGCTCATTTCAAGGGTGCCATGTTGTCTCCCTAGGGTCTGGAGAGACCTAGTTCCATGATGACAATTTGGACCTTGGCAAGCAGGGCGGTCCAACGAATACTTTGAACAACGTATTTCAGTGGTTGCAGACGTACTCAGTAACTTGAGACAGTAAAACAAACAAACAAAAAAACGCTGCCAAGACACCCTGTCTCCAGAGACCTGCTGTGCCAGACAAAACAGGATGACCGTTAATCATAACGCCAACCGCACACAACCGGCGATTCTACAGTCCGCAAACAACTTTTTCCCTCAGATAAGAAGTACCCTCTTCTAGTGTTATTGTTGTTAACCTGTCCACCTTCGAAGCCAGCTCAGTGAGACCTGGGCAAAAGGTCACAGTGTGGAGTGAGCAGAGTCCAAAATGAACAATGCCTGTCTTCCTGCAGCTCATTTCCAACAGAGTCCTCCGAGTTCTCCTCCATCCCCTCCCTCCTGGGAAGACATTTGTCTTCAGAGGCTGGCAATGAGGCATTTGCCAGTACACCCATTCTGACATGTTTTACATATGCTCCAAGAAGCAGAGGCTAAATTACACTGGTGAGTTATTAAAAACAGCTCTCAACGCTATTATTATTTATTGCATTTCCAATTCTCAGCAGCAGCTGATTACACTGCTTAATCTTGTACTTTTTAAAAAATTTCCCATCCTGAAATGAATTCTCCCTGCAATGAATGAGCAAGGTCAGCCATACCAATCCCGCCCCCCACCCCAGGAGTGAGACAGCTTAGGTTCTGGGGAAAAGTGTGAGTCCACCTTGGTCTCCCGAGAGCTGGAGTCCTTCACTTGAAACATGGACACTCTTCTCTACAGTGTCTCCAGAGGCAACTCCTCAGATTTGAGGTCTCGTGGCCAGACCCTTTTGCCCAGTCTCCAAGGCTGCCATCTTTAGCTGATGCTGATGGTTCTTGGTTCAAGGCGCCTCCTGGCCTCCCAGCCTCCCTTCTCCAGCCCAGCCCCTCCCTCCCTGGCTGGGAGTCAGCACAGTGGTTCCTTTCTCCCAGCACTGGTCCCCCTGCCTTCCAAGTTTCCAACACGGGGTCTATCAGCTGAAGCCCTGAGCCTCCCCAGTGAGGAGCAGGAGGTTTTTCTCCTGCTTACAGGAAGTCCCATGCTTATGACCATTGTGGAACACGACACACTGCACTGGCAGTGAGTAGTCATGTACCTCTTGTTACATGGTCAGCTGATTGAAAGCAAGATAGAGCTAAGGTGTTCAGGTTCCTGACATAAAGCCAAGCACAAAGTAAATGCTTCAGGGAGGAAGAAGTCCAAAACTGTAAGCAGTACAGAGAAGTACGAAGAACAAAACCCTTTTTTTAAAATTAAATTTATTTTTAAAATTTATATGTGTGTGTGCCTGTGTGTCTGTGCCTGCATGTGTGCGCATGTGTATAGGTGTCTGTGGAGGCCAGAACAGGTTGTCCAATGCCCTAGAGCCGGACTTGCTGGTGGTTTAAAGCTGCCTTATATGACTTTGGTACTGGTAACCGAAGTCTAGAGTGCTCTTAACTGCTGAGCCATCTCTCTGGCCTAAGAACAAAGTATTTGAATTGGGCATTAACCAATTAATTAATTAATTAATCCATCCATGCAGTGCCTATGTACTGAACATCTTTTATGAACCAGGCTCTGTGTTAAGCACCAGAGATACATGGCTTACTGCAAATGGCCTAGTAAGATGGGAAGACATCCATGACTCAAGAGATAGCACAGCTATGCGAGTATCTGCTGTGACATTTCTGAGGAGGAGTGCTACCCAGAGCAGTGGCAGAATGAGCCCCGAGACAGATGCTGGCTGGCTGGAACTGGTGCCAGGGGTTTCATTCCAGACATCTTCTGGGAAGTGAGTTGAGTCAAGAGTGGCGGATAAATAAACATTAACTAGAAGAGAGGTGAGGCACGAGCATTCAACCAAAAGCACACGTAAAGGACCTGAGGAAGGTGGAGGTTGAGGTTGAAAAAGTGTTAGGAGTGGATAGAGGCAGAGGAACCATGGCAATAAAGTTAGACAGGCCTTTACATGCAGTGTTGAACGTACAGAGAGCCAGAGGCTATACAAAGGATTTTTATTTTTAGGCTAAACAAATGGTCTTTAAGCAAAAGAATAACAGTGTGTGTTTGTCTGTGGTGTGTGTGTGTGTGTGCTTAGAATGTCCACAAGATGGGCAACAGAGTGGGGGGAGACAGCACACAGAGACTGGCTTGTATGCAGCTATAGATTGCCTCAGATGGCTCAGTGGCCAGGTGGAGTCAGTGACTAAAGGAACATGTGGAAGTGGGCAGCCGTCCAGAGGTCATTAGGGAGATGCCCGGGCTACATGCCCGGTTCACAGACCTGCTCCAAGATACCCGCTTCCAATGCAATGTGTTGAGGAAGGCTCAGTGTACCCAGATGCCTGCTGCATTCAGAGGGGAAAGATCCCATGGGCAGCAGCTAAGCTCAGGCTGGCTCGGTAACAGATAGAGGTTGCCGTAGAGCAAAGAGGCAGAGAACTAGCCCTGACCTGAAAACGCTGCTTCTATCGTATACGTTTTGAAAAGAGTCAGATGAGTTCCATAAAAGACTTGATTTACTACTTTGGGGAAGATGGGAAGTTGGAAGTCATTTTGTTCAACTCTCTATCCATCCATACATTCATCCAACCACTATTCAGAGAAAACAATACTGGAAGGCAGCCTACAGCTAGATTGTTGATCTCTGATACAGTACATATTTTGTTCTGGTCCATAAGTGTCCATATGAGTAAGGTCTGCCAGCTGTGATCCCACGGTAGAGTCAACCTCAGATGCAGCCTCACACTTTTGTTCCTTCAGTTGTTGGGTTGCTGAATTAGAATCCAGGCAAAACCTGCATTCGTCATCCCTGATTTTAACTGGCCTATTATTTTAAACTTTTGTAGACAGGGGAATAAAAAGTCAGTGGAATATTGTATTCATCACACTCAAATTAATATGCTTCATTACCACAAAGACAAGGAGCATAGTTGCAATATTTTCTCAAAACTTTTAATTGAACATAGCATGCCGGGCCGGGGAAGGAGAAGCGGAAACCACTGAGCTCTGATGCTGTTTTTCACTTTCTCAAAACGCGTGCGGTTTGTGATCTGCTCATCTCATTAGTGTTAATTATGAACTAAAACAAATGGCATTTAACACTGTGCTGAGACTTTAATTAAAGCCAAAGCTTCACACCCAGGAGCTCTCTGAAGTCCAGGATAGTTATCCCAAAGTGACGCAACCTTCTGCCCTGCCACTAGGATCTCCACACTTACGCTAGCAACTGCTACTAGAAGGATGCTCCGTCCAGCCTTCATCTATCCACTGTCCACCCACTATCCATTCATTATCTGTCATCCATCCATCTATCAATCTTTTTAACAAATAAACTTCACATTAGTTCTGGGAGAAGAAGCCAGGATTTGTTAAGTGTCACAATATTCATCAGTTTAAATACATCATAGACAGCCTAACACAACACCAGGACATAGCAGACATTCAAGTAGTGCTAGATAGTGATAGTGCATAGATTATTTTACTCAACATACTTCGACAGTCTCATTTAATTCTCTGAAGTGAGGGGACATTCTTATTGTATCTACTGTGTAGGAAGTGAGAATGAAACTCAGAGAGATTAGGCAATTTACTCCAAATTATGTAAATCCCATGCTTATCTCTTTTACAACACTGAGCTGGGAAGATTATTCTGGTCTACCTGAATCCATTCATTCAACAAACACAGATCTCCTTCCAGTATACTGAAGGCTGGCACTAGGGCCTGGGGAGAGCTTCATCTGACTGCTCATAGGTTCAGATGAGTGGGCTGCTCGATTGGATGGTATAGTGAATTCTGAGAAAAGGAAGCAGGGTGGCCGCGGGGCTGTGATGTTGCAATCACAAGTCCCGGCTAGGGCACACAGGGAGAGTACTCCTGGGAGGGAGGACCGGTGTAATAATTTTATCTAGAATTCCTAGTGACTATCCAGCCTGAAAGTGGTCTAATGCTTCTTCCAGAGTCTCTGGCATCCCCAAGTCCAGCCACCCATTCACAAGCACCATCAGGGCTCATCTAGCTAGAATCCAGGAATCAAGGGGACGCACTGCCCACACAGCATGGCAAAGACTGACACCAACCAGTAGGCTGTCCACCAGTGGCTGATAGTGCTGGATGTTTGCACTCTCTTTCTCCCCTTTGTAGGTTCCCAAGCAAGCCAAGCATGACCATTGCATCAGTTTCCTGTCCTCGACTCCCTCAACCCACAGTCCTACTTGCTAGTGAAGGAAAGTAATGGTTTCTGATATGCTCAGGAATGAACAGATTTTTTAGGGCCTATTAGGTGCTTAGAAACAATTCTCAGACTAACAATGACAGACATAGGGGCCTATACCCAGATAAGCTATCTGTTCTATGCCAGAGCGTAGAATCATCACTTGGACCCAAGACTCTTGGCTCTAATCTGGTGCTGTTACAGACCAGAGATTCTCCCACACAGAGGCCTGGACTTCAGTTATTAAATGCTTGCATTTGGGGGGCATTAATAACAACATTATAATAAGAACAGCTTTTACTTGCCAGGCCCTCTTCCCCACCCTTTCCTTGGAGACCAGGAAAGTCAGGTCAGCTATGGCTCACAAAAAAGTATGTCCACCTCTCAGAGTCTCTTGGCCTCTTGGGCCTGTGAGGAAGGAGTCCAAAAGAACCCAGGGAACAGAAAGGTCCAAAAGACCCACATGATTCCTGTTCTCCAACCATAGCTATTGGGGCAGAAGGCGGGAGAGCTCATGGTCCCTGAGCATGCACTTGGGTGTAGAGCTTAAGTAGGAAAACATGGAAAGGACTTCTCAAGAGCTAGTATCTAGGGCCCTCAGAGATGGCTTGTTGGTAAAGAGTCTTGCAGAGGACCTGGGTTCAGTTCTCAACAGCACTTGGTAGCTCACCACCATTGTAATTCCAGTTCCAATTATATACATGCAGGGAAAACACACACACACACACAGAGAGAGAGAGAGAGAGAGAGAGAGAGAGAGAGAGAGAGAGAGAGAGAGAGAGAGAGAGAGAGAGAGAGAGAGAGAGAGAGAGAGAGAGAGAGAGAGAGAACAGCGTTTCTGGCAGGACCTGGGAAACTACTCCAAGGTGTCTATGGTGGCTTTCTCTGCCCTTAGGTTACAAGGAATATTTATTTTCATCTTTGCTCCTCCACACACTTATAAAAATTTTCCACAGTGAATATGGCCTAGTTTCTTACTTAATAAAGGAAACAAAACAAATGACAATCCATGATGAAAACCAATGAAGGGCTGGGTTCCTTGGAGAAATGACTGACTCCAGGGATTTGGCAGAAAATATGCAAGAGGGGCCTAGAGTATTGTGTAGTGCAAAAGCAAGGAAGTTCTTAGACAAACACACAGACACACACACTCGCACTCACACAAACACACATCCCTCAGTGGCAGAGTCACACAAGGAAACATAACTGCAAACCAAAAGAGCTCTCTGTAGCCTGCAGTGAGATAATTCTAACAAAATAAGAAAAATAGTATTCGATCATGACCCAAAGCATTAATGTAAATGTCCTGAGCCCACACCCTCAGTGAGGTGGGCCATGAAGCCTTACCGCTGACCTGTGAGCTGTGCAGGATGACTTTCTTCCTGAGAGAGCTGTACAAATTGGGAGGGAGAGTTACCAGAACACACTAGCTTACCAGGGATCAGTGGTCACCATCAGCAGTGGTGAGTCAATACCAACAGTGTGACCCTTCACACAGCGTGAATTGATGGCATTTGCCTCTATGTTCTTCCTCTCCAAACCTCACATCAATCAAGATGGGGATTTCAGATACAACCCTGTAGAGGGACATTCAGCAAAACATGTACTACAGGATTCCTCCTGGGTACACAGAACCAAGGAAATGAAGCAGCATAGCAGAGAACTCCTAGCCTGTGGGTGTTTATTGCAGGGTTACTTACAATATGGGATTGTTCTAGAGGCCCATCAATGAGGGGAGGTGGATAAAGAAGATGTAACACACACACACACACACACACACTGGAATACCATTCAGCCATAAACAAGAGACATTTGGGTGGGGGGTGGCTCACACCTATAATCTTAGCACTCAAGAGGCAGAAGTAGATGGATCTCTGTGAGTTCGAGGCCAACCTGGTCTATAGCTCGAGTTCCAGAACAGCCAGAGCTATACAGAGAAATCCTCTCTAGAAAAACTAAAGAAAAAAAAATGGCATTTGCAGTAACATGGATGGAATGAGAGGACAACACGTTATGTGAAATGAGTCAGACCCAGAAAAGAAAGGATCATGTGTTCTTGTCTGTCTGTGTATGATGCTTGTCGAGCATATGTAGCTGAAACACTGAACCTGGCTGTAGAACAAAGATGACAAGAGGTTGTTGAAAACGTAAGGGAGTCAGAAGGCAGATAGAGGAGGGATAGACTCAACCCTGTAGTGTATGTTCAAACATCAGTGTGAATCCACTAATACATACAGTACTACAAGCTTTAAAAAACCAGATTCCTGGACACCTTGAGAGATGTACTTTACAACAAGCCAACAACAAAAGCCAAACATCTGCTGAATGTCACTTAAATCTGTCAAGGTCAGGAGTGGAGAGATGACTCAGGAGTTAAAATCACTGGCTGCTCCTCCAGAGGACCTTGGGCGAACTCCCAGAACCTACATTGCAGCTCACAACCATCAGTAACTTGAGCCGCAGGGGATCTGATGCCTTCTTCTGTGTTCTGTGGGTAAACAGGCATGTATCTGGCATACAGGCACACATGCAGGCCGAACATCCTTATACATTAAAAAGAGAAATCTGCCAGAGTCATAAAAATAAAGGAAAGACAAAGAAACTCAACCAGGAGATCCCTGAGGAGGCTTGATTACTGAATGTGAGGTGATGCCCGGGAATTGAGGAAGGACAGTAAGTGAAAAAGGAGGCAATCTAAGTTAAATATAAACTTTAATTAATAATACTAATATAGCAATTACTGAGACAAGACTACCCCTGGCAGGACAGAGAGCCTGCAGATTTTCTGTAAATAAAAAAAATATTTTCAAATGAAATATTGGGTCTTGCAGAAGCTGAGGCACACTTCAGAGGCTTAGGATGGTCTATCCAGCTTGTTCAGCCCGTCCCTACTTGCTGCCTGCCTCCCTGAGAGAAAAAAAAAAGCCACATTTTGCATAACTGGAAGGGGACAAGGTTATCGTGTCTAACTGGCTTTCCTCAAATCCCACTAGGTTCTCATGGCAGTTAGATTCATTAACTTGGCATTTTCTAATGATTAACACTGATCAATAACCCACCAGGTCTGGTCCTTAAATCAATTGCCCATTAATGAGAATGAAAGCACCATTTTATTATCTGAGCCCAGGACCTTTTGCAGAAAGGGCTTCTGGGGTTTGGAGCTTCCATCCCCTTTGCTGTACAGGTTAATTAAAACACATGCTCACTCTCTCACACCACACGCTGAGACGGGAACAAAATTAACTGTAGGGAAAAATTTCTAGGAAATGGTCAGACTTTCAATAGTTAGGTGAAGGTCCGTTCAAGTCCCATGTGTTATGGCTTGGTCCCTAGGGTGGCATTACCAAAAAGTATGGGAGCATTTGAGAGGTGGGGTCTCATGGGAGGTCCTTAATTCAATGGAGATGTGACCTTGAAGTATCCTGTGGCTGCAGACTTCTAATCTTCCTCAACTCTGATTGTTCTTTTCCTTGGCGCTTTTTTGGCTTGAGTGTAAGTGATTTATCCTGTCACATTCCTCCCTGTGATGTGTGGCCCCAGTCAGAGGCTCCCAGCACAAGGACCACTTAACTTAGGATTGGGAAGTGTAGACCTGTAAGTGACTTGTCTCATATTTCACTGCAGCAGTTCAGATGCGACTACTTAGTGGATGAGTTAAGTAAACATTACCGAGGACCTACTGTGTGTCCCACGCCCTTAGAGAGAGCCATGGGCTATCTTGTCTAGGAGAATCACATGTTCATGCTCTCTGATCACAGCTTTGCTTTTTTTCTTGTTTTATTCCCCCATCTTATGAGATCGTCACCAAAAGCTTCTGAATAAAAGGGGGCTGGGAGGTTGCCAAGTACTGGACTAGAGAAGTGAGTAAGGCTTCACTCTAACCCTGTGGTTTCCGGAAGAGATATAGACAGGGTTGGAGGAGAGATGAGAAAGGGCTAAGAAGGGTGTGGAGACAAGAAAAGAGCAAGAGTGAATCAGCTCAGTGACTTGGACAGATGTGACAGCAATGGGATCTGGGCAGATGGAAGGGAGAGAAGAAGAAGGTTGAAACAAACTCTTGAGAGGCACACTAGACAGGGTTTCTTGACTAGCTGGGTGGGCATAAAGCAAGAAGCGACATCAGGAGGACTCAAGGATACTTTGGGTACCAGGATCTCAGTGGAGTAGTTCACTACAGCTTGGAATACTTGGACAAGAAACTGACTTAGAAGCTGACCTGCAGCCAGGAGAAAGGGCCGTCACATTTCCTACAGAGGAAGTTCGGCGTGATGCGATGTGGGAGATAAAAAGTCCTTTCTGGTCTTCTAATTCTTAGAATTTCCCCAACATTCAACATCTTGCCCTCTGCAGGGAGAAACCCCAGAGATGGGCTAAGATCCCCGTTGGTGGCATGTGCATAGGCATGGGAGATGGTGGTCCCATGTGAGTGAGGCAGGAGGTGTGAGGCCAAGTCCTGATGTCAACATCACTCAACAACTTCATTCTTCCTCTTTGGTTGATGTGGTGGGAGAACAATCTGTCCACGTGGCCCTGACCAGTTCAAGTTGCAATGAATCAAGGTGGTTTAAAGACTGAAATTTATTATTATTATTAATTCAGACAAATAATTCAGATAGTGACCTACTCCATAGGCCAGACAGGCCTTGAACTCATAGTGATCCTCTGGCCTTAGCCTCCTGAGTTCTGGCATTACAGGGGTGAGTCACCATCATACCTAACTGGATATTTAAAATCAAATATTCCAGGGTTCCAATCTTGTTTGCTAGTGTCTATGTCTGGATTCACATCTCCTCTGGAGAGTGTGTCCGGCAGCATCCTTCCAGCATGGCAATGGAGAGGTTCATACAGCACACAAGACAGGAGGATATTCTGAAGTTCACCAGAGTGCCTTTCTTTGGTGTTTTCTCTTTGTTTGACCTTTCTGGTGCTTGTGGTGGCGACAGGGCTTCAGGGAGAGGACAAGACTATTAGGACAAATGCCAGGAAGAGGGAAGGACACTGACAAAGGCCCAGATTCTGAGGTTCAGAATGGACTTTGCAACCTGTGTTCTTGGTTTTCCAAACCAAGTCTCTGAAGTGGTCAACCTGAAAGAAGAGTCTTCAGTCAGGTTAGAGTGTGGAACGGAGGAAGATGCCTACATTCAGCTGCATAATATGGAGTCTAGGCCTTTTCCTCCCATGCACATCTAACCATGGATGGCTCCATCCTCATGGTTCTCCAATTCCTAGGACCTTGATGCTAGTATCTCCTTATATACAGGCTGGAGGAAGGCAGGTGTCCTTGGCCTACAACAGGCAGGAAGCTATGATGGACATGGCACTGTAGGTTACTGTACGTGCACATTACTCATGTGTTCCCATATTCATGGAAACAGCATAATTAAGTGCGCCCACACGTCACACACAAGACCCATGTATCCCTTACAGTGTGCTTCATATCATGGGTGACTCCCACATGTGTGACTCTAGCCTTAGCTGACCTTCATCTCAGAGCCAATTACATTATGTCCGGTGTTGGGTCTTTCCTTCCTCCACCTCCGAGCTGCCGTGGGGATCCTCCACTGGACCTGCTCTGAGACAAAGCGTAGGACTCTCCCTGTGGATCTCACTTGGTTCATGTGCTAAGTGCCTCTCCTTTGTGCATCACCGGCTGCATGTTCGCTCTGTGTCCAGGACTTGAGCAAGGATGGACCGAGCACACCCCTCTGCCGGTGGTGGACAGGAGTATAAAGACAGGGAGCTGTTGGGTGGGTGGGGGGGACTGATCAAGAGCATGGAGCTGCTGTACCTTGGCAGGGTTCTCTGGACCACATGAGAAGGACACTGGATGGGAACCATCCCTTCTCCCCTCTATCCCCCTTCCTTGGTGTCTCTTGTCTATAGACAGATAATCTGAAATCTGGGTATGTGCAGGACAATAGCACTAGGGCAGGGACATGAGCCAGACATTAGCAACCTGCTCCCCTTGCTTGGGCTCTTTAGCTGCCACCCAGCTAGTCTAGGATGAAGAGAAGAGCAAATCTCATTAGCTGGGCCTCTCCTTCCAGAAGCCATAAATCAAAAGTGTGCCGGTCTCAACCCCAACTGGCACCACAATGTAATTTACTTTTAAGCAGACAAATGAGTATTTTGTATAAAAATCATTCTCCTTTAAATATTAAGGGGGTGGGGCTTTTCCATTTTCTTTCGTGTGGCTTTTATTATGTCTTGAGGGCAAAGACTTCCAATTTCAGGATGGAAATCAATGAAGAACATGATTGAATTTCAGAAACATGGTGTTGCAGCCAATAGTTTTGGACTGTGTCCGGAATTCTGAAGGCTGCATTTATCTGTCTCCACCACACACACTGACTCTTTGAGCCAACAGAATCCAGTACTTTTTTGAGGGCAGGGGCATCTTGAGATAAGCATAATTTTTATATTTCCTTCTAACCACTTCCATGACTTGTAGTGAGGAGTGAGTGAACTCAGCTTGAGCAGACAGGCAGGGAAAGAGAGAGGAGGGGTGGGAGAGAGAAAGAGGGTGGGAGAGAGAGACAGACACACACACATACACACACACACACACACACACACAGAGAGAGAGAGAGAGAGAGAGAGAGACATAAAGACAGAGAGAGACAGACTTTCAGAAAGAGGGAAGAAGGGAGAGACAGACAGGAGAGAGACAGCCAGAGAGCAGAGATGGAGAGGGAAGAGAGAGAAAGAGAGGGGGAGAAATAGAAAGAGACAGACAGAGAGGGAGAAATGAGAGACATATGGGAGAGGGGCAGGGATCAGAGATGAAGATGAGAGAGAGAGATGGAAAGAGAGAAGTTGAGAGCTAGAGAGAGACACAGTGAGGACAAAGAGACATACAGAGAAAGAGGAGAAAGACAAAGAGAGAAAGAGACAGATTGAGACACAGAGAGGAGAGAGATAGATGGAGAAAGGAGAGATAGAGAGTCAGAGAAGAGAGATAGACAGAAGAGAGACAGAGAAACAGGAAGGGAGTGTGAGAGAGAAAGCAAGAGCAAGTGAGAGAGAGAGAGAGAGAGAGAGGCTGTGATCGTTTAAACTCGGGAGCCCCAAAAGGCCAAGAAAAATGTCCAGAATGCCCTTAGGAAATGGGCAGTGGAGAGATGACAAAAGATAAGGTGAACATGATTCTAATAGGACAACTCTTCTGTCAAGATCAAAGTTCTGAACGCAGGCCAGGAAAGGCTAGATGTCTTGTTCAGAGCCAATGATTGATAAGAGACAAAATGTTCCCTGAGTTGTGGGTATTCACTGCCCTCATCTCAGTAAAGTTTTGAAATGTCAAACAACCAAGACTCTTGGAAACTTTCAGGAATATCTTGCTATAGAAATTGCAAGAAAGAGAGGAGAGACTTTCCCAGTCTACTGTGTAGCAGGACTTCAGACTTGCTTCTTGCCAGTGTTCTGTCCCGCATTTCTCCAGTGACCACACACAGTTTTCATATAAGGCTCAGGTCCTGCACTTCTCACTTGTGTGCCCCTCTACCTGCCCATACCTTTGTCCAGAATAACTTTAAGGTATCCCACTTTGGATCTTGTCTGTTTCTTGTCAGGCTTCTGACAGGCACTTGAAATAACCTGGTCATTGTAACCACGGAGACAATAAAGGAGAGCAATGGCGTGAAATCCCATTGAGAGGATGTCTTACCATGTGGCTCTTGTTTGGGTTAAAAACTGAATGGTGACAGAAGCTAACCCATATTTGAGACGCGTTAAATGTGCACATATAAGAAGTGCAACTTTGTGCTTGAGTGACTCTAGAGCTGGAATTTCCGCCTCAGTGTGCTCCTCAGTGCTTTGGTGCTGAGCCCACATACCATTGCACAAAGCAGAGGCCTCACGGCTTTGGAACCTTCAGCCTAAACTCTCTTTGTAGAGGCAGGTTTTCTGCAACCCATGTTTTCCACCCGCACCCTTGTTCCCAGAAATAACTGACCTGAAACTTAAATGTATTTACAAAAGCCTAGGCCAATATGGGTAGGTATGTTCCCTGACTTGCTCATAACTAATATCCCATTTTTCTGTTCTAAGTTCTGCCACATTTATCTCTGCTCAGGTTACATGAGTCTGTCCTCCTCAGTGTCCCAGGGCGAATCCCCACCTCTGACTGTCTCCCAGAGTTTCTCTCTTTCTCTCTCGAACTACTATCTCCTTATTTCCTGCCTCAGCCAATAGTAGGCCATTAGCTTTTGATTGACAGGTGATGAAGGAACAAGAGATTCCTTCTACATTCTCAGCTCTTCAGAGTTCTGAGAAACTTACAAATTTCTCTGCTTCCATGATATCTAGATCCTAAGGCAGTAGTTCTCAGCCTGTGGGTCTTGGCCCCTTTGAAGGGCAAATGAGCCTTTCACAGCAGTCGCATACCAGTTTTCCTGCATATTGGATATACCTACATTATTATTCACAACAGTAGCAAAATTACAGTTATAAAGTTGCAACAAAAATAATTTTATGGCTGGGGTCACCTCAACATGAGGAGTTGTATTAAAGGGTCATAGCGTTAGGAAGGTTGAGGACCACTGTTCTAAGGGGGATGCAGTCTCTGGGAAGTCCTGACAAGCTCTGGTAGGACATGTGGTCTCTGGCTCCCTCCTTGTTGGGATATGAGTCATGATGGACAGTATTCTACTGAAGGCCTCAGGTCTTGCTGGGCAGCACTGGCCTGCAGCGACTCTCTGGGTCCTGCCCTTCAGTCTCAGGATGGTTGTATTCCTTCTTGGAATATCCTATATTCTCTCCCTATGTCTCTGAATCTTTACCATACCCATTTGCACAGCCCTATTCTAAAACATCTGTCGTTTTATTTGGCATTGCTCTTGGACCCTGACTATTATACCCAACAGCATTTTTGCTATCTTTACTTCTGCTCCTCATTTGGTCCAGTTCAAAACACAGGCAGGGACTAGGACAGGCAGAATGAACAAACACAAGCAAATGCGCCTGGATTTTGTTTAAAAACAAACAAACCTTAGAACCCAGGACTGGGGAAGGATATGAAGCAAGATGAAACACCTCAAGTACAGGCATGGGAAGATGAGAGGGCTACTTTTCATTTCTTTTGAGAAACAGGGATCACGGGGACTAAGGGAGGAATCACGGGGAAATGTAGGCTACAGGAACAGGCCACGGTATTACAGACACTCAAGATATAATCAGCTCTACCCTATCTTGGGGGTAAGTTGGGGAGAGATTGGAGATGGTCCCTCCTACATAACCCAGGCTGGCTTTGAACACATGATCTCCAAAGCACTAAGAGTACAGACATGTGCCATTGTGCCCATCTTCCAACTTACTCTGGCACATTAGTGCAGGCACTGAGGTTCCTTCTCGGTAAATGGATAAGATGTTTCTTATCTATGCACATTGTCCACTAAAACTGTTGCCCGTGACTGGGTTCGTGGTAACTGGAAGACCTCAGGTGGCCTGTCACTCAGGGATATGCTGCTCCAGAAGCACTGGAAAGGCAAAATGACTGAGGTCACAGCCTTGTAGAGTAAGGACCATTAGTGCCAGACTGTTTTCCCCTCTTCTTCCCTTCTCTCACACTAGACCTTACTCCTTCTCTTTAAGCCTCCAAGTCATTTTGAGAGCTTTTCGTGGCAACGGTCTAGAAGCTTTCTGCTAAGTAAAGAATTTTTAAAAATTCCCTGCCCTGTGGTGAAACCATTGGTCAATGAGTGAGATGACTGATAGGTCTGTGAGAGATGTTTCTAGAATAAGATTTTTTCCCCCCTGTAGGAACGAGGTAATTAAACTTTGTTACAGTTGGGAGAACAAAGTTTCCCCAAGCAGATTGTCAGTTCTCAGAGCACAGCGCAATCAATATTGGAGTGGAAATAAGGTCACAATCCCGGGCATGCGGCATGCCCACTCTTCCAGCCTGGAAAGCTAAGTCTTCCTTTTGCTCTGACACATTGAGATCAGGCTAGGCACCTACATCTGGGGAAATAAATCATCTGCAGAGATTTCTACGTTTCTGAGGCCCATCATTTCCTGTAGGACCTGCTTTCCCACATAAGAATTATGGTACTGAACCTCTTTGGAGTTGGTGAAATACATGTGACGTTAACCAGTGTGCAATGGGCATAGGGGAGAGGCTGGCTGGATGTCTGAAGCCCAGCTCCAGAGGGAGTTGCTGCCTGCCTTGCTGGGCTTCAGTGCTCTCTTCTGCCCACAGCATCTGGCTGATCTGAGTGTGACCTGCATATCAGCTTACGCATACTTAAAAAAAAAAAAAAAACCTTTTCTTTCCAGTGGTGGAGAGGAAAAACTGGTTTGGTTGGATGTATTTTGAGTTGGTTTATTTACATATATCATATTTTAAGGATGATTTAAAGGATAATGAGGGTAATTTCCACTATACTAAGATTTCATATGTTGACTGCAGCCAAGCTCGTTACTTAATAATGTGTTACCCAGCTAACTTATCTTTGTGAATTGCAATGGAGCAAAGTTTATCTTAGCTCATTTTAAAATTGGTCCAAGCTTCAGATGAATATGCTCTGGAGACATGGTCTCACAAGCACGTTGTAACTGGAGTTCCAAAGCAGGCAGCCATGACCTTATCAGATGGACACTTTCTTACTGTATTCTGAAAAGGCCCAAGGTAAAGTTCTTTTCACACCAGTAACCGGATAGTTTTAATGCAAGCCGCGGACCTAAATGTGAAAGTACAGACTGTTAGATCACCATGTGTTTTAGTGACCATTGCAGTCTCGGCCAACAAAAGGCTAAGCTAGTTTAGTCACAGGAGGAGTTGAGCTAAGTGCAGACCCTTGACACACAGATAAACCATGGGCAGTATCTGGGGAGGAAACAGCAATGAGGAAATCTAGTAGAAAGAATACTTTGTTTTAAGTAATATGTTTTACCCTCATTAAATACATTAATATTCATGAGTAACAAATTATATACATATAAATTTCCTACTGTAATGATCCAGATTCAACTAATCCTCTTTTTTTCTAATGGATATTCCTCGTCAATGTACAGCATGGTTTTAGTATGATTAGAATGGTGCTGGGCACGATTTATGAACATATTTCCTCTTTGTGAGTGTGACTGTGAAGAGAGTTCCTACTAACGTTAGCTATCTTTTGTCCTTGGGGTGTTGCCATAGACTTGAATCACAGTCCCTGGCAACGTGGTTGGTGCTCAGCAACAGTCAACAAAATGGGATAATAGTGCTCAGGTGATGCCTGGAACCATCATGCCAGAAGAGCACAGTGACCACAGAGCCCAATTTGGCCTTCCGGAGGAGGTGAGACTGAGCAGAGCTGGACACTGGGGAAACGGCGTGCAGAGGGTGTTTAAGAGGTAGCCGAAGAGAGAAAGCTGTAGGCAGATGTGCAGAGGTAGGAAAGTGAGAGGGATGGTACAACCTCTTCAAAAGATGCATTGCTGAGTGACAGGGGCCCCTGTGGTGTTCTCAAACTGACGTAGTCTTTTCTCACCCTCCCTGCTTCAAGCGCTATCAGTGAAGATGGTGACATTCTTATGGTATGGAGTTGCTCCCTGATCAGTTTGTGGGGTCTGGTATGAAGCTGAGGTAAGGGAGCATCTGCTACCTGTGTGGGAGGCCACACCGTGCATACATGATTTGTTGGCGAGAATGGACTTCCGGCAATTATGAGGATGTTACTCCTTAACCAGAAGGGTTTTGATTTGTTTGTTTGTTCGTTTTCTTCAGAATTTGGGATATTTGCATGCATACCGGAGGGTGTTGTCTAGGCGATACAACTCACTTAACTGTGAAACTTACTTCCTGTACGTCTTACACATATAACCTGAAAATAATCTTATAATGTAATTTTCTTGTGCACAAAACGGTTTGCTGCCGTGGAATGTTCACTTTTGGCATCATCAGAAAGTTTCACATTTTGAAGTATTTGCCCTTTGAATTACAGTGCTCAACCCGTCTGGAAAACTGATGGTATATTGGGCAGGAATGAGAAAATGACAACGTTCTCGGGACTGCTGGGCCACCCTGGACCCTGCATCTGCACGAGGCCCTCTGGTCATCCTCCATCAAGATGCTCTTGGTGTAGTAGACACGTAGAGCTGGTTTGGATCACCGGGCACAGCCTACAGATTCTCATAAGCATGTGCAGCGTGAGGCTCCCATGCATCCCTCTGACAGGTGACAAGATGCCCGAATTCTTCATTCAGTCGCCATCCCTCTTGGGTAGTGTGGGAAGAAAATGAGCCCAGAATTGTGTATCTCTCCTCACCTTCTCCCATGACAAGCCTCCTGTGTCCTTCCTAATTCTGCGTGTCTGGAACTCCTGCCTCTGTACCTGAGTGAACGGGCCTGGGTGGGGTGGGGGTGAAGGTAGGCCTCACTCCTCACCCCTCCGTGGCCTCCGCTGTGTGATCTGGAATCCCTGAAAGCCTAAGGAGGGAAAAAAAATTCTGGAAGATTGGCTTTCAGAATCTGCCCCCGCGTCTGGAAGCTCTAGGGAGGCAGGGACCGCCCCTTGCACTTCTGCTTAGTTGTGCAGGGGTGAGGTGGAATGGTGCAGGTTGGTGTCAGGGAGGGCACCCGGAAGTTGCATAAGCACTCAGCACTCCTGTTCCCTCGTCTGTAAAACGGGAGAACAGTATTGGTTTTTCCACAGGGCATTTTAGTGGCACGGGCAGAGATGAGGCACACAGAGCAAGTTAACACATGCCGGGCAGCCATGCCAGTCTCTCACTGTCCCAGCAGGGAACTTTTGAGTCTGACATCAAAGGTCAGCACACATGACAACCTTTAAACTCCTGTCTAGCCTTCCGCTTTTCATCCTAGGTGGGCAACATTGCTTTTCTCCATGTCTGGCTTCCTCAGATAAACTTACTCTTGGCCCCCTAGGAGTGCCCCTTCCCCCAGCACAACCGACTCAACAGTGAAACACAGAAGCTTCACCCCATTCTTTGTGCCTTGCTTTCTCCTCTCCTCCTCCACGGCGAGCCCTCTGCCATCGCTCACCCTGACAGCCACAAACGCCTATTTATTTGCCGACTAACTTCCTGGTGGTTTAATATCCCCTTGAATTACTGTACAATCTCTTTCGAGTTATATTTGATTATTTTTCACATTTAAAAACATGAACACAATTACCCAACGACGGCACGTGCCATTACAGTCTAGAATAAAAAAGTACATATGCATCTCAGACAAGTAGTCAATCCCTGGAAATTATGTCTCCGGCATGGAGGGAGAGTGTGGTGATAGGTGCCATATAAATGCATATGAGACCATAAATAGTTACAAAGGGAGAGGATGCTGAATAATTAATCCGCCGCCTCTCCAGGACCGTTCTTTATAAATCTGTCCCTGGCGTTCATTTTTTTTTTTTTTTTACAGAAACAAATATTTAAAAGTAAAGAATAAGTAATGACCAGGAAGGAGACATAAAAAGAAA
This sequence comes from Pachyuromys duprasi, assembly GCA_028658305.1. Lineage (NCBI taxonomy): Eukaryota > Metazoa > Chordata > Mammalia > Rodentia > Muridae > Pachyuromys > Pachyuromys duprasi. The sequence continues at coordinate 23,040,500 of CM053757.1, forward strand.
AAAGTCAGTAGGGGGGAGGTAGAAGATTATAGATGGTAAAGGGCTCCAAGACAGCTGCAACATTCAGGAATGCCATTTGCTAAGGAGGCAAGGGGAGGGGAGGGAGGAGAAGGGGAAAGCATTGGATTGGAGGCTGACCTAAGCACTTGGCCATCATGGGCTGCTTACCTGCGCCCAACTCTCTATGTAGCTGGAGAAAGAAAAGCCTTCAGGGACACATTTATAATGTTCTAGAACCCACATCCCTTCCTCCGAGGAAACAGATCTTTGAGCATCTCAGGACAAGATTAGGACTGATTGTGACCCAGGTCACACTTCAGATTTGTACCCCTTTCCATGACAGGGATTTACTGCCTCTGCAGGTAGCTCAATTTTGTCTCCACAGTCCTGTTAGAAGGTCTTGTCCTGTGTAGTCTGCAGTCTCTAGCTGTATCCAAGTTATGTGTGATTCCCTTTCTCTCTCTCTGTGCCTTTATGTCTCTCTCTGTCTGTGTATGTGTCTGTGTCTGACTGTCTGTCTCTCTTACACACACACACACACACACACACACACACACACACACACACACACAGCTTAAGCCCTTCTGTCTGTCAGATACATTAAATGAACTCTAATTCACCTCTTCTCTGCTTTACATGTCCCAAATATTGGGGCGATATAAATTTCCATTCAAAAAGCATCTTATTAAGCTCCTTGGATCAATCACATTTACCTTAGTGGAAGATGTGATTATTTTTTCTTTGTGTATTTCAGCTGCACATTTCTAAAAAATCAGAAGCACAGTTTGCTGTTCTCTGTCTTTCTGTCTTTATGTCTGTCTGTGTGTGTGTGAATGTGCACAAAAGCGTGTTCAGGTTATGTTACTCAGTCACTTCACATTATTTCTGAGACAGGGTCGCTCACTCATTAAACCTGGAGCTCGTTATTTCAGCCAGCAAGTTTGAGGTATTCTCCAGTTTCTGCCTACCTAGCGATGGGAAAACAGGTGTGTGCAGTGATACCTGGCTTTTTTCAGTGGTATTGTGGGTGCCAACTCAGGACCCCATGCTTACATGACCAGAATGTTATGGACTGAGCCATCTCCGGAGTCTCTGTGGCTTTTCTTTTTATTAATGATGTTTTGGAAGCATACGTCTAAAGTTTTAATGACATCTAACTTCTGGATAGAATCTGTGGGCTGTAAAAGGGTGTAGCTACTTAAGAAAATGTGTTGACATTTTTTCTTTAAATTAGCCTTCTCTGAGTATATGATCCATGCACTGAACTTCGAACCATCTACCTGAGATCAGTAAAGAATGTGCCTGTCCTTAAGAAGCCCCCCCCCCAACACATGTCAAGATAACTTTATCCATGGTGGCTCCAAATGGCACAGCCTGAACATTCATGATGGGGTGGCCGGGCAGAGGAACTATGGTGTGTCCGCACAACGGGACACTGCAAGGAGCAGCCACATGAAAGACTGATCCCAGAACATGTTAGTGAGTTAGCTGGCCAGGAAAGCACGCTGAGCGACTGAGTCACACAAAACTATTACCATCCTCCACAGTGACAAAAGAAGAGCAGCCTTTACCTGTGTTGGGGATTGTGGGTAAGACCAGGGGAGAAAGAGGCAGGAAGAAACTTTGGGGGGGGCAATAACTGTTTTCATATCATGGATTTTGCGTTATGTTAAAGTGATTAAAGTTGCACACTTTAATAGGTGCAGTTCTAAAGCAATTCAATTAGATCTTGGATTCAATTATCTTTTAAAAGGAATTTGAATTTTTGTTTATTTTTAAAATTTATTTATTTTTCTTACTCATGTGCCGGTGACTTACGCACCTGGGGCTATTTGTGCCAGGGCACACACGTAGGCGGGTGTCCATGGAGGCCAGAGAGTGTGTTCGGTGCCTTAGAGTTGGAGTTAAGGCATTCGTGAGGCTCCTGATGCGACCCTGGTAGGTGAATTCCAGTTCTCTGACAGAGTAGTGAGTGCTCTTAATCTCTGAGCTACCCCATAGCCCCAGGAGTTTAAATCTTTACAGGGAAGAGTCCTGAATTTCTAACTCTTAGGGAGCTCAGTTTCCCTCTTTTGATTTTCTTCCATTTTCCATCTGGGATGCACAAAGTGTACTACAAATTCTCAGCCTCTGAGCCCAGGGCCTTTCCCTAGGTCTCCTCTCCTCATCCTCCTACAACCAGCACCAGCACAGCAGCCCCACCAGCCCTCCCAGCCCTCCCCACCCTCCCTTAACCCTCTTGTTGGCTATTCATGCCGGCTCAAGCCTTCCCCTGCTCTGTTCTCCCTTTTTAAACTTTGTAAACCCTCAAGGCAGGAAAGTGGCCAGCCAAACCTCCAGGAGCTCCAGCAGCCAGGCCCCAGGCCCCTCCCCAAACCTCTCTTTTCAGCATTTCCAGCCTCTGTAACTGTCACAAAGGTCATCTCCAGCCCCTCAATAGAACCCTCCCCAGATTAGGCTAATTTTAGGTGAAGAGTCAGAACAAAAAGCCACCAATCCCTGAGCAAGAAAATCCATCAATTCCTGAGCAGGAAAGCCCACCAATCCCTGAGCTCCCCAAGCTCAAGGCTTAAAATCCCACCAATCCTCACCTTGGAAATCTCTGTCCTAGAAAGCTCCACCCCTGACAAATCCTATATAAAGGCTGTGTCTGCTCAGTTCCCTGATGTCCTCTCCTGGGAGCAGGGCCAACCAAACCGTAATCCCAGCCTACTGCATCTAAAGGATATGCTCAGAAGTTTCCCTAGGATAAGTTACTAGATAGTGAAACTGTTGGCTTATCTTGGGTGATGTTCAACTTTTCTAGGCATTGTTAAAATATTTTACAAAAGGCACGTATCAATTTACTTTCCATATAATTATATGGAAACAATAGTTCCATATACATTTATGTTGTGTTTCTATTGTTCCATATTCTTAATGATTCTTCATTAAATTTCTTAGCTCTTGTCAGTAGGGTGGCTTTAAAATTGTGAGTCACTATACTTAATGAATATTTCAGAGTAATTTTTATAATAAAACTGAGCAGGAAGTGCCATGTTCCCTAGTCCCTCCGCAAACTCCCCCGTTACACTGCCCTAGAGAGGTGCTTTTGCTATAACTAAGCCTAAGAGCACCCCCTCATCCAGAGTCATGGTTTACAATGGCTCTTTCTCAGTGGGGCACACTCTCTGGACAGCTATTGTGATGTTCTGCCTAGCCACCCTCCTTCCTGCTAACCTCTGAAGATGCTTTCTAGTCCTTCTCTTGTCTCCATTTTGCCTTTTCCAGAACATTTTGTAGTTGTAGTTGGATCAAAGAGGGTGTGGCTTTTTAGACGGGGCTCCTTCGCTTGCAGTGTGCAGCTAAGTGTGCTCTATGTCTTTCTAGGTTCAACAGCTCATATTTTGTGCTGAATATTCCCATATCCAGGTTTCTCATAGTTCATCTATCCACCCATGCACGGAAGGATGACTGGGTACTTTCATAGGTGTTCAGTTATGTCTAAACCTTCAGTAAGTGGCTACATGTAGGTTTTGTCCATGGCTGAGGCCGAGTTAAATGTTTTCAGTTCACCGGGGCAAGCATCAAGGAGCTGGATTGCTGGGATGTGAGGAAGCTACACTCAGTCTGCGTCTCTGTCAATGAACGGGACTGCCTGCTGCCTGTGAGCAGAGCTTGACACGGTCGGTGAACACGGCATTCTAAGAACTGTGGTGGTCCCTCGGTTGCCTTGGTGAACCCCTTACTGACAGGAGATTGATACTCAAGTCTCACACTTGCTCTCCATCTGTGTATCTTCTCTGGTGAGCTGTCCAGATCTTTTGTTCACATTTGAAATAAGTGGTTCCTTTTGTTGTTGCTGGGCTTGAAGAATTCTTTGTACACGTTGGACAACAGATCTTTATTAGACATGTTTCCTGCAAATGTCTTTTCCTGACCTATGCTTGGCCTTCTTGTATTTTCTCAGAAGCTTTTCAGTTTTAATGAAATTACAGATTCTTTTTTATTTCTTAGATTTTTCTCTGCCTTTATAATCTAGAAATTCACCACCATGTTCAAGGTTATCTGTTTTCTCTTCCAGATCTTAGTTTTGAACTTTACATTTAAGTCTCTAAGACTGTGGACCATTTTGAGTTAATTATTGTGGAGTGAGTAAAATCTGTGTCTAGATTCTTTTTTTTCCTGCATGTGAAGTTCAGTCTCTCCAGAATTATTTGCAAGAATGACTAACTTTTTGCCCTTGCTCCATTGACATTTATGTAGTTCTTTTTCTTGGTGTTCTCTTCTGTTCATTGTGCTAATTCTCATTTTTTCCCCTCACCAATGACCTAGTGTCTTTACTGTTTTAGCTTTGTAGTAAGTCCTGGACCCTGGTTGGGCCAGTCTCCAATTCTGTTCTTCTTTAATACTGACTTGGCTTCTCTGGGTCTTTCATTTTCAACAAACATTCCAGAAGTCTGTTGATATTTGTAGGGAAGCTTGCTGAGGTTGTATATAGACCCACACATCAGCGGTGGGGAATTAATATCTTCTTGTCTATAAACATGGAGCATCTCTTTATTTTTAAAATTCTTTTGTATTTTCATCGGCGTTTGACAGAGTATTTTGTGAGACTTACGCTTTCATTTTGGGGTGCTGCCATGAGTTGTAATGAGTCTTTAATTTCATGTCCCATGTGTTCACTTTTTTGGGGGGGGGTGCACAGCCAAGCAGTTAACTTTTGGGTGTAGGTCTTTTGACTTGCAACCTTCCAATTATCATTTTTGTTTCTTCCTTCTTCAGATTCTGTTCCAAAGATAACCATGTATTCTCTAAGTAGTAGTGGCTTTAATTTCTTTTTCCCACTTTTGTTTCCTCTTCTTATCCCTCCATTGCATTAGCCAGGTTTCTGGCACAATGGGGAAAAGGAATAATGAGAGGGGACATTTTTACGTTGCTCCCAACCTTTGCAGGAATCCTTCTCAACATGAACATAATGTTAAATGTAGTTTATTTTTATAGATGTTCTTTATCAGAGCAAGAAAATTCCCTACTATTCCCGCTTTGCTGAGGGATGGTTTTTGTTTATCATGACTAGGTGTTGAATATTTGTCAACTGCTTTCCTACACCCATCAATATAAGTTTCTTATTATGTTGATGCGATAATTGTGTTAATGATCTTTGACAGTTAAATCAGCAAGTCTCATTTTATTGAAGTGTACATTTCTTACACATTGTTAGGTTCAGCTTATTATTTTGTTACATGCATGAAAGGTACCGAGATTTCTGTTTTGATAATGTCCTTGTTTGGTTTTGATATTAGGGTGAGAGACAACAAGAAATATTTTTCATTTAGTTTTAATTGTGAAAAGAATCAGAGGAGGTAAATTCCTTCCTTAAATATTAGAATTAGCCAGTGAACCCATCTAGGCTGGCTGTTTATTTTGCAAGGTTATTTTTTGATTCAATTTCTCAACAGATAAAGGTTAATTCACGTTGTACATTTCTTTGTACATGAGTTTTGACTCATTGTGTCTTCTAAAGAGTCAGTCCATTTCATATAGCTTATCTAAGCTGTGGGCACAGGGCTATTTACAATATTTTCATTTTTAGTCTGCGATGTGCTCTACAGAGAATCCTTTTTGATTTTATTAACTTATGTGTTTTCTCTCCCTTTCTCACTTATGCAGCTGTTGGCCTACTGACTTTGCTTACCTTTTCAAAGAATCAGCTTTACGTTTTACTGATTTTCTCACGTTGAGTTCCTGTTTCAAATTTAATCTTATTTTTATTATCCCTTCATTTCTGCTTTTTAGATTATTGATAGTTATTTTTCTAAGCCACATTCACATTCATAAATTCTCTTCAAATCATCGCCTTTGCTGTGCCTTATGCACTTTATAACTTGTGTTTTCATCTCACTTTAGTTCAAAACAGTTGTAAATTTCTCTTGAGACTGCCTTTTCGACCCATGTGTTATTCAGCAAAGTGTTGTTTAATCTCTAAGCATTTAGGGATTGTCCACAATCTCTCTGTTATTGATTTTTAGTTTAAGTCTAGACTGGTTTGGGGACAAACACGATATGATTTATATTCTTTTAAATGTGTCAAGATGTCTCTTAAGGCGCAAAATGTGACCTTGTGGCTGTGCCATGTGAGTGGGAAGAACGTGAAGTCTGTTCATGCGGGGTGAGGGGCTCATGGCAGTCCATTGAGCCCAGCTGGAAGACCACGCCATTAAATTCGACTGCCCCGCGCCCCCCCCCACTTGTTTCTCCTGAGGCATTTGGCCGTTTGTGGGAGTCAGATGTTAACGTTTCCAACCGGAATGGTGGGTCTGCTGCTTCTTGTGCTTTTCCGCTTTTACCCCGTGTGTTCTAAGGCTCTGCTGTTAGGCATGCTCTCCGTAATGACCGTCTGTCGTTGCCTCCTTGGATTCTGAGCCTTTACCATCACACCACACTCCCTTTTATCCCTGATGACTTCCCTGCGTTGTCTGGAATCTACACTAGCTTTCTTGGATGGCCGTTAGCGGGATGCCTCCTCCACCTTTCATCCTTGAATCTGCTTCCAAAGCCTGGGTTGAGACAAGCTCATGGTCTGGTGATGGAGAGAGTCCTTCCTTACGTACTAATGCCCCACAAGTAGCCAGGGCTCTAATGATCTATGGTCTGATGCCCACCCTTCAGGAAATGATGATCCATGACTTCCTGTCTCCAGATTCAGTGACAGAAGCCTTGGGTCAAACATGGAAATCGCAGTGGGCCTCGGGGCCGGAAAGGTGACTTTCTTCCCAAAGGAGGCTGTGCAGAAGGGCTGAACTTGACTCAGGTCTTCATGGCCAGCCCTAGGGCTGGGGGCCCTCTGTTCACAGCGGAGACCTGAGGTCTCCCTGCCTCTGCTCTGGGTTCTGTTGGACTATAATCACTGCCAAGAGGCTCCTGAAGACCTGCCTACGGATAAAGACAGAGCCCCCAAGCAGAGTCAGAAAACCCCTGGGAACAGTGATGGGCGTGTTCCATCCCCTTAAAATACCAGGAAAGGAGTTTTCAAAGTGCTTTAAGGAAGTTTCCCCTTCCTTCTATGAAAGACACAGCTCTTCTCTCTGAACAACCAGGGTTGTGGTGTTCAGAGAGAACATAGATTGAAAGATGGGTTAAGCCTAGTCCTGGGAAGCTGGAGAAAGCCTGGGCCATACACACACCTGGATGTCCCTTGTGCTCCTAGAAGGCACATCATCTTGCACTGTAAGCATTTCAATGTCAGAAGCCAAGTGTCACTTGGAACCTGGTTGTCCCCTCCCCCCCCCCCGACAAATACCCTATAGTTCAACCTCCTCTCCCCATTTTGTACCGGTAGCAGGAGCCTAAAACTTGTTCCCACTGCTT